>JARFIX010000200.1:0-333064 GCA_036346125.1 Lycocerus yunnanus
GGAAGGTATCTTGAAACTTTCAAGTTCTAAAAATTGCACAATGGTTAGAGAATTAGAACGCTGAATGGACCAATTCTTTGAAATTCTTGAATTTGAGAAACAGTGATAAGGACACTTTTAACACTTGCATCGTAAATTACTATTTCATATTATATCGTATGAGGAAGAATGGTTCTTATAGCGATAATAATCCCGTGTGAACTGTTGAATTACTAATTATTTATTTAAAAACTATGATTCAAAAATACAGTACAAACTATGCTAAGTAATGAAAACTATTCGAATCTGTTGAACTCGGTTGTATGTAGCCTTTTTCGATAAGTGTTTTGATGTTATTTTTGATCATGTCAATGTTGGGCTTGAATTGCGAAGAAAGGTCTTTCAAAACTTCTGAAATCAACTCGAGATTTTTCATAGTTTTTTTCGATTTCATAATTCTTACAATTACGGCTTGTACGACAAACTTTCTGGCTTCATCGATGTTTTTATCCGTAACTACTTGTTCCTTGTGTCTTTCGGTCTTGAGAGGAATGTTGATGTTGACACGATGCTTCTTATTGTTATAAGATTTATTTAAACAAACCCTGGAATCTTGGGTTAAATTTTTCGTATTTTTGCATGTTAAAAGATGAGCTTTTAGCAAAATTTGAATAATTTGCAAGATTACATCAAAATCTATATCAGTTTGTTCCTGTATCTGCCCCAAAGTCCAAGAGGCCGAACTATTGAACAACAGAAGAATCGAAATTTGTCTAGTACTCGCTTGAATTGAGTAACGATTTTAAAGTGGTTCGTAAAAATTTCCCTTTGATAGGTTGTATAACCAAATCAGTCGTTTTCCGAATGTTTTGCTATGTAGAACTGGGAAAACTGACCAACACATGTTTCCAATTGTAATGGCAAATTATAGCGGGGTGAAGTTTCAAAGGGCCATGCACCAAATTGAAGAACCTTAACGTTCAAATCGATATCAAGTAGTTCCTGATTTTTTTGGGAAAATTCTTGATTTATATCTTTGGATAATTTTATATCTTGCAGCATTCTTTCAAATTTTGCTATATATGCAGTATCAGTGGCTTCTTTCAGTTTAAGAACCATGTTGGATTCTAAATCTTCGTCATGGGACATATTATTCACCAATCGTTTTGCAAGCAATTTCATGTAATATTCATGGAATACATCTTTGTCTTCGATAAACGGGAATATAATTATAATGTCATTTAGACCTTTTGCTAATTCTTTTTTATCGTTCGATTTTGCTTTACTTAATAACCGATCGCAATACTTAGTTACTAACTCAGATGATTTACGAGCGGTATTTGGTGCTTTGGTTAGAAAATTTCGATTTACTATTTGCGTGATTGATTTATCCAACGCAGTTTTAAAGCTCTTATGGTCGGAGAATGCGATCGCGATCAAGTTTAAGTACTTCTTGTAGATCACCATAATTGAATCCGTATACATTTTGGGATCTTGATTAACAAATTCGGCGCACTTTTGAATGGAAGCCAAACCTTCGCCATGAACATGTTTTTGGAAAACATTGACCAATTCGCTTAAATCCTTCACGTGTTTGAATAGAAACAAATACAGACATTTGATATCGTCGATTTTATCAGATATCAAGCATTTTTTAAATTCGGCATAAAACAGGTTTAAATGTCTTTCTACAAGTGAACTGTGGAGAGTCTTTTCTACCAGTTTCTCGGTTGAAGAATGTAAATAATCGTTCACCCTCTTCTTTTCTTCCTGAAATCTTATTTCCACCTTCTTAATATATTCCATAACATCGCCACATTTGCGTTCTAAAAACTCCGTACTTTCCTGAACGTAAAATCTTTCAGTTTCTTCTAAGAATAATTTTTCAAAATTATCTTTGTACACGGACATGGAATTTTTTATATCATTCATGGATATTCCTAGAGTGGAGAAATATTCTAAAAGATCAGAACTGAAATTTGTGGTTTCACCCTGTCGTTCGCGATTTATAAATTCGTTGGCGACTTTGGCGATTTTATCAAAAAACGTTTCTCTCCACGTGATAATTGCTAACTCGCTAATCACGTACAAAAGTTGATCCTCTTCGTTATATTTATTTTCTCTGGCAATGTAATGTTTATTGAGATAATCAAAAGCGGAATCTAAAATGCGACGTTTGCTTGCATATTTTTTCCATTCAGTGTTATGGAACCGTAACACATCTTCATTCTCTAGCTCGGTGCATTTTTCACTCAAACTTCTGCAAAACGAAGTAAAGAAGTCTTGCAATTTTAAATAAAAGGACCTTCCTCTAGGTGTATAATCTACAGGTTCTTTTGGTTCAGGTGACGGGCACACAAACGGTTGGCTGCAGTAAAGCACCACATTACTATAAATAACTAGGATATCCGCTATATTCTTACAATTATCCCTCTCGAATAATTTCTTTAAAATTGGAAGGATCTTACTCCATGCATTTTCTAGATCTACCGTATCATCTTGCTTACACATACCTTGAAACATTATTTGTAGGATTTCCTGCTCTTTATTAAAATATTACTTAAAATTTTCTTTGTTTGACTTCATTGCATTTGTTAGTTATGTTTCTAATATACTATAATACCTACGGTTGGTAATTCAGAATACAGGGTTATTTATAAATGGAAACTTACGGGTGAGTTTTAGGTATGAAAACAGCTGAACAAACTGACTTAAAAGTTTAGGAGATCATATAAATAAAACAACAAATAAAAAACACTGATTTGTTATAGAAATACTAGCTGGATACCCGGCTTCGCCCGGGGTCTCATTAAAAATAAAATACTTTGCTTTTGTCTGAAGTATTTTGATGGGTTTCTTTACCCGAGCTTTTCTTCTTCAGTATTTCAGAACGGTTTCCAGTCTTGCTTCCCGTTGTCCTTTGGTTGCTATAGGTAACTTGATTTATTTTTACGAAATGAAATCACTTATAATAGTGTAGGTACTGAATGTGAATATACCAACGTAAAATTACCATATAACAATTACAGGTATTGGCGATGGGAATCTCGTTCCATTCATTTGCGTCCGCAATTTTTCACTTTTTTTTTAATTAAGCTTTTCGGTCTCAGTTTTTAGCAAAAGAAAACCTCTTTAGGGTCCTAGAGTAACTGTGAAAAATTTGGTTGGGATCGGTTGAACGGTCTAGGAGTCTATAAAGAACATACATACACACATACAAACCCACATATGCACATCCATTTTTATATATATAGATGCAGGGGTGGGCATCTGACATAACAAAACGTATTTAAAATACAAATTATAAAATACATTTGCAATTTCCATTTGAAATATAAGATACAGTATTTAAAATACAAAATACAGTTTTTAAATTCAAGATGTATTTCAATGGAAATATGGCAGAAGCGTATTTGGTGCTCATATAGACGGGACCAGCAGTGTAGCGTAAAGCATACACCGGCCGACTGGAGAGCGGTAGACCGCGGTTTGAGTCCTAGTCGAGTCGAATACACTGCTGTGATCAAAGGTCCAATAGCAATCTGTGGACCGTGGGAAGGCAACGGAAACCACCCCATGAATTATATTCCCATGAAAATTCATCTTGGCTTCAGCCAAGGTGGGTCACGACGCTTCTGTCAAGAAGCAAAAACGATGAAGATGATGAAGATGAAGAAGACGGGACTAGAGGAATCGCAATCACTCAAATGAAAAATCTGTTTTATACAGGGTATCCCCATGACCGTGGAAAACCTTTGAGGTGGTGATAAAGGACACTTTTCTAACACCAATTTTGAAATAAAATTTAAAAGTCCAAACCCTTGAGGGGTACCTACCTTTAAAGCAATTTTTTGAATTTATGATTTCAAACGGCCACAGTTCCGATATTATTGATTTTTTAGACTTAATGGATTAGAACTTTTTGAAAAATCACTCGCTTATCTACAAATTAGGTTATAACCCCTTATCGTCTAGAATCAACGGATTTTGAGTTATAAATTAAATTAACTAAAGGTTAAACCAAACCACAAAGAAGTTTACGACATCACTAATTTGATGAATTCAATAGTTAAAGTAGAACCTCTTCACCCGAAACGTGAAATTCCCCAATGCATTCGATGTCAGCGTTTCGGACACACAAAAACATACTGTCATCGAAAACCACGTTGTGTCAAATGTACTGGTAATCATGCAACCGAGAATTGCACTAGTACAGACAAATCGGCTAAGTGCATAAATTGTCTCAAGGATCATCCAGCTAACTACAGAGGATGCCTAGTATATAAAGGACTCCAAAAGAAAAGCTTTCCAACATTACGTAAGAAACAATTCACCAACGAATCACCAGTTGAGAGTAACAAGCAGGAAATAAATATAAACTCATTCCCACCCTTACCAAGAACCAATAGGAACCAAGTACATCAAAATATTTCCTATGCTCAAATAACTGCTAACGATGCCCAAAACCATCAATATCATCAAATCCCTAATAACCAGCAGCAACAAATATTAGCAGGTATGCAACAACATCCGCAAAACAATCTCGAACAGATGATTAAGAAGATGATGGAGAAGATGGACAAGATGCTCGATCTTCTTATAACCATGATTAGCAAAATGTAATGGAAAGTAACACCAAACTAAACATTTCAGTTTGGAACGCTAACGGCTTGGTCAATCATGGCCAAGAAATTAAAAACTTTATCACAACTCATAATCTAGATGTTTTCTTATTTCAGAAACACATATGACTACAAAAAGCTTCATTAAAATTCCAAAATACTCGATATATTGCACTAACCATCCTGCAGGAAGCGCTCGAGGAGGAACAGCAGTCATTATTAAAAATAAAATTAAACACCATGAAATTGCCAAATATAGTGAACGTAACCTACAGGCTACAGCGGTAGAAATAGAAGACTGGAACGGTAAACTAATTCTTGCAGCAGTATACTGCCCCCCAAACCTATCTATTAAAAGCGATCAATTCGAATCATATTTTGGGACTCTTGGGCATAGATTTATAGCCGGTGGAGATTATAATGCCAAACATAACCACTGGGGCTCCAGACTAGTCACTCCTCGCGGAAGACAACTACATCAAGCAATGATAAGAAACAATCTGCAGCATCTTTCTACTGGGTATCCAACATACTGGCCAACGGACACTAATAAGGTGCCAGATGTTATTGATTTCTGCATCACTAAAGGCATAGCAGGTAATTATCTAAAAATTGAATCTTGCCTAGAGCTCTCATCGGATCATTCCCCTCTGCTAGTTACTTTTCAAAGTAAAGTGATCACAAAGCCTGCATCACCAGCCTTGATAAACAAAAATACTGATTGGGAGTCATTTCGCAATACCTTGACAAGAGAACTAAATTTGAGTATCCACTAAAATCGAAGAAAATGTGAATGAAGCGGTGGAACAACTAACCGTGCAATACAACAGGCTGCCTGGAATGCCACTCCATCAGAACGGATAGTTGAAGAGTCAAGACACTGCCCCGACCATATTAGAAGGAAACTTGAGGGAAAAAGGAGACTAAAAAAACGATGGCAAACCACCCATGCCCCTTGCGACAAGACAAATCTAAACCGCTCTACCAGTCAACTGAAAAAGATGCTGATTGATTACAAAAACCAAGGTATTAAAAAATTCTTAGAAAATCTTTCACCCACACCACGGAATCTACTGAATATTCGCTTTGGAGGGTAACGAGGAAAATAAAACGACCCCAGAATAGTAAACCTCCAATAAGAACACAAAATGGCGAATGGGAAAAAATATAGCAAACACGTTTGCGGATCACCTTAGCAACGTTTTTAAACCATTCACAACGGAAACTCTTCCAGAAGTAGAAGAACTAATCCAACAAACTCTAGATGCTCCCTACCAAATGAATCTTCCAGTAAAGCCTATAAAAACAGCAGAAGTCGAGAAATGTGTAAAAGATCTTAACCCAAAGAAAGCACCTGGTTATAACCTGATAACAGGCGGAATTCTGAAGAACTTATCGCCGAAAGGTATGAAAATGATTACAATAATTTTTAATGCTATTCTTAGGTTGAGCTGTTTCCTTTCACAATGGAAGGTAGCTCAAATAATTCTTATTCTAAAACTTGGCAAAGAGCCAACAGAAACTACTTCATATCGTCCAATTAGTCTCCTGCCTGTCCTATCTAAGGTGTTTCAGAGGATCTTTGTAGACAGGCTCAAACCACTTTTCGATGAAAAGAAATTAATACCTAACCACCAGTTCGGATTCCGACAAAACCATTCTACAGTAGAACAGGTGCATAGAGTTGTCAAGAAGATTAGAGAAGACCTGGAGCATAAGAGGTACTGCTCTGCGGTATTCTTGGATATTTCGCAAGCTTTTGATAAGGTGTGGCACGCAGGCTTGATCTACAAAATTAAAACCACCTTACCCCATCCTTATTGCCAGGTACTGAGATCTATTTAACAGATAGACACTTTCTTGTGAAGTACGAAGATGCCACTCAACTTTGTTTCCCATAAAATCAGGTGTGCTTAGCCAATTTTGTATCTCCTGTATACCTCCGATCTGCCAACTAACAACAGAACTGAAACCTCCGGAGTATGAAAAATGGCGATAACATGCAAATCCAAATGTTGCCTCTAGATACCTTCAAGAACATCCTCAACAAAGTAGAAGGATGGATGAAAAAGTGGCGGATTAAACCCAATGGTACAAAATCCACTTCATATCACGTTTACTCTTAGAGGCACATTCCTGCTGTAGTCATTGAACAATGTCTTCTTCAGCAAAGTGAAGAGGTAAATACCTTGGTCTCCATCTGGACAGGCGTCTTACATGGGCAAAACATATCTGGAAAAACGACTGCAACTAGGTCTTATCTACCGTAAAATGTACTGGCTAATGAGTAGAAATTCCATCTTAGGCTGGAAAATAAGTATTAATATAAAAGCCCTAAGCAGTATGGACATATGGTATACAACTGTGGGCTCTGCCAGTGAATCAAATATCATGAAATACAACGCTTTCAGTCGAAAGCTTTACGAGCGGTTTGCAGTGCACCCTGGTATGTTCCCAATGATGTCATACATCGCGACCTGGCGTGGCCACAGTCAAAGAAGAAATTATGTGGATCGAGCAAGAAGTACCAACTCAGACTCGGTTCTCATCCAAATTATCTGGCTTCAAATCTCCTCATTACCACCAACATAAAAAGGTTAAAAAGACTTGACCCCTTGGACCTGCCTCAGCGAAATTAGTGTTGTCGTAGTGCTATATTCCTTCTTGTGTCCCTGATCAAGATGGGAACGGGTAAATGTTCTTAATTGTTGGAGTGAGGCTGACTACTGAGTCGGCTTCAACGATGTTATTCTTTTGTTTGGCACTATTACTTATTGTTTATTTGTTATATTATATATAAACAGATTGTAGTTGAATCAAGGTTGCTAATAAAAAAAAATGGATTAGAACTTTTTTAAAGATCACTCGCTTATCTACAAATTAGGTTATAACCCCTTATCAACGGATTTTGAGTTATAAATTAAATTAAGGTAAAAATGTTAAAAAATTCTGGTTTTAGTTTTTTACTTTTTTGCGAACCCCGTATCTCTTAAACGAAACGTCTTAGAATAAAACTAATAAAACTAACCTAAATCGGATAGAGAATTTAACGAGCTACAACTTTCGTCAAATAAATTTTTTTGGGAATCCAACTGTTTTCACATAAATTCTGAAAATAATGAACAAGATGTAGTTAAAAAAAATAAATTCGATCTGGAAGGTATAATGTTGAGCACTGGAAACTGTTGAAAATATGTGCTTTGTTACCTTTAGACATCTAGGACCCACTCGAGAAGGGATTAATAAATTTATGAAAGCTGATATTAAAAAATTTTATCACTTAAAAGTCAACTGTATTTGATAAGGGGGTCTGGGTTACAAATTTTACACAAATTAATTTTGCTCTATTTTATTCAGGATCCAATTTGGTTACTTACTGTGAGCTCTCCGAGTTTTTGTGGTAAATTGAATTCAATTATTAAGTAATTAATTCGAGGTAAACACTTAATAAAACTACAAATAAATTCAATGAAAATTAATGTTAATTAATAAAATCCGGAAAGTTTGTATAAAAGTTATTCAGGAGTCGCTTAGTGTATACAATGTGAACTCTGTATATTGATTTTTAATGATTTTGATTGACAATTCAATAAAAATTCGGTTCAATTATTTAAACTTAGAAGGTTTTCATAAAAGTGATCCAGGATGTGATTTACTGTGATCACTCTTTATTATTACTGTAAGTTGAAAATGTTTTGAATTTTGAAGGAATTAATCCGCTTTAAAACTAGATTAATCGGCGAATGAATTTGATAATGTAACGATAAATTGTTAAATTTGTCGTCTTGTATATGATTTTACACCATCTAACCCCTCCCTAGGTCACCAGGTCACGCGAGCGAAGGGAGTAGAGGGGGCTGCGCACGAATTTAGGTCGAACTCAGGAGTGGTCAACGAACTCTCGATGCAAGCGCTGTGTCTTTCAAAATTTCATTTTGAAAACCTTTTTAATTTTCACCATATTCAGTGGAAATTTTTGCAGTTTTGTAGTGAGTGGGTAATTAGTGACCAATTAAAGCGCTTATATGCGGATGTTATCGTCAGCTACGTATTTTGTAAGAAATCAGCTGTTCACGCACGTGTATTTTCAACGCCGACCGCTCCACACATTTTTCACCGAGCGCGCTGATAAGCTGGAAAGTGACCATCTGTCGCTGTGCGGGCAAATATTTTTGCACATTATACTTTGTTTATTACGCAATAGTAATCAGCGTAATTAACAGCCTGCGAATGTATAGTAATCTTTTATTAATTAACGACCACCGTTACCGATTTTCCCTTATTGCAATAAGGTTGACTACCAGGTGCTTCTCGATTATTTCAACTGTCCAAGTAGTGATTGTGAGTGACCCGTTCGCCGTTACCTGTGCTTCCCTACACCGATTTGACGCCCAGAAGACGCTCCAAGGTCGACCCTCGACGGTTTTTCTTCACGAGTGCCAGTGCGATCGGTGTGTCTCTTTTATTCAGCAAATAACTCCGGAGTGTGCCTTAGTTGAATCCAATTGTCGACATCTAACAGCTGTACAAAACAAACCGATCGGTGAGTTTTACTACTTTTATTTAATTGGGGTATATTTCGTTTGGAGTTTTACATTCAAACCAGTAATTGTTGTTAATTACTTAGTAGCGACCCGTTGTCGATGGAGTTGTTGGGGAATTCTGTTGGGGTTGTTGACCCATTTATCTTGCATTTGTGTAGCTTTCTGCAGAGCAACTCTTATCATTAATTTTTTAAATAAATTGTTATTGTAAAACTTATTGAGTTTAATTGTTTGGTGTTTACCTAAAGTAACCAAAAGACAAAGAGAGAGCGGATCCACCTCTCGTTCACCGCACCAGCTACAGCTTGCCGAAACACGGACATCAAAGGCGACACAAAATAAATTTGTGTCAGGGAAATTCGAGTTAATTTTACAATTAACCCCGGGTTCCCCTACAATAAAAATAAAATATTTTAATCTTTATACAGGATGTGATAATAAATTATTTACAAAGGTGTATATTAAGTTATGGAAAGGGCTTACGAACCGCGTTCGTAACAGAACACAGTAAATGTCAGATTTGCTATTGATGATGTTTTCTAAAACAGGATATTACACCATAAAAAGCCGAAGAAGCTTTATTGCATATCGTATATTTAGCATTGGGTTCCAAATATTCGAAAATATTGGGTTCCAATTCAGCGTTGACGTACCTTGTATAGTGTATTGGTAAAATTTCCACTGTCGACTACGCCACTGCAGTAAAATGTTTCAATTGTTGGTAAAGTAGAGAATTTCAGTTGATAAATTTATAAATAGTGGCAGATTAAGGATTGTTGATTATTAGTTCTTAAAATGCAATAAAAGTGTTTGAAAAAGTATACAGATATGTTTGAAAGGACGTATGAAGACTGCACCGATGGTCAGAAATAAATCCTTTTTTTTTTGGGTGTGACCGATGGTCATATGCAGATTGCACCGATGGTGGTAAGCCTGGATTATAGAGTACTAATGTACAGCTTAAAAATATGAAACCCCTGTACAAAAATCACTTTTTGTGTGAATTCGTTTCTGAGGTGGTTGCACTGTCAAAACTCATTAAAAACATCCCTTAAGCGGCTCCAACTCGAAAAGTTTGAAAGTTGACGCGGCAGATCTCTGGAAGCGACTGCCTCCTACTACGGACCGCTCCTACTAACACTGCTCTAGTTGGCCCCGCCCCAAGATAGATCCGCTAGGGTAAATCTGCACGGACGGTCATCAAAATGCATAAAATTGTTGCGTAATATTACGCAATAATACACTTACATGTATGTCTTATGGGAAAATTGTATTTTGTGTTCTTTCGTTTGGTACAGCCATTTCTATAGGAAAAGTGTATTTTCGAGTCCGGTAATTCAAACTCTACCCAAAATCATATAGGTAGTCTTAAATTAAGTACCCCAATCGCCTAATGGGGTTCTTAATGACTTCAAAACTACTTATGGGCTTAACAATTAAAAGATTATTTTTGGGTCATAACCGAACCCGGTGCAATCTACATGCTGGATAACGTGACCCTTCAACCATCGGTGCAGTCTAGAAGACCCCGTTTGAAAATGGCAGAAATTACAAACTGAAAACCACCGTGAACTGATTCGAACAGATGCGTTACATACAGGGGTGGGCAGAATTAAAATACATGTATTTGAAATACATTTCAAATACCGGGTGGATTTATCGTAGTGTGTTCGTTTGTAGCCGTGCTCGACTAATTTGTTAGTCTTGTAGTTCTTCAAACAACTAAAAGTTTTATCGTATTTATATTGTTGGATAAGTTTGTTCGACTGGAATTTCTTGTGTGTTCGGACCTTAGTAAGTGTGTAGCGAGCCTTGGCTTTTATCACGTGGAAATTAATTTGATATTTGAAATGGCACCCAAAGTTGACGAAAACTGGTTAAAAGCATTTGCCAAACTGTGGAAGATTATATCATGTCAAATAATTTTAAAGCGACTTTGTTGGATTTAATCGGGCCCTTGAAAACGAGGTAAGTGTGTTAAGTGAACACATTTTACGTTTAAACAAAATTGTGGATGATCAAACCGTAGTTATCAACAAACAGTTTAATTTAATTGCAAATTTCGAGTTGGCATTATCGTCATCCATAGGTTCTAACGCCGTTAAGATTGCCGATTCTTCAATTAAACAACCGATGCCTTGTATTGGTACTAGTTCTCAAAAGATAACTACGAAGGGTCGTTCCCAGCGGACTAAAGAGGTTATTACAAATGCTATAATTCAAGGCTCAAACAATGTTAAAGATACAGATCCTTCAGGCATGCTACCGATGCCTGGTGTTAGTACAAGGAGTAGTACAAGAAAAACTACTGATGGTTGTCCGCAGTTACCCAAAGAAGTTAATACACCTGTGGCTAATTCTAAGGAAAGCAATGAAGAGACAGCTATTGAACAATCAAAATGTATTGTCATGTTGACGAATGACAACGTTCCGAAGGACTCGTTAAAAGTTGTCAAAGATACATTAGAAGTTCCCACACCGCAAGATGTTGTTGTCACTGAGATTTCAAATACTGATGGAGTAGTTAATAGCAATGTTCCTGCTCAGAATCCTAATAGTGTAGCGATAGAAGAAATATCTTCGAATTCCACAAACAATATACAACCAGGTTTGCGTGGCCCAGATACGAAATCTGTCCCCCGGAAGATCATTGGTCGAGGCGAGGTTGTTAATACCACATTAGCGGCTGCTGCCAAACGTCAACGTCGTTGGGTGTTTGTTTCGGGTGTAGCGGCTGATACCTCTCATCGTACACTGGTAAAGTACATTAATGAGAAATTAAAATAAATTGTATTTGTTACAGAGTTTTCTCGAATAAGTACAGTACTGGTTTTAAAGTAGGTGTTTTTGAAGAAGATTACGATGCTCTTTTTAATGAAGATGTTTGGCCACGGAATGTTTCTGTTCGTGAGTTTGTTAATTACAAGAGGAATAATCAACCTGAAAATTTTCGACCAGTCAATGTAGGACAGGTAAAAAGTTAAAAGGTTTACATATTTATTTCCAAAATTGTGGGGGCATAAAAACTAAACTGGCTAATATTAGTAAAATCGTTAATTGCTCTTTTTACGATGTTATAATTTTAATTGAAACATTTCTGGATCAAAATATCTTATCCAGTGAATTGGATTTTCACAATTATGGTGTTTATCGTTGCGACAGATCGTCTCAATCAAGTATCAAGAGTAGTGGAGGTGGGGTTCTTATAGCGGTGCATAAAAAACTGGGATCCTGTAGATTGGTTAGCACATCGGGTACAATAGAGAATGTATTCATTTCCCAAATCTGCAATATAAATATTGGTGCAGTTTACCTACCGCCCGATACGGATATTGCCACCTATGGCATGTTTTGTAATATAGTCGATGAAGTTTCTGGTTACTTTCCTCAATCTCAATTTTTAATTTGTGGTGATTTTAATATCCCTAAAGCCAAATGGGCATTTGATGGCGTCAACGTAACTTCCATGGATAATGCATGCAGCAAAGCTCAATTACTTGGTGATTGCTTGTCTTTCCACAATCTTCTGCAACTAAATCAACTTCCTAATAGTCGTGGCATACTATTGGATTTAGTTATTGCTAACTTTGATTTATCAATTAATATTGCCGATGATATATTATGCGATTCTTCCGTTCACCATGAAGCTTACTCGCTTGATGTTCCGGTCTCGAATTCGTCGATAACGTGTCTTCCAGTTGATAAATTTATTTATGATTTCAAGAATGCGGACTTTGACAGAATCAACGATAGCCTTTTATCGATTGACTGGGCTAGTACCTGGGACTTAGGTAATATCGACACAATTGTCGAGAAATTTTACGCAATATTGTGGAACACAATTGATACCTTTGTTCCCTTAAAAAAGGTATGGGTTTCAAATTATCCTGTTTGGTTTACAGGGGAGCTTTGTCGTCTAATCAAAGACAAAAAATCTGCGCACAAATCTTATAAGCGCACTAGAAGAAATGAGGACTACTTGATTTTCTGCATGGTTCGTGAACAGGTTAAATCGCTACAGGCAGAACTGTATCACAAATACATTGTCAAAATGGAAAATGATATCCATGCTTGCCCTCGTTCCTTTTGGCGACACGTTAATAACGCCAAAAATATTAAGGGTTATCCAACTCGGATGTTTTGGGTGATCAGGTCTCTACCTCGGGTCAACATTGCGCCGACCTTTTGCGAATTATTTTTCTACCGTTTATGATGCTCATAACAACTCCAATTTCAATTACTCGCTAGAAAATGAGGCGAGAGTCGATTAACCCTGATCACGAATTTTACCATTCTTTTGTAAATTATGAAAGATAATAATGCCAGATACACATAAAAAATTAAAATTTGCGGACGGCTCACACATTTTGAAAAAACGGCTTTAAAATTTATTAATAATGCAATTTACTCATTGGCTCTATTGAACTCTAACCCCGCCCACCACAATTAAAAGGGTTTGGCAACATCTAAAATACCAGAATTTGGTTTTTAGAACGAATTATGAAAGATAATGGTGTAATTAGCTAATAAAAAAATTAAATTTGTGATTGGACAACAAATTTTCGAAAAAAAATCACTTTTTGTGTGAATTCGTTTCTGAGGTGGTTGCACTGTCAAAACCTATTCTCCGCACCGCCCGCGCCCCTCCGGGGCTCGGACGGGGCTTCGAACGGTTTTGACACGTGCTAAACTCATTAAAAACATCCCTTAAGCGGCTCCAACTCGAAAAGTTTGAAAGTTGACGCGACGGATCTCAGAGAGCGACTGACTCGTTACTGATGCTGCTCTAGTTGGCCCCGCCTTATGGGGCTATTCACGTATATGAAATTGCAAGTACCGCCAACAGAATGAACGATACCTTTTCATTTTAATACACTTACATGTATTTCTTATGGGAAAATTGCAATTTTCAAAATTAAATTGTGGCCTTATTACAACTCCGACAAGATTGATCCTCACCTTAAAGAGCTTGTATTTTTGCGTTCTTTCGTTTTGTAAAGCCATTTCTATAGGAAAAGTGTGTTTTCGAATCAGGGTTAGTCGACTCTTGCCGAAAATGGGATTCATTGTAATCTAGTGAATATATCCGAAATTAGTGTTTTGAGGAAATTTGCAAATTGCCTGACAAATGCAACTCGGGACCTGATGGAATTCCACCATATTTTATCAAAAATTGTTTGTACTCATTGTGTAATCCCATTTTTTAAAAAATTTCAACTGTCGCTAAATAGTGGTTGCTTCCCGCAAATTTGAAGGAAAGCTTCATAACGCCAATATTTAAAAATGGCGATAGAAGCGATATTTCTAAATACAGGGGGATATCGATTCAGTCAACAATTCCCAAAATTTTAGACAAATTGGTCTCCGATGAGTTAAAACTGGCCTGCAAGCATCTTATTGTTGAACACCAACACGGTTTCTTCTCAGGTCGATCAACATCGACCAACTTATTATCATTTATATCGTTTTCACTAGCTACATTGGAAGAGCACAATCAGGTTGATGTCATCTATACAGATTTTGCTAAAGCATTTGATCGAGTTTCGCATCAGGCACTTTTAACAAAAATGTCCTCTCTCGGATTCAGTTCAACTGTCGTTAAATGGTTTAGCAGCTACTTGGTTGGAAGAACTCAAAGAGTTAAGATAGGTAATTTTGTATCCTGGGATATTGGGGTGTCATCTGGCGTTCCGCAAGGTTCACACTGTGGCCCTATTCTATTTCTTTTGTTTATCAACGACATTGGGAAATTGTTAAGTTGCTTTCACTTATTATTTGCCGATGACGTTAAGTTCTTTAAGGCAATTGAGTCGATCGGCGATTGTGTACAATTACAGCAAGATCTGGATAAAGTGAGTATCTGGTGTAAAGCAAATAAGTTGGATCTAAATTTTGATAAATGCTCGGTTATTTCCTTTACTAAACGTCAAAGAATTTTATTTCGGTACCGTTTAAACAATAAGGAAATGAAACGAGTATCTACGATCGATGATCTGGGCGTACGTTTGGATGTTGGTCTAACGTTTAAAAATCACATCGCAAATATTTGTAGTAAGGCCTATCGCACTTTAGGATTTATTAAGCGACAATCGACCCACTTCTCCCCGGTCACAGTGAAGCTACTGTACTTTTCTCTGGTTAGGTCACAGCTAGAGTATGCGTCTTGTGTTTGGACTCCTCATTACCAGGTGTATATCAGGCAACTTGAGAAAGTACAACACAAATTTTTCAAATACTTGCACTTCAAACGTGGGCTTTTAATCGAAGACTTCTCGGATGAAAATTGTCTTGTGTTTTGTAATACAAAATCGTTGGCGGACAGAAGAATTGCGGCCGACTTATGCTTCTTACATGGTCTGTTCACCGGTAGAATAGACTGCAAGTATTTACTAAGCAAGTTTCAATTCAGGGTGCCATCAAGACTGACTAGATCAAGGAGGATGTTTGTAATAGAGCACCATTCTACCAACTATGGATTATTTAGTCCAGTCACAAGAATGTCCCGACTTGCCAACTGTCTGATTGATAACAATCACTACAACTTGCTCAGTCAACCACTGGCCAAACTGAAGTGCACCGTAAATCGATTGGACCTGGCAGCATCTGGATTTTACGCTCCATAGAGCATTGAATTGTTTTATTTTGTATTGTTTATTGTAAAAGGTTTTACCCGTTAATAAATTATTATTATTATTATTATTTTGTGTTTTATATTTTGTATTTAATACAAATTGCAAATGTATTTTGTATTTCAAATACTCACATAAATGTATTTTGTAATTTGTATTTCAAATACATTTTATTATGTATTTATGTAATAAATACATTTGTATTACATATAAGTTTATGCGCAAGTTATACAGGGTTGTACTTGAAGTGTTACAGCCGTCACAATACTAATACGCACTCGAAGGCTGCGCATCCAGTGGAACCGTTTTCGAACAAATTCTGGCGAACAATAATTCTATCTTTTACTGTTATCAATCACTGGCCAGTATGAGTCCACATCAGACTTTCTGTGATATCAATAAAGAAACAACTGATGCATCTTTCTTCTTAAAACAATATACAGAAATCCAGCAAGAAGAAAGCGAAGGTGAAGATTACATTATTGTTGAAATAGCATTTGAATATTATCAGTCAGACTAAAATTTTTCCAAAATCTACAATAATCCGTTCCACTTTAATCATTACCAATTGTACACGTAAAAATAAAATATGAGCTTGACATTTTGGATATACAGATAAACTTTCCGATGAATATATTTTTGTTTGTACTTGAGCTTTCCCAGGTTTTAAAAAGTCTTCTTGTTCCCTTAAATTAGGACTAGGTTCTGAAATATCCAACAGTAACTTCGACTAAGATCCGAAGCTACTGCTGGTACTGTGAGCATATTATTTGTTTTACATCTAAAGTAGTTTGCTAAACTGGCTTCAGATGTGCCTGTTACCCTATATTATCGTTAATGATGGCAATTCATTAACATAGGAGGACCACCGGCTTTACGTGCCTTCTGAAGCACGGTGATAGATAGAAAAGAGTCAGAAAGAAAACTTTCCTTTGTAGACTCCTCCCGGGTTTGAACCGGGTGCCTTAGCATCAATAGTCGATCGCTCCAACTACTAGGCCAGTGACTATCTCTATTTTAAAAAGTAAATAATCTTATCAATTGAAGTTCGTGGAGTCTGTAGTATTAACAAATTGTAAAATCTTCACCAACAACAATAGTTGTATTTGTTTCATTAAATTGTTCTATTGCTGTTTCAATTATGAGGATTTCAGCGCCATTATCAGCTTCTTTCACTAAAATGTTTGCAGCTGTAAATGTTTCTTAACAGCTTAACCAATACTTCCATATTTTTACTTATGTTTAACGTCCGATGACGTATACAGACCGCGTAAGGCTGCGTGTACAGTGGATCCGTTTTCGGACGAATTGTGACGAACAGAAAATCTGACGGAGACTCATAGATGCGAGTAATTGGTAAGAGTGAATAATAGCATTGTCATAAGTGAAAATTTGTCCGAAAACAGATCCACTGTACCTTAAGAGTGCATATTAGTATTTTCGATGTTTGAAATCGCGATATCTTTGGAATGGTGATTCGTAGGATAAAAGTACATACACAAACAATTTGTGTAGAGAATTGCATAATCTACAACTTTTGTCTGACCTATTTTTACAATAACACTTACAGTTTACGATAAAAATGCGAAAAAACAATATTTATAACTTTTGACCTTAAATAAAATTTTTAGCAGAAGTAGGATCGGTGGGGACTTTTGATATTTCATTATTTGTAATGGTATATTTAAGACCTATCTAAGTCCGGTCTGGACATATGGCATTCAACTCTGGGGAATAGCTAGTAATTCAAATTTGGAAGTAATACAAAGATTTCAAAAGGTACAATAGTAAATCTTCCATAGTACGTCCCTAACCAAACCATCACCTAAAACTTAAAAGTGACAGCTATAGTTCCGTCAAATACCGTGACAGGCTAAGTGATCATCCAAATAAGCTAGCAAATAAATTGCTGGATAATACTGGTGAAGTGCATCGTTTAAAAAGACAAAAATTATTAAACCTACTTAAACGATTTAATTTAATTAAATTAATATATAATTGTGTAATTCGTTCATTTTAAAAAACAGCTATTTATTATTATATTATTTTGGAAAGGGTTCAATGAAATACCCTCTACATGTTTATACCTATATAATTTGTACATATAATTTTATACATATTATAAAATACCTACTTTGAGTCAATAAATAAAAATAATATACCTTATGTAAATACATATTCGTGTTCAAAATAACAGTATTTACACGCACGTGTTCAACGAAGCTTCTTTCTCAAGTAAAAGCAATTACATATAACTGCCATTTAACCAATTAAACTATATAATTTAAAGCATTGTATAATATATATTTTACTACTAAATAATTTAAAATATTATGATCAATACGAAAATTAAACATGAGTTAATTCGTATTAAGGTTTTCAGTTACGTTACAAAGAATCAACGGGGTTGTAAAGATTATTTCGTCATGCATTTAAAGTTTGCTTCCCTATGTTATACAGCTGTTGGTTTTTGGCCAATAACAACAAAGAGTAAGGTTATGTCAGTTTTATACACTTATTGCTACTTCGGATTATGTACCGTTATTACAGTTACCTTTGTATTAACTATTATCTTAGAATTATGGATCATCAAAGATAACATAAAAATGTTTTTTAAATAATGTTGCGGTTGCTTTAGCTTTTAGCTTCGGTTTAATACAAGTACAAAGTTGCACTTGGCCAACGGCAAAATTATTACTGCAGAAATTAACAGTTACGGAAAGAAATATTATTGAAAAAGGAACACCAGAAATTAAAATGCTATTCATGCGGGAATTGAAAAAGCACGAAAAAATAAACATCACTTTTGCGATATCGATGGTGGTATGTGATGCTACTTACACTGTTGCTCCTTGGATAGCCAACTATATTGTGAATTCAGATGCTTCAGAACAAATGCTTCCTGTAGAGTCCTGGCTGCCCTTCGACAAACAGGTTTATTACAAAACCGCTTTCATTTACGAATTCTTTGGAGGAATATACATTTCTGCCTTTACTGCTGGTTCTTTTTTCTTCTACTTTGGCGTTATGCAATTTGCATTAACTCAGTTTACAATTCTAAAACACGAAATAATGAAAGGCATCAATCATCAACTACACGATTACGAAGTACAGGAAAACATTCGCAAAATTATTATATACTACAACAGCATCATCACGTAAAAACATTAGGTGCAAGTAGCCAAAAATTTTCTTTATTCGTGTATTTTTCTTTCAGATTTGTACAGCAACTAGATCAAGTTCTACATTATGTTATACTGGGGGGGTCAACAATTTTTATTGTGCAAACTGCAATCCTTGCTTTTCAGGTTACTACGGTAAGTTCGTACTGATCATATAAACGAAAATCTAATGTGAAATCTTTTTTTTTTCAGGAAAACCTGCCGGTTGAATTGGTAAAAAGCGCAACACTTCTCAACATTATGCTTATGGAGTTATGTTTGTATTATTGGCTGTCTAATGAAATCACTTTGGAGGTAAATATGTAGACATATTGCTTATTTGTTTGTTTCGCGGATCTGAATAATATTTTACGTTCCTTGCTGCGGTTACCAGTTTGCAAAATACAAGCATTAAACATTACATTGATCAATTTGTTAAAATTATTTACCTATGAATTAATTGCAAAATACTTTTATTTAAATTTTTTCAAAGTTTACATTTCTTTTATCTCACTGTTAATTATTCAGTGGTCAATCTCTAAAATTTACAAAATTCATTTTTATCAATGCAAAACAATTTTAACAAATGAGTCGATCAATTGGAGCGAGCGATGGATAGATTACCAACGTTTTCCCGTAATTGTGCTAAATTAATTAGTGTTGTTCCGTCACTATTGAAATTGAATATTCCACTAATAACTGTACCTACTTAATTAATTAATGCTGTTCCGCCACTGTCCTATCATTTTGTCAGATCACTATTTGACATTTCTGTTCCTAAATATATTCAGATTGTTTATTGACGACTTTGCGTATGACGCTTTAGTAACAAAAATGCTAAGCTAAAATTCAGAATTCTAGCGTTGCCGATGTCATATGGGAGAGCGACTGGTACAATTGCAGCACAAGCGTTAAAAAGATGTTGCTGCTCTTAAGAATACGATCACAAATACCGCTACGATTAGCGGTTGGGCCCTTTTATTACATGAACAATGAAACAATGGTTAAGGTATGATTTTAAATCAAACCCATGTAATATTTTAAACATTGTATTATTTCAGATACTGAAAACAAGTGTGTCGTATGCAGGCGCTCTGAGAAAATTTCATATGTTAAGAAATGAAAATGCCTAAAATAATTTATTGAACTTCGTAGTTTATAAACCGTTAATTGCACTCGCGATTATGCGAATTTACTTGAAGTACTTATGTAGTAGCTACAATCTTCACTTTGAGTTGGAGCTCATGCAGAAATTCCACATAAATTGCAAATCTATCACACACATAGGCACCATTTCAAACTGCATGCCGTTGCATTTAAACTGTTAAACTTTATATACTTCAAGCGTGGTTATCGCATCGTTAACAAATATTTAAAAAAGTCTTTTGGGCCGAGTTCGCTAAGTGCCACTCATAAATACTAGTTTTCCTTTAGAAATTATAGCAAATTATGAAAGAGCACTAAATTAAAATAATTATAGGGTGAGGTTACTGGACTGGATACTGGAGGATACTGGACCAGCAGTAGGGTAAAGCATACACCGGCCGACTGGAAAGCAGTAGACCGCGGTTCGAGTCCTAGTCGAGTCGGATACACTGCTGTGATCGAAGGTCCAATATCAATCTGTGGACCATGGGGAAAGCAACAGGAAACCACCGCATGAGTTATACTCCCATGAAAATTCACCTTGGTTTCGGCCAAGCTGGGTCACGAAGCTTCTGACAAGAAGCAAAACGATGAAGAAAAAAGGGTGAGGATGAATCGAAACTTTTGACGTCTAGGCACCAAAAAATGAAAAATCGTAATACGTTTTTATAATAGGCTAAATTCAAACCTCAAGTTCCGCCCATTTTGAATTTTTTTTTTAATTTTGCCTTAAATCCTATATTTTATCACTTTTATGAAGCAGTCTTCACGTATATGTGTACTGTTATTTGAATAAAACATTGTAAAGACGATTTAAGCAGTATTATTGCGATAATAATTTTTAGAGTAAATTCAAGATTTGCCGTGCGACCCTCCTGTTCAGACCCTTTCGCTCCGGCCGCTCCGGGTCGTTTTGTCAAACGCTTTATTAGCCAAAAATATCCCCCTTGATCGATTCTACTCGGCAAGGTGCGGATGTTGACCCGACAGATAGCAAGGAGCGACTGATTCACTCCACGGAATGCACTAGTTGACCCCGCGATGATGAACGATGAACTTCTTGACTTTACGGAGCACCAGGGTGTAGCCCCATATCTCCTTCGCCTGATGTTGATAACTAGCGGTGGATTTGGGAGGCAACTGCTTCTTGGTTGAGCACTAAGCTGGATCAGGCTTGTATGTGTAGATCTGGTGGGAATACTTTTGTAGTTTAGTAAAAGATCCCCTCTTCACTTGTAGTATGTTATTATACTACATATACTACATACTTGTAGTATGTAGTATGTACGACTTAAGTAACGTGACTTAAGTAATGTGAATTAAATAATATGACTTATATCCTTCTACAACATCATCTGGCTTGCTAAAGAATTTATCCGGTATCCCCACGGTTTCACTCTACAGCGTTCAAGAATTAGGGAAAATCCCCACTTAACACTCTCTTTCTCTCTCTCAGCCAAACAACCCAAAATAACAGATTTTTTAGAATAAATAGAGAATTAAATTAAAAATGTGCTGAACAAGGAGCAGAAGATGTGGATATTTTGTCAAAAAGAAAACACACCGTGATGATAATTAGGAGGGACGAAGAAGACAATGTGTAATATTTGTAACTCTTTATTTATCATTGTTTTAATAAATAGAAATAAAATTAAAAAATTAATTGTATAATTAAACTAATTTATTTTTTTGTAAATTTTGGAACCTAACCCTAATTTTTGTATTAGTACTTTGCTTCGTATAACACAAATTTGCACAACACGGCGTTTTTAAAATTTTGTTTTTTACAGTTAACCTCTACAATCTTTTTAAAATAATCATTTATTTATTTATTTATTTTAACGGGTAAACCAATTTACATAAATACATATTACAATACAAAAACAATAACACAACTGAGGTTACTTGAGCAGCATGACATTTATGTCCCACATGATTTTCCTTTTGAATTAAGAAATGATGATTGGGACATATCGAAACCTTGGGTCCCTTTCAGTCTGTTCGCCAGCCGAATCATTCGGGAATTGAACTGTTTAGACCATAATTAGTCACATGCTGCGAAGGTTTAAATGAATTTGGATGCCTGGTATTATGAGTGGCACAAATGGCTGGAAGCACTTCTAAGGCGATCGCAGTCCAGTTTGCCATTAACCAATCGATAAATAAACATAAGTCGGTGACTATACGCCTGTATTCCAATGGTCTGGTATTACATATACTCAGGCAAATGGTACTGGAAAATTCTTCTGGGGTATGTCCTAATTTGTAATTTAGGTATTTAAGGAACTTGCGTTCCACCGCTTCCAATCTGCTGTTGTAAGTTTGGTAAAAAGGAGACCAAACACTTGGGGTATATTCCAGTTGCGATCTTACATGAGCGAAGTAGAGCAATTTGACTGTGTTCGCAGAGAAATGCTTACTTTGTCTGCGAATAAAACCCAACGTACGACAGGCCTTGCTGCATACTTTCGTAATGTGGCTTTTGAAAGACAATCCAGAGTCCAAACGGACACCCAAGTCGTCAATCTCCGTGACACGATTAAGAGGTTCCCGTTAATGCAGTATTCAAATACGTTAGAACAATGTTTGGAGTACGAGATCACAGAACATTTATCAAAATTTAAATTCAGCTTATTGTAGAGACACCACTGGTGAAGACTATCAAGATCTTGCTGTAATAATAAACAATCCTGGGTAAATTTAATTGATCTGTATATTTTGAAGTCGTCGGCAAACAGGAGATACCGACTGTTATTGATATACTGGCCAATGTCATTTATAAACAGCAAAATAAAATCTGAGCACAATGGGAACCTTGAGGAACGCCAGATGACACTAAAATATCCGTGGAATGGTAATTTTTAATACGAACCTTTTGTTTCCTGCCCAAGAGATAACTACCGAGCCACTTAGTTACCAACGGACCAAATCCCAAGGCGGCAATTTTTGATAGGAGAGCAGAGTGGGATACTCGATCAAATGCTTTAGAAAAGTCTGTATACACGGTGTCGACATGCACATGATTTTCAAATGACTCGACAACATCTGTGACGAATGACAACAAGTTTGTAGTTGTCGAGCGACCAGGATAGAATCCATGCTGATTAACCACAATGTGCGTCTTACTAGCCGACATAAGTTGTACTGCTACTAATTTATCCAATAATTTGGGAATTGACGACTGAATAGAAATACCCTATAGTTCCTGATATCACAGCGATTTCCTTTCTTGAAAATGGCAGTAATGAAACTTTTTTTTCCAAATGCTAGGAAATTGGCCAGTCGACAAGGATAAAAGAAAGATATTATAAATTGGAGATGAGAGAGTACTGACATCTTTTTCTAAACTGGGGTGGAATGCCATCGGGGCCAGCACACACTATTAGGCAAATTTCCAATTGCCTCAAATACGTCGTTAATAGTTACGTACAAGTTGTTGCAATTGATCCCATCAACTGCTTCATAATGAACATCGCAATCATGTGCGTTACAATAAACTGTTGAAAAATGCTTCGCAAACAAATCAACGCATTCTTGGCCAGAGTTGGAAAATTCACCATCAAGAAACATACAAGCTGGATAACCCTTGACTCTTTTGCAATCGTCCATGTATCGCCAAAACACTTTAGGGTTCTTAACAATAGCTTCTTCGGTTCTCATGATATACTCGCGATGAAGTATAGCAGTTAGATGTTTGGCCTGATCCCGTAGCACACAAAACATTTGATAATCGAGCAAACATCGAGTTTTCTTGAATTTCTTGTGACTCCGTTTCTTGTTAGTAATTAACCGGATTAGTTCCTTGGAAAACCAAACAGGATAATTAGATGCTAATATTTTTTTACACGGAACGTACAGATTAATAGTGTTCTACAATTCATGATAAAAATGATCGATATCATTTTGAAAAATGATTATTAAATAAAAAATAAATAAATAAATAAAATCAAAACTATGGCATATTAAAACAAGAAAGTTAAGTGCCTCCATGTGATGAAATGAAATGAGATGCTAAAATGTATTAGGCCACACTACTCTTTTGTAGTGAAACGTTACAGTACTGATTGTCTTTTATTAAAACTATGGCCTATTAAAACAAGAAATAGCCTATTAAAGCCTATTAACACTATTAAGCCTATTAGAACATTAGAGCCTATTAAATCCTATTATTAGAGCCTATTAAAACATATTAAAAATCATACAATTATGCAACGATTTTTTTGCTTATCTTAAAAATTCTTACAATTTTTCCAAATTTAAAATTCCCGCACTTATTCAAACCTTAAAATTTCAATTCAAAGCTGTTCAGATTTCATTATTTAATTATGTCGCCAAAAAACGAAAACTATAACAAACATGACTGATGAATCGCAGATCGATATTAAAATATGTGCTAATAGTTAACATAATTTGGAATAATTATTGAACATTATTTGGATTTGCAGGTATTTTAGTATTGCTTTTGATAAAATTGATTATTTGAACGTAGGATGCTGGAATGCTCTTGGAATAGGAAATAAACTGGTAGAATTGGAGATTACTCTGAAGGAAAGAAAAATAGACATAGCAATAATCAGCGAAACAAAGAAAAAATTGAGGGGAAGCTGCGACCTGGATGAATACACAATGATATACAGTGGAGTAGCCCAAGATCAAAGGGCGGCAGCAAGAGTAGCAATTATGATAAAGAAGAAATGAAAAAGACACGTCACATAATACAGCTGGATACATGAAAGAATAATAACTATGCGATGCAAGATAGATAGAGAAATATGAAACCCTAATTGAGTTTATGCTCGATGAAACTAAAAGAGAAGAAACCGAAACCTTCTATGAACAGCTACAAAGTGTATTAGATAATACAGGAAAAACGACTACGTGGTCATAGGAGGAGACTTTAACGCCCGAATAGGTAAAACACCAGTAGACGACGTGATTGGAATACATAATGAAGATATCCTAAATAGAAATGGAAAATTGCTGAGAGTTTCGCATGCTACAATAAGACAAAGATTACGAACACTTTTTACAAACATAAAAGGATACACAAATATACGTGGTCGTCTAGAGGACAAATCTCACAATCGACTATATACTCATGACAAAACTTCAAAATGTGTTAGAAACACCTGAGTCTACAGAGGTGCTGATATTGGATCAGATCATTTTAATCAAAGTATGAAGTCGGAACAAGCCACCTATGGCTTAATCCTTGCAGTTGATGATGATGATGATGATCATTTTCATTAAGCTCCACGATAGCTATAAAAGCAAGATGGCTAAAACAACAAAAAAGCAGACAACAGAACTATTTAAAATCTTATAACAGGAAATTGCGACAATAACAATTCCTGTTATGAAAGGTACGCTGTCGCACCTTTCTTATGATCCCCTTGGGTTTTATCTAGTCACGTGGAAGGCGAGGGGAAAGGGGTACAAAGCGCGCAAAGGGACGAGAGTGGTGACCGAACCGTTGAAAGGCGTAGAGTGTAGTGCGAGCTATTTTTGCCAAGTTTGAATTGTCTACCAAAGTTGGCGGAATTATTAAATAATTCGGTTCGATTAGTCAACAAGTCACCTGTGAAGACGCTTTTTTTGGCGGATCTGAATGTGCGATAAATACGGGCGTTTTGGAATTAATTATTCGTCAAAAATTTCATCATCTGCCGACCACAATTTTCCTCGAATCGTGCGACGATCACGTGACTGTGATAATTTTTGAAGGTCGAAATTTGCGCTGTGTTAGGCAAATTACTTTCCAACATTTTTTACACCGACGATTATCTTTTTTTACTTTCAACGACCTGCTTATGTCGAGCAAGATTAATCACTTCGAGCGTTTATTTTTATTTGAATTAAAACGCGATAAGCACGATTTGGTGCGTCGTTACAGTTTTCTCCTGAGTGCTTTGACCGCTTCAACTACCATTTGGAGTGCGTTTCCGTTCAGCCCTCGAGTGTCATCTTATTCCGTCCTGAAGCAACAGCATCATCCGAAGGCATCAATCTGGTGAAGGAGATAATCCAGTGTAGTGTGTGCGCGATCAACCTCAAGATTCACCGAGTAGCCGCCCCCAACTACCTTTTAAGTGGAAACCATTGTCATCTTAAGTATTTTGTAAGGTATCATCCGGCTGGTGAGTCCATTAAATTACTACTTAAAATACCTGTTGTTTGGGGCATTTTCTATTCTATTTTAACGTACTTAAATCACGCAGTTGTGATCCATACTCACTAGGTCTATTACATTAATTCATTAGGTTGCTGCCTGAATTAATTTTGCAACTGATTGTTTATACCTGCATAGCTACAATAAATCTTAGTTTGTTTAATAAACGTAGTAATTTTAATACTTGGAGTTTGATTTAGTTTGAAAGTAGCAAAAGGACAACTAGTTTTTCTTAATTCACACCCTCGCATCCGCAACATTACGAACCGGCTGAAAACGAGGATCAAGGGCAAACACGTGAAAATAAATTTGTGTTTTTGTGGGCGAAAGTAATTTTTAAATTACCCCAAGCTTCCATTTCAATCTACCTTCTACAAGAAGAATCCGTAAGAAACCTATACCAAACAAGATTAGATGAACACAGTAATAACCTAAAAAATTCAGAAAGCATAGAGGAAGAATGGAATAACATCAAAACCATAATCAAAAAAGCAGCATTCGAATCCCTTGGACATCGACAAAACACTACGAAAAAGGGAATGAAAATATGGAATAAAGAGCTCGAAGAATCTATAGAATATAAAAAAGTAGCTTACAGAAAATGGCTATCAAATGCAACACGAGAAAACAAAGAATAATCTGACGAAAGAAACCAAACGAATAGTCAAGGAACTAAAACAAAATAAATGGGAGCAATTTATAGATACAATTGAGAACGATGTATCCGGGAGACAGAATGTTGCATACAAAGTAATGAAACATCTAAATAGCAAAGAGAAAAACACGGCCACCTTTACAGTTATCGAAAATGAAGAATGGCTTAATTACTATGAGAAATTATGGTATAACGAAGAAGAGGAGCCATTAACAATCAATAGGGGAGATAGAATGGTAGAGAACGTAGATCTTGTGAAACTAAATGAAGCTTTAAACGAAGTCAAAAACCGTAAAGCAACGGGAAGTGACGGAATAAATATAGCTGAAACAACTTCAAAACAAGATTCCTGACATTTATAAATTTATGTTGGAAACAAACGAAGACACCTGACGAGTGAAAAATAGCGAAGATCGTGCCAATATTCAAGAAAGGAAATAAAACAGTGTGCGAGAACTATCGAAGAATTATTTTTTATTTTTATATCGGGTGACTTCTTTTCTAAAAGCTACTCTTCGTGATTTGGGTAGATTTTTTTTTCGGGAGTAACGTTTAATAATCACGTGGCGCCTAGGGCAAATTGAGTTACTTTTCTTAGTTTTTTTGCTTGAAAAGAAGTCGCCAATTAAGTTTTCTTTCTTGCATTGAGCTAGCCATAGGAGCATATGCCAATACCCTGAGATTTGGGAAATTCCATCAAATCCCTTTGATACCACCTTTTACCGTGGTAAATTCGCTGTTAGTGCAAATTAATTGTGTCATCGCTTCTTTGCTCTTTGGATTATTAAAACAAAAATACAGTCCTGCACAATGATGTCTTGCGGTATTTGCGAGAGCTGAAAGATAACAATAAAGACGCCTACAAGCTAAAATCAATTGAAAACTATATATTAAATTTGAATCTCCATACGCCAAACGCATAATCCCGCAATGTTTTAAATGTCAGGAATATGGCCACACAAAACACTTCTGTCGAAGATTACCCCGTTGTGCAAAATCTGCAGGAGATCACAAAACCAAAAAATTCCTGCAATGGAACCAAAACGATAATGCCAGATGCGTAAACTGTAATGGCAAACATCCCGCTAACTATCGGGGATGTATGGTGCACAAGCAGTTGCAACAAAAAATGTACCTTACACTTAGAGATAAAATGACCGAATATCAAACAAGAGCTACACCAACTCAAGTACCACAACGAACGATGATATTCTTCCCAACACTGAGACATCACAAGCATCAATAAATCACACACATCAACAAATCGAACCAACATCTTATGCGCAAGCAGTTAATGCAACAACTACAAAACACACAAATAAGGCAAAATGCAAATAAGGCGACATATAGCAACAGACACCCAGAAAACGACATCGCTGAACTGAAGAACCTCATACGAGACTTAATCGAACAAAACAGAGAAAACTCGAGAAATATGTGCACAATGGCTAAACCTTCTCACTATACTCGTCAAAAAAATTAATGGAAGCACGCCCCAAATATAGAATTTGGAATGCCAACGGGCTGAATCAGCATTTGCAGGAAATTAAAATATTTTTAATAAACCGAAACATTGACATTATGCTAATTTTAGAAGCACATCTTACTGATAAACATCTTATAACAATCCTGTTCGCGCCGTTTTAGAGGCACTGGTGTAGATGCTATGCACGTTGTTACTAGGCATGTATGCAAGCCAGAGAGGGGGTGCAGCGAGGAATTAGAAATGAAACGTCGAACTAGTAAGACGTTATTTTGTCGATGTAAAATTATTAGTGTCGCTTTTGAAATAATAGTAATTATACACCATAGTGAAGCATAGTGTTATAACCCTAGCGCCAGATTAAATCCCAAGGTGCGTAGCACCGCGGATTTAAGGCGCGCGGGTTATAACACGCTTCACTACCGTGGTTTATATACAATTTTTCCACTACTAGGATTGTTTACTCTTATAATAATAATTGTTAATGAATAAAGTAAATCGTTTTAATTATTTATTTCAAATTATAAAACAAATGATAGTTTTTGTTTTGATGTTGACACTTGCTTGAAAATGTTTAATTAATTTTGACATAAAGGTTACATTAAATATTTTGATATTTATAAGTTTTGCGAGTGTTTTAAAATGAGTGAAAGTTGTACACCACCCGAAATGAGAGAGATTGCTGAATCAGTGGCAGACAAGCTACTGCCGGAAAAATCCAAGACTCTTTATATGAAAGCTTATGTAACATTTAAAATTGGTGCAGTGCGCGAAGTGTGGTTATATCTGAAAATGTACTGTTAGCATATTTCCAAAGTTATGCCAATGATAAAAAAGCTTCCACTTTATGGGCACATTATTCTATGTTAAAATCAACTCTTTCTTTAAAGGACAACATAGACATTTCAAAGTTTTTCAAATTAGTTGCGTTCTTAAAACGCCAAAATGTGAATTACCGTGCTAAGAAGTCTTCCGTTTTCAGTCAGATGCGATGAGCTTTGCAATTTGCTTCTTTCTGATGTTATCATAAAAGATGATATGATTATTATAAACATTCGTAATAGTAAAATGGTTCATCTAGAAAATTTGTTGTTATGGAACCCCTTTGGATGAAAATTGTAAAAACATATTTAAAAATTAGACCAACTTCCGACATGCAAAAATTATTTATTAGTATACGCAATGGAAAAGCTACAAAGCAAAATATTGGTCATAATACAATAGGGCAAGTACCAAACAAAATTGCAATGTATTTAAATTTGCAAAACCCTGCGTCTTACACGGGTCATAGCTTCCGAAGAACTTCAGCCACAATATTAGCTGCTAGCGGTGGAAATATCCTACAGTTGAAACAACATGGGGGTTGGAAGTCATCTACGGTAGCCGAGGGCTATATAGCTGACTCACTCGGTTAAAACGAGCATAGCTCGTATGGTCCAAAGCCAATCAACATCAATTAATCAAATAAGAAATTTTGAGCGTTTTGAAGTGTTTTAAACTGTAGTTGCAATAGCACGGAGATTGTAAATTTTCTAATGGAGTAAAGGTTATACAAGTTTGCTAACTAACGAACTTGAATGATAAATTTTTTCATGATTCTGTTTCGACCACTAATTTCTTTAATAATCTTCACAATCAGTTATCCTACAATTGAAAATAACAGATTTTTAATATTAATTAACAAAAACACTTACCAACAAAAAATTTATTCGAATAAAAACTAGTGACGTGGAATGCAAGTAAATAGATGTTGACGAAAATTATTTTTCGAAAATGTACTATTTGTAACGATAATTGATTGTAATAATTATTAATAATCGATTTATAAAGTTATTCAGTTGCAACTTCATGCTGGCATGAGCTGTCATATTCATAATTCTCATTTCCTAATTGCAAACGTCACAAAATTCCAATTTATCAACATTTTAAATATCAAATTAATCTTATTTATAGACCGATTTTAATTATTTAAACACTATTGATAGAATTTCTTGGTTATGCTAATTCGTTTTACACATAAATTTTCTTTCAAAATGGCCCGAAGTTTCCGGACTACGCATTTATGTTCATTATTAACTACTAGTGAATAATGAAATATTATTCACCTCAGGTGATAGAAGGCGTGGTTCACAGTTCGATTACTTACGTTGAAATGATAGTGTTTATGGCTAGTAGTGGAAAAATAAATTTAAAACTACAGTCCACTATTTGTTCATACATAAACTGGTCAATCGAACCGTATGGATAACCAACTGGTATTTGTCGATCGACGAAAATTAGGAATCGAACACGACGTGATTTCAGAATCAATCAACGAGAACATTGGATCAAACACCGGCGAGGTGATTTTGATTCAAACGAAACAGCTGGAAAATACTTGGACGATCTATTTTGAACAAGGTCAGTACCTACATATCCTTTCCACGTTATCAATTTGTGTTATATTAATTTGCAATGGCGGACTAGAAAGATTAAAAAGAAAGAAGCGTTGTTAAAAGCTCCTTGAAATCGTTTTGAAACCTTTTAAATGATAACGCGGACAACGTTCAAAATATAAAATTAAGATTAAAAAGCGCGGTAAATTTGTTGGATTCTTTTAATGCGATTCAAATGGAAATTGAAGTGTTAACGTTATCGGGCGATAAAGTAGAGTCAGAAAAGAATGAAAAATATAGAATCGAATTTGAAAATAAGTATTACGCTGTTTTACAAGAAGCGGAAAAATTAGTTGAAGTCGAACCAGCATTGGAAACGAACTTGACGGGGTTAAATTCGCGGTCGTCAAGCGTGGGCAGCGGTAGTTGTACACGTTCGACCCGTTCAAATAATAACGTGCGTTTACCAAAGTTAAATTTGCCAAAATACGAGGGACGCTTAGATGAATGGTTATACTTTAAAGAAACCTTTGATTCATTAATTAACAACAACAATACCATCAGTGATATAGAAAAATTCATTTATTTGCGCTCGGTTTTAAAAGGGGACCCAGCAGACGTAATTGAATCGTTGGAAGTCACGGGTGCCAATTATGAAATCGCATGGGAGTTACTAAATGAAAGATTCAGTAACGAAAAATTATTGGTATTAAGTCATGTTAAAGCACTATTTGAATTACCTAATAGTACAAAGGAATCTTTTAGCCACTTAAGATTAATTTTAGATGGTACATCAAAACATTTGCGCGCTTTGAAAACACTAAAACAAGCGGTAGAGCATTGGGATACTTTAATAGTGTATTTAGTGTCTACTAAATTAGACAACAAAACGCAACGCGTGGAAAATAGGGAAACTGCTAACACACAAGTTGTGGAAGCAGAGGTAAAGGCTAGTACAGCCATGTGTAGCACTTTTAACGGCATGAGCCAAGTGTTGCTGTCCACAGCAAGGGTTAATGTGCGGGACAGGGAAGGGAAACTACACCTAGCTCGCGTATTATTAGACAGCGGGTCCGAGTCTCACTTCGTGACCAAAGATTTGGTGGACAAATTAAAACTTGCAACGTCAGAAGTTGATTTCCGAGTTATGGGGTTGAGCCAGGTGTCAACGAATGTACACCAAAAAGCCAGCATAACCTTGCAATCGCATAACTCGGGGTTCGAAACCAAAATAGCTTGTTTGGTCATACCCAAAATTAGCGGTCCCATGCCATCCGCGCCGGTAGATATGAACGAAATAAAGATACCCGAGTTTATTAAACTGGCTGACGAGTCCTTTAATGTAGCGGGCAAATAGACATACTAATAGGGGCGGAACGCTTTTGGCAGTTATTAAGGCCAAAGCAACATAGTTTAGGAAAGGGCAAACCGATGTTACAAGACACAAGTTTTGGCTGGATCGTGGCCGGACTAGTTCCAACCAAGCAAGCGGCAACGAAAGGTAGTTATTGCGGATTTGCGACCAATCAAATGTTGCATGAAGATTTAACACGATTTTGGGAATTAGAAACCTGTCCGGACAGGAAGATTTTGTCACCGGACGAGAAGTTTTGCGAATGCGATTTCAAAGCCAACACGACGCGACTGGCTAACGGGCGTTTTGTCGTGCGGTACCCATTAAAGCACCCTGTAGATAAGCTGGGGAAATCGAGGGAAATTGCGTTAAAAAGATTCGCGCACACTGAAAGAAAATTAGAGCGTGATTTAGACCTAAAATTAGAATACAAAAAATTCATTCGTGAATACGAGGAACTAGGACATTTAACGAGGGTGGAAGGTGTTAATGACTACGGGGCGTATTACCTGCCTCACCATTGTGTTATTAAACAAAATAGTTTGACCACCAAGTTAAGGGTAGTTTTCGATGCCTCCGCGAAAAGCTCAAGTGGATATTCGTTTAACGATCTGCAAGTTACCGGGCCTGTTTTACAACAGGAGTTGTTTAGTCGTTAGGTTTAGAAAACATAGGTACGTGATAACCCGTTTATGCGCGATGATCACCTTGGACGTAAAGAACGCGTTCAATACGGTCAGGTGGGAGCGCATAAACGAAGCGTTGAGGGAATTGGGGGTGGCGGCGTACCTGAGGAGGATAATTTCCAGTTATCTCTCGGGTCGCAGCCTCCAAATAGATGAGGCCCTGTTAAGGGAAGAGGTGGCGATCGCGTGTGGTGTGCCGCAGGGCTCGGTGCTCGGCCCCACCCTCTGGAACATTTCCTACGACGGCGTGCTGCGCTTACCGCTTGCGCAGGGGGTCAGCATAGTGGGCTTCGCCGACGATCTTACGCTCGTGGTCGTCGGTAAAGAGGTGGCCGAAATTACATCTTCGGCCAACCGCTCCATCTAGATAATTTCCGATTGGATGGAGGAAAGAAGCCTCGCACTCGTGCCGGAGAAGACAGAGTTTCTGTTGTTTTCCGGTAGGAGAAAGCTGGACCCAGCCGTCATCCAGATGGGTGGAATTTCCATCTTTCCGGCCGACACCGCAAAGTGCCTTGGTGTCACTTCGACAAGGCACTGTCTTTTCGCCCCACATCTGCGCGGTCGCCAAAAGGGCCGAAGAGGTTCTCGGCGCTCTGACCAGGCTCATGCCTAACATCGGGGGCCTAAGGCCAGCAGTAGGAAGATCTTGGGCTCCGTAATCCACCCATCTCGCTTTACGGAGCCCCGTATGGGCGGATGCGCTGAGGTACGATTCGTACCGCTTACAGCTCCAGCGCATCCAGCGGAAGGTGGCTATACGTACCATCAGCGCCTATCGCACTATTTCCACAGATGCGGCGCTGGTGTTAGCCTCCATGCCCCCATACATCTGCTGGCGGAAGAGCGCCGAGACAATTACCGGGCCGATAAAGGGCCCCAAAAAGGCGAAACCGGCGCCTCCTTCAACGGAGGTGGCAGGAATTGGAAGGAATCCGGTATGGGGGGGTGGACATACACCCTCATACCGGATTTGGACGTTTGGGTGGGAGGACCTTCGGAGAGCTGAATTTTCATTTTCACAGGCCCTATCCGGCCACGGATGCTTCAACGAGTATCTACAGAGGATGGGAAAAGCAGCGAACAACAGCTGCTTTTACTGCGGTGAAATCGACACCGCAGAACATACCATCCTCCGTTGTAGCGAGTTCGTGGCCGAGAGATCCGAATTGGAGGCCAGCTCTCCGAAAGGTTATCTCCCAAATTTGGTGGGGCTCATGCTGCTCTCCAGCGAGATTGGAGAGCTGTTGACTTCACGTCAACAGCATTCTCTCCAGGAAAGAGCAGTATGAGCGGGATCTGCAGCGGGCCGAGAGGGCCGTGCAGTAGCTGGGCTGCATTTGAGGCAGCGCCCCATTCGGGGGCCACACGCGGGGCACGTGTTAGTGTGAATAACAGGTACACGTGCCCCAAGCGTGGAAATAGGGAGAGGGTTTTAGTGGGTAAGAATCCCACACTACCACCCCAATAACATCGGGGTGGTGTCTTTTGAAGATTTCCCCCTCTCTCTAACAAAAAAAAAAAAGGTACGTGATAACCCTATATGTTATAATGATAATCTATATGATTGATATGATAATCTATATGATAATCTGATAAACAGAGGTGCGGGCAGAGGGTTCTGTGCGTTGGAACCCCCACTACTCGGTCCCGGAATTAGTTTTTCGGTCATATCTTTCGAACCGCTCGTCGTAGAGCGGCCGGAGTGGTGCCAAACGTCTCTGCGGCACAAGGGGCGCCGACCCCCCAAATTTTTCCCCCCCCCCACCAAGTTTCGTGGGACGCATTTTTCCCCCCGACCCTAAATTTTAAACGTAAATATCTCGGGAACGCCAAGAGATCAAGAGTTGCGATAAGCGGCAAATAGTGGCAAAGGCGAAGTAGCGCATACCAGAGACGGTACTACGACAAGACCCCAAAGCCAAGGTGACGGAAGTCGCGCTGATGGCTGCATGGCGCCCGGGAGTGAAGCGGGCGTCGCTAGCGACAACGACAAATCAAAAAATATGGCATACACAGAGAAAGAGAATAAGATTACGATGCAGGGGCACGGAACCCTAGTATCGGTCGGCGAGTTGGGTGCTGGAGGGGGCTCCCGCCGATCGTCAACAGGCGACTTCTCCGCGCATTTGGTGGCGAACCAGGCCAATGCGCTAAAATTGGTTACTGGAAAAGAAAAAGAAAGAGAAAAAGAAAAAGAAGAGGAAATAAAAACCAAAACCAGAAAGGAAGATAAAGGAGGAGGGGGTGGCAGACGAGGGTCATTGACCGAAGGCAATATCTCCGGCCTAATATCAACGGCGATTAAGAAAGTACATGCAGAGCTAAAAACCCCTCAATGCAGATCGGTCCCAGGTACCTTTAAGGAGCTGGTACTCGATCAACTGAAGCTAATCGAGTCTGCATACAAGCTTGAATCGGAGTCCTCGGAGGCCAGAAGCGACGAGTGGGGCCAAGTGCTGAACATGCTTAAAAAACAGCAGAGCAGCACGCCCAAAATCGATGCCAGCTTGATACGAAGTATGGAAGACCAACAGGCGACAATTGGAAAGATCTTAGGGAGGTTGGAGTCCCAAGAAAGCAAGATTGAAGAACTCCAACAACAAAATAAGCTCTTGGCCCAAGAACTTTCCAAAGCCAGAGCGGAGGCAACCAAGAGTAAGGACGCCGCCAGAGAACTTAAGGCGGTAGTCAGAGAAGAGGTTGGCCAAGTAAAACAGGGGCTGGAGTACTGGAAAACTATTTTCCCAGCACAAGAGTTCCTGGCCCAGTCCCAGACAACGGAAGACCTCCGAAAGATGGTAGAAGAAATAAGAACTAGCAAGGCCTCCCAAGATGAGGGACAGCCTGGACCAGGCCTGGCGGAAGTAATTTCCACGACTAAAGACCTAAAGGAGATGATGAAAAAACAAACCGAACAACAGTCAGAAATGAGTAAGATAATGAAGGAAACAAGAGAAAATCATCGACAAAATATCGGAAAAGGAGAACCTAGGCTGAGGACGAGGTCCCACCCAGCGTACCAAAACGGGTATGCCACCAAAAGCCGCTCACCCTGAAATAGAGGAAGAGAACCCCACCCCATGGAATGTTGTAGTGGGTAGGCAAGAGAAACCCTTCTTAGGTATACTAATATCAACCACGACTTGCCGCACGAAAGCCGAGTGCAACAAGTACAGAGTAAAAACCGGCTCCAAAACATAGAACCAACAGGAAGACAGAAAACCCGACGCAGTGGTGATCAAGGCCACAACAGAGAATATAAAGACGCAATTATCGAAAATAAAAGAGGCGGTCAAAGAATGAAATGCGCCATGGATCAAGACCATGCGCAAAACACAACAGGGTGATATTTTGATTGAACTGGAAAAAGAGCACCAAGTGCAATCAATAGCGAAAAGGTTAGAAGAGCACCTAAGCCCGACAAGTATTCGAGTTTTGTCGGGTACACGAAAAATTTTACAATAAGAGACATCGAAGAAGATGTCGAAAGAAAGGAAGTAGAAGAAGAACTAAAGTTGGCACATGGAGACAACATCACTCTTCTTGAACTCCGCCCATACTACCGGGGCACCCAGATCGCCGCAATCCAGGTGACCGGCGAAGCGGCAGAATGGTTCGCACAAAATACACATGTGCGAATCGGAATAATTAATAAATGCCGCATCAGAGAAGAGCCGACTAGCAGCGATGCTTCAGATGCTGGATGCCGGGGCATTCAACCCTAGATTGCAAAGGGCCGGATAGAAGCAAGCACTGCCTAAAATGCGGGAAAGAAGGGCACGCAGCCATGGATTGCGTGGAGCAGCGGCCCTTTGCACAAGTTGCCAGCAGGTTGGGCATAGAACGGCCAGCAATACTTGCCCAAGATTCAGGCCAGGAACAGGAAGATGATGGGGTGCGGCAAATCCGGGCACCTTGCCAGAAATTGTGAGGCTGCCATCGCAAGTCAGGTCTCCACAAGTCAGCACACAGCCGCTAACGAGAACGCTGCCAGCGCAGCAGCGGCAAAGAAGGGGCGGCGCGAGAGCCCCACAAATATATAAACGGACCACATTCCTGCAAGCCAACTTGAACCACGCGAGGGCTGCTCAGGACCTACTGCTCCACACCGCATTGGCAAAAGCGGTGGATATATCATTGATTAGCGAACCATATCGCGAAATGGACAGCTGCTGGACCCAGACCGCCGACGGCAGAGCAGCTATCCTTACTAATGACCAAACGGCGGTCCTGAGCTCTGGAAGCGGGCAGTGCTACGCTTGGATTGAGACAATTGAACTGGTGGCTTATTCGTGCTATTTTCCCCCCAACGACAGTTTGGAGGACTACGAAAACGAGTTATGGAGTCTCTCAGACAGCATTAAGTCGCAAACAAAGCCGGTAGTCGTGGGAGGTGACTTCAACGCCAAAGCGCCCGATTGGGGGTCACCTTCGCGGGACGTCAGAGGTGCAATATTGTGCGAAGTGTGGTCAGAGCTGGACTTCACGATATGCAACATTGGCGGTGTCCCAACTTTTGAGAGACGAGAGTCCGCGTCCATCTTGGACATCACGGCGGTGTCGCCGATACTGGCGGGGGAGGTTGCAAACTGGACAGTGCTGGAGGAGGAAACGGCCAGCGATCATCGATGTATCTCCTTCGAAATAGGCCTACTCCCCACGATCGACGAACCGCGCCCCGAGGCCTGGGCATGGCGCAAACTAGATAAGCCTAGCCTCCAACTACACCTACAGAGCCCAGATCTCCCTATCGCCATTAGGGACCTTGGACTAGAAAGGTTCCTCCATGGACTGTGCGACGCCGTGATGCCAAAACTGAGTCCTGCTCTGAGAAGGGGCGTCTACTGGTGGACCGAAGAGGTGGCCCAGTCTAGAAAACGTTGCGTAATCGCCAGAAAACAATACTTGAGACTACGAAGAACGACTCTTCACGACAAGTGCGAGGAAGCCCGACTAGCTTTGGAGCAACTCCGTAAAGAATTGGCGAATGCGATCAGGGCCAGTCAGAAGAACCACTGGCAGAAGTTGATCGACGAGGTCGACCGAGATGTCTGGGGCAAGGCATACAAGATCGTCACCAGAAGGTTGGGCCGACCGACCATTCCAGGCCTGACAGAAACTCGCCTAAGGGCAATTATACAGGCCCTTTTCCCAGTGCACCCCGAAATGATTTTTCCGGGGAGACCGACGAATGGAGAGGTACCGCCACTAAACGAGGCTGAGTTAAAAAACAGCAGTACACAAGATGTCTAGCAACAAGGCACCGGGCCCTGACGGGGTGCCTTCTATAGTTATCCAAGAGCTAGCAGAGGCTCGTCCGGAGGTCCTATTGGAGGTGTACAACAAGTGCCTGCGAGAGGGCAAATACCCAGACAACTGGAAGAGGGCGAAGCTGGTGTTGCTGAGGAAGGGCAATAAACCCTTAGACCACCCGGCCTCATATAGACCAATTTGCCTGTTGGACCATGTCGGAAAGCTCTTCGAGCGACTTGTGTTAAATAGACTTGAGCAAGAGATAGACAAAAGTGGAGGCCTCTCGGACAGACAGTTTGGTTTCCGTAAGGGTAGATCCACTATCAGCGCGGTGGAGGGCATGGTTCAGCAGATTAGAGAGGCTAGGGCCGGCACATGGAGGACGAGGCGGTTTGTAGTGCTCGTCACTCTCGATGTCAGGAACGCTTTCAATTCCGCTAGATGGGAACTGGTGATGGCCGAGCTGGCACGAAGAGAAATACCACCGTATCTCTTGAACTTATTGGCGAGCTACTTCCACAATAGACAACTGGTAATAGAAGAGAAGCTTTGGCAGCACACCCTACCAGTGTTCAGCGGCGTTCCGCAGGGGTCGGTGCTGGGTCCCCTCCTGTGGAACGTGATGTACGACGATGTACTGAGGCTCCCCACCACCCGGGGTGACAGTCACAGGTTTTGCGGATGATATAACGATCGTAGCCGAGGCCCGCACAGAGAGGGAACTAGAGAAAGTGGTGAATGACACGGTAGCTGGCATCTTTGCCTGGATGACCACCAGAGGTCTACAGCTCGTTCCAGAAAAGACCGAAGCGGTCCTAATATCGGGGAGAAGAAAGGTTAAACCCATCCGCTTCCTGGTCGCCGGGCAGAACATCGAACCAAGCGAACAGGCTAGGGTTCTGGGGGTGGATGTCGACCGCAGCCTATCCTTCAAGCCGCACATACTTAGAGTGTCGGCAAAAGCAGCGACACTAACCGAGGCACTCAGAAGACTAATGCCCAACATGAGCGGTCCGAGCGAGACAAAGAGAAAACTCCTCTGCTCAGTGGCGGAGTCGATTATGCTGTACGCCGCCCCAATTAGGCTAACAGCACTAGACAAGGACTCGTATAGGCATAATCTGGAGACGGTCCAGAGAAAGGGCGCCCTGAGGATATGCAGAGCCTATAGAACCATATCCACCGAGGCGGCCCTAGTAATTGCATCCCTTCCGCCCATTCACCTTAGGGCGGAGATGCGTGATGCAAAATATAGATCAGAATCAAAGGAGGCATACGGCAATAAGGTAGCGGAAATTAACAACAAGTGGCAGGCTTCGTGGAACAACTCAAGCAAGGGCAGGTGGACTTTCCGCCTCATCCCGAACATCGATCCGTGGGTAAACCGGAAACACGGCGATATAACACATGAGACCACCCAATTCCTGAGCGGGCACGGTTGCTTCCGCGGCTACCTCCATCGTTTTGGGAGAGTAGACTCTCCCAATTGCTATTATTGTGGTGAGTTCGACGACGTGGAACACACCATCTTCCACTGCACAAAATGGAATAGCATTAGAAACGCCGCCCTGGTACAACTTGAGACAGTCCCCACCCCGGCCAACATCGTCGAACTGATGTTAAAAAGCGAAGACAAATGGGAAACTATAGAAAGTATGGTGACAGAAATCATGTCCACCAAATATAAAGAAGAATTGGAATATCAAAAAAGTGAAGAATAGACATGCAAACAGGAATTTCAGAATTTCAAAGTTCCGCAAGGGTAAAACACCCAAAACTACGCGAGTGCAAGTCAAGAAGAATTAGAAGCAAGAATAGCAAGAAACACAGAATAAAAGTCGCAACAACAAGAAGAATACGCGACCTGCTTTCGGAAGTAATGCTTGCGATTCCCGGAGCAGGCCAATGGAGTGGGGTTTTAGTCGGTAAGAGTCCGACACTACCACCCAACAACATCTGGGTGGTGTCCATGAGGATTTCCCTACTCCCAGCGCACCAAAAAAAAAAGGAACGTGATAACCCTCTCGGGGGAGCCTGAAACCCCTAGAGAGCGCGTCCCCAGGTGGCGGATAGGGGAATGCCTCTCAGATATGAGTGGTAGGAGTGAAATCAAATAGCTCCCGCGGACCAAACAGGTACTTCGCAGCGTCTGTCCCATATTGGGCGGCTGCAAACAGCGTCTGTTCCCCATGTTAGGGGCGGCTGATTTAACGGGGTCATTGACCCCCTCCTAAGTCAAGGTGAGGGAAGTCGCGCCGATGACTGCATGGCGTCCGGGAGTAAGCGGACGTCTCAGCGATAACATCTTAAGTAGCACCATGATGAGTGATGTAAAAGAGATTACGTTTACGGTGCAGGGGTCCGGATCCCCAGTACCGGTCGGGTGTGGTGGCAAGCGAGTGGACTCCCCCCGACCGTCATCCAGCGACCGCTCAGATGTCCCGGCGAGCAGCCAGGCTGGGGCATCCGGTAGTGCTACTGGCGTAGAAAACTCCGAAATGCAGGGGAAAGTAAAAGTCCCGGAGAAAACAGTAGGGGTTTCTCTAAGATCAAGGAAGAAACCAGATCTCAAGATCACGGTGAGTGCGCCCGTCGGAAGGAGAGGGTCAGAAACTGACTCTAAATCCGAAAACCCTTTCGACGAAGCGTTCAGACGACACGCTCGGGCGGCCGTAGGAAAGGGGGACGTTAAAGACGCCCCACTAGAGACAGCAAAGGAGGTTGCGAAAGAGCTGGAGAGGACTCTTAATGAGCACCCCCGAGCGCAGCCTTCCATTATGGCGGCGGCCAGAAAAGCCGTTCGAGTTTTGCGGCGGCCGCCTGAGGTGTATGCGCATTCCTCAGAGCATGACCAACGGATCCTGCAGCTCCAGATGGAGATGGAGAGGCTTGGAGACGCTGTGGTCGTGCAACACGACATCTTGCGCAAGGAATTGGGAGCGAACAGGACCCAGGTACAACTGCTCCTGGATACGCTCAAGGAGTCGCAGCGCGCGACAGATCGAGTCGAGGCCGCGGCAATAAACAGGGCGGAGGCGCTGGTCGATGCGCTCTGCCGATTAGATCAGAAGATAGGGCGCTTCACGGACCTCTCGCACCAAATGCGAGGCTGTCCTGATAACCACCACCCCAGAGAGCTTGCAATGCGTCGATGCCAAAGAGAGTCGACGGGCGGCCCCCGGTTTACTGGTGGAACGACCACATCGCCGAGCTGCGAAGAAAGTGCCAGGCCGCAAGGTGCAAATACCAGCGCATGCGTGCCAGGCACGGCGAAGAGGGAGCTGAACCTCATCTACAGCTTCTGAGGACCGCCAGAAGAGAGCTGCGCTACGATATCAATAGTAGCCAGCGCGCAGCTTGGCAGTAAATCATCGAAGATGTGGATGCCGACGTGTGGGGAGTGGGGTATAAGATTGTGAAAAAACAACTGGGTCGCACAACTATCCCGGGCCTCACTCCCCAAAGGATCAGATACGTGGTGAGTACTCTTTTCCCAAACCACCACGGCACGTCGGCCGAAGATCTCCGTGACACCGGTGGACCGATACCCCCCACACCTGGACCAGGAAGACAGGGGAGACGAATTTCATCTGGTCTCCCCGGAAGAGTTGCGGCGGCGTAACCAAAAGTTATAACTTCCTAACCTTAAACAGTGTCATGTCATGACTTGCGCGAAGTGGTAGTATTTAAGAATATTGTATATACTGATGTTTCTCGATTAGTGACGGTTTATGTAATAAGTTTTTGAAGAAAATTTTGTTACTTATTCAATAAAAGTGAACAGTGACGACTTAAGACATTTTTTGATATCAAGGTAAGTAAAAGACTTTTCCTTTTTTGTAATATAACTGATCCATGTCGAGTTATGACGGTGTATTTAATTGAAGCAAGTCAAAAAACATAGTTTTTAAGCAATAACACTGATTTGTTTTGAGTTACGATAGTGTACTTGACTATGATTACACCAATAACTATTTGATTTTTTAATTAAAACTGATCTGTACGGAAAGGTGTCGCTATTTTAGGTGCTCTTTAAACATGTTATGTATCTTGTTGAATAAAAACAGTATAATTGTATTTCATAATTAGATAAAAAAAATTTTAACACGTTTTTATTAGCTTTATCTGTAACTAACTACATTCATATTATTATTGTCCACAGGTGGTAGATGTGGTGATAGTATCTACAAAATATGCATACAATGTCCAGATCCAGTAAAATATTGGCTTTATGTCTGAGCCTAACGGACAACATAATAAAGATACAAACGACTTAACTTTGATGTCAGATGATCCGAAAAAATAATTTGAAAGAAATAAATAACGACTCAAATAGAGACAATAATAATATATTATTATGTAATGAAATTTCCACTAAAGTTCCCAATTTTTTTGCCAGTGAAATCTAATACGGAGAATATAGACTATATAATGGAAGAATGTGTAACAGAAGAAGAAGATACAGATGATTCTGTTAAAGATCCAAATTACGAATCGGCTCGTAAAAAGCGTCAGAAAAGAGAAGTCTTTTCTCATCGCCGATCATCATCATGTTCGAGTTCTTCGTCGTCAAGTTTGTCTTCGTCTAGTTTAAATTCATCTACATCTAACTCTGCATTATTACTATCTAGTACACAACGAAGTGAAGACAATAGAGAAGGCTTACCATCAACTTCACAAAAAAAATAACTTAAGCATAATTGACTCCCCAATACCAAACGAGAAGACAATACAAGAAATTACTACTAATACACGTAAAAGACGCCGCACAGAGCGACAATGGAAGCAAAATGACGTAAAAAGTCTACGTAATTCAGGATTACTTTATCAAACAAAGTCTGGACGAAATATTCCAGAAAAAAGGATGACAGAAACTTGTGGAGAACGTTGTAGACTTAAATGCAGCTCTTTTCTTACTAATGAAGTAAGGCTACAATTCTTTGATTCTTATTGGGCTTTGAAAGATTTAGAGAAACAGAGACAATTTATTCATAAACACCTAAGACCGATAGAAGTTAAGTACCGCTATGTCAAAGCACAGAAACCTCGAAAAAACAATTATGCTTTCTACTTTGAGGTTGAAGGTTCAATGCAGAGAGTCTGCAAAACTATGTTTAAAAATACATTGGATATTAATGATAGAACAATCAGAACTGTATCCGAGAAATCTGTTGGAGGTTTTTTAAAAGAAGATCAAAGAGGAAAACACAACAAACATTATACTGTAGGTGAAACTATTAAAAATGATATAAGAGATCATATAAAAAATATACCAAAGATTGAAAGCCATTATTTGAGGCAACAAACTACACGGGAGTATATTGATGGAGGGAAGACTATTGCTGATTTACATAGAGATTATGTGGACCAGTGTAAACGAGATGAACGGAATTATGGAAACTATGTTATGTACAGTAGAATTTACAATGGAGAATTTAATTTAGGATTTTCGTGCCGAAAAAGACAGATGTGAACTATGTGTAGCGTATCTTCTTCTTCTTCTGGTGCCGATCCGTTATCGGATGTTGGCGATCATCATCGCAATTCTAACCTTGTCTGCTGCTGCTCGAAAAAGACCAGTTGTGGATGTACCAAACCACGTTCTAAGATTTTAAGCCAGGATATTCTGCGCCGTCCTGGACCTCTTCTGCCAAATACCTTGCCCTGCAGAACCAACTGTGGAAGCTCGTATCTTTTCGCGTTTCTCATTATGTGGCCCAAATTCTGCAGTTTTCGGATCTTTACCATCTTAAGGATCTCCGTTTCTTTATCCATGCGCTGTAGCACATCTCTATTAGTTACATGTTCGACCCAAGATATTCTTAGTATGCGTCTATAAATTCACATCTCAAAAGTGTAGCGTATGAAAATATAAATTGTGAAGATAAATTACAACTCAAGAAAAATATGATCAACACGTAGTTGAAAAGAATTTATCTAGGGAAGAAAAAGAAAGATAAGGAAGCACTTAAGGTGGCAAATAGTATCAATTATTTTCAAATACTACTGGTAGATGACTCTGATATCATTGATCACTAGATAATGCGAGCAGCAAAATTTATCGACGCCTGTATTAATTCGTACTTTTTCCGCTTACCTATTCAGAAAATAGTTTTAGCACAAAAATGCTTATATTGACAACTTAAATTGTAAATCTTTTCGACATAAAATAAGATAATATACTGTACTATGCCGTGCCATCTATGAAACATTTTCCAAATGCAAATAGCATAAGCAGGATAGGGATTAGAAGAACCACGATTAATTTCGTTACTAATGAGGTTAATAACAGATTTTTAAACTGCAAACCTCAAATAGATAATTTGTAATAACATACTGTAAATACAGCATGATTACTTTACTATTTTCACTACAATAAATAAAAGAACTGAACCGTTCCGCAGGCATGTTTTGTTTATTTATTTATTCATTAATATAAATGTTTTTACTTGTAATTATAATATATTATCGATAAATGTTCAAATATATCATGTTGCAAATTTGAGCACGGTACGTTATCAATTACCAAGCAAAAACACAATTACACCACCTGGTTTATTTGGAATTTTGTCCCAAAATCGGTTTGACAATAAAGCAAATTTTGAAATTTTTGTTTCAATATTCGAGTTTTAACTGCGCTGTGATCGCCGAACATTTATTCATTTTCAGAGCTGCGAACCTTAGAACTCACTACTGGTAAGTCTCATAGCTCTCCGCTGATTAATCCTAGACAACTGGTTAAATTTTTATGGTGTTGCAACGGAATTTCGGAAAGGGTCCTTTCACGAAAAACCACAATAATATACTCGGTTTTAATTGTGGTTTGTTCTTATGAAATAACATTGGTATTTGCCACCTTAAGCAAAACAAAACCAAATTGTAGCTGTATACGATTTGCAGGCGGTTCTACAGGTACCTCGTGGAGATGTTTCTGTTTTTTATTATAAAAGTAAACTAAATAATATGAACTTTACGGTAAGCAAATTGAAAACAGAAGAAAAAGGAAGAAAGAAAAAAAGTCAACAGACAGAAGATGATAGTAATCGTGAAGAACCTATTGTAAATGACAGTATAACAGAGTGCTTTTTTTGGCATGAGGGAGAAGGTAATCGAGGTGCAGATGAAATAGGTAGCTGCTTGTTAAAATTTATCACAAAAGAATTGCACGGTTATAAAGATGACGAGCCACTTGAACTCGTTTTTTATTCTGACAACTGTTGTGGTCAAAATAAAAACAAGTTTATTGTGGGATTGTACATGTATGCAGTATTGAAGTATAGTAAATTAAATTCGATTACCCATAAGTTTTTGACAACAGGACATACGCAAAACGAAGGGGACTTCGGTTCATTCGGTAATCGAAAAAAAAATAAAACGTTCTTTGAAGTCTGATCCAATTTTTGTACCCAGTCAATATGTACAAATAACTAAAGAGGCTAAAAATGGGAGCCACTGAGAGTAAATGAGCTAACACACAAAGATTTTATTTCTTTGAAAACTTTAGTTAGCGATTTAGGTATTACGACTTTAAATAAGATAAAATCTCTGGGGTTAAAATGATTACTATTGCCAAAGATAGACCAAATATTTTGAAGTACAAAATGTCTTACACTGACGCTGAATGGTTAGAAGTAAATTTACTTTCTCGAAATAAGAAAATAACAATTCATGATACAAAGCCAGCTTATGCTAATTAGTAAGCGAATTGACGACGGATGCTTTTATGGCAGCCCTGCACAGGTTCGTTTCTCGACGCGGTAATTGCTTGAATATATTTAGCGACAATGGCACAAATTTCGTCGGTGCGAAAAGGGAGCTTTATAAGCTACAAAATTCGATTAAGGATAGCTCTTTTTTTGACACGTTAAATTGGCATTTTATACCGCCCCGGGCGCCTCATTTTGGGGGTGTTTGGGAAGCGGGAGTGAAGAGCATCAAGTTTCATTTGAATCGAGTGATAAGGGATGTAAAATTAACATTTGAGGAAATGGTCACAGTAATAACGCAAATTGAAGGTTGCCTAAATTCCCGTCCTTTGTATCCCTTGAGTGACGATCCAAATGATCCCACTGCTCTGACCCCGGGACATTTCTTAATCGGACATCCGATCACTGCGCTGTTGGAAGCCCTTACAAGAAGCGAGTAAGCAGTTTGAAGAGGTTCCAATTCTTGCAGTTATTGAAACAACAATTTTGGTCAAGATGGTCCAAGGAGTATGTCTCCGAGCTGCAAGTACGATCAAAATGGAAGTTACAACATCCAATCTTATTAAAATTGGTGTGTTAGTTTTGGTCAAGGAGGATAATCTACCGCCGTTGAAATGGGAATTAGGCAGGGTGCTGCATCTTCATCCTGGTAGTGACTGTATTGTTAGAGCCGTAACTTTACAGACGAAATCCGGAGTGATCAAAAGACCAGCCATGAAGGTTTGCGTTTTGCCACAACAGGATGTTATAGTGTAAGTATGTTCACATATCTTTCGTGAGTGAATTCGGGTGTATCATGTGTTTTGAAGACTTATTTTAGCAGTTGCTAACACGTTTATTTTTTCTCTTGTCTTTATTGTTAATAAGTTTAAAAACTAACCTTTGTTCGTTTGCTTAAATGTTAGAATGTATTATTTTAGTTAAGATTTTGTCATGTTTTATTAGATTTAGCTGTTTGCATTCGTGTTACCTTTTGAAAAGGTTCTTTCAAGAGGAGGGCTATGTTCGCGCCGTTTTAGAGGCACTGGTGTAGATGCTATGCACGTTGTTACTAGGCATGTATGCAAGCCAGAGAGGGGGTGCAGCGAGGCATTAGAAATGAAACGTCGAACTAGTAAGACGTTATTTTGTCGATGTAAAACTTATTAGTGTCGCTTTTGAAATAAATAAATTTAAAACTACAGTCCACTATTTGTTCATACAAATCCCAAACTACAAAACTCATCATACCAAGCGCCCCACAGAAGGCAGAGCCCACGAAGGCACAGTACTTGTCATTCGCTACAGTTTAAACACCACGAAGCTGAAAAGTTTGGAAAGGAGTACCTACAATCTACCAGTGTAGTATTAGAAGACCAAATAGGAGACTGTACTATTAGTGCAATATACTGACCAAAATATAGCATTAAAACTCCCGACTATGAACAATTCTTCAACACCCTTGGTAAACGATTCATAGCCGGAGACGTTTATAACTCTAAACAACCAATGTAGGGATCCAGACTACCGACAATAAACGGCAGAGAATTGCACAAAACTATAAAAGCTAATAACTTTGAAACCCTGTCCACTGGTGAACTAACCTACTGGCTATTTCACCCAGAAAAAATACCAGATGCCATCGACTTTTTCGTTACTAAGGGCGTCGATGCAAAGAAAATCTAAGTTGAATCCTGCTTTGATTTCTCATCTGACCACTCGCCAATAATTATATATATATACAATCTTTATGCATATAACGAAAATACATTACATACAAACATTATATCATCAGCTATATCTAACATAAATAAGCAGTGCCATAAATACTAATACTATCTTAAGCAATTAATGCTATTGTCGGCAGCCAGTGTATGTAATTATCGTTTCAGTCTATGTAATAGCCAAAATTATATATGAACTTTTGTTTTGCTAAGCGCCTTCAGCGTTTTTTTGTTTGAGACCTTAAGGTCAGTTAGAGGCGAACTCGCCACTGTATTTTATATATTGCATTGTAACCAAAACTATTCTGTTCTTTTTGGTTCAGAATAAACCCCCCTTCAGTATTGCAGTATTCAAGAAGTAAATAGAAAACTATAAACGAACCCACGAAGAAAGGTGTAAGAGGGAGCCTTGCTATTAACTACTAAAAGTTGCGACAGTGTTTTGTAAAGCAAACACAATGCTCCTTAAATACAAGTTACAGCAAAGCTATTAACGATGAAAGCTCTAATCGGTTGCAATTCTAAAAATATAGCCGAGGCTTGGAAAATAAAGCAAACAACAATTTAAAAAGGGTTCCCATTTATAATATTTTTTCGCGCTTAAAATAAAACTTTAGAATTTGTCAAACTTTCTAATCGCTCTCCTGAAAAATAGGTAAAAGTGAGTTACGTCCTTCTTCGTTGGGAGTGTCGAAATGAGGTACAGAGTGAAGTTGAAAGAGTAGATCTCGAATCATTGTGCCATAAAATATCTGATCACATTACTAACGATCAGAGAAAATAGAAAGAACGATATGACAAAACAAAGAAAAAAAGCGACAAAGTACAGTACAAGTTATACCAATTAAACCTCACAAAACGTCCCAAACACCTTGAGTTTTAACCCAATTAGTTCAACCACTCTGAACGTATTGGAAGTTCTTACTGTTATTTTCTTATTATAAACTTATTCTCGTTTAGCTGATGAGCTCTAATTCAAGTTCCCTAAATTTTACGTACTCTGTTCCAAAATTTAGTTTAAGGTAGGCACCAAGACACCATTTTAGTGTCATATTCTCAAACGGGAAGCCAAAATTATTTTCGTATTTGGTGAAAAAATCCTACAATAACTGGATAATCCATATTAAATCGCTTAAATCCAATATAACCTTAATTTGACTATACAAATATTGAATTTTTGATTTATACAAAAAAAAGAACTCGTAAAGTGCCGAATTTAATAGCATCTAATCAATCTTTCAGAAAATTTAAAAGATCTTATCAGAAAATTAATAAAAGCTGATATTATTTATGAATAAGGGATAAAATGATGGAGAGAAAGTTAAACAGTGCATTTCTTCAAAATATCTGCTGGAAGGATGTCTTGCAATGTTTGAAGATTCCTCCGTTTTTGCCTAACCCACACAATATCTTTACAGTTCAGCTATTATCAAAACCAAATAATTCAAATTTCATATCCTCCAATGCTCGTTGTTCATTGAAGGTTTATAGTGTTTAACCAAAACATACAGAAGTGGCATAAGCTATAGAAAAAATATTCGACGTTCTATTAATGTCAAAGAAGAAACGCAAACACAAAAAAATTCAATACTGGAATAATGTTACATAATAATATAATCAATTAAATAAATAAAATCAAAATATTAAATTTTTTAATTAAATCTTGGATCAGGAACACCGCGAAATGGTTTTGGTGGTATGATAACACTGTGGATTCCATCAAAAGAATATTTTAAGCTTTTGCCCCTCTTCAAAACAAAATTGTGCAATTTAGTACAATTTATTATAAGATAAATACTTATAAATATACACCAATTTTGTTATATTAATCTCATGCCCGCAAGCTGTGCTGCTATTAGCTATGAGAAATTAAACAAGTATTTTCCGTTACCTTCACCAATAAAAGTATAGTTAAATTCTCAGCTTCTTGTGTATTGTAAAAACAATTATAGTAGAAAAGCTATCAATGCATATCAAGGCATATCAAAAACAGTATTCCGTTGGATCAATGCTTAGCGATTCACAAAAGAAATAAAAGATTGGCTATCAGTATAGTTTAGAAGTGTTCTACCATCTTACCTGGATGATTTTTTTTAAATATTTTAAAGTTTTTGCCTTTATGGGGCTGCATAATGTGCAAAAGTTTTCCATTTTTACTTAGAATTGCCAGCTCAGCAACACAGTTACCAATTTTAATCAAGTTAAAAACAGAATTTCTGCCCACGAAACATTTCCCTTACGTGTGGATGAATTTGTTGCGGAATACATCAGGCACTACATAAATAATAATATTCAAGTCGATAAAATTGTTACAACCCAAGTACAAAAACCATCAGCAGTAATAGATTTCTAAAGCAAAACAGATAATTTACCACCAAAATATAATCTTCTGTTGCCTGATAATTTGTGTGCTTCTTATCAGTTAGGTATTGGAAGTACCAATGTAGTACGTGAATTATGCAAGTTATTGTTGCTACACTCCGAAAGTCATATTTAGAACCTCACTCAGAAATTCCTGTTGTCTATTGGACGAGAAAAATTAATATAACGAAAAATGGACTCCTTTGGAATGGCAATGTAACTAATATGAAGCCACTCAAAATCTTTAAGCAATTGATAACGTTCAGAAACACTTGCGGACTAAGCGTTCTAATTCAAATATTTTGTATTAGATATTGTGATTAGTTTACCAAATACTGCTTCGAGAACACACTGAACGCGGGGTGATCTTCAATGGCCGGCGAGCGTGCCCGATTTAGCCCCGTGTGATTTTTTTGTGGGGATATCTAAAATCTCTAGTTTTAAACCGGCCGTCTAAGGCCCATGGATCAATTGAAGAAGAATCTTCAAGCTGCTATCGACAATATACTCGTTGATATGCTTGAAGTAGTGGAGAAAAGCTTCAAAATTCGACTATCTCCATGCATTGACCACAACGGAGGTCACCTTAATGATATATAATTTTTAAAACATATTAAATTAATAAAAACTATAAATATCTCTATAATATGGAACCATATTTTAACAACATTCATATACTACATGTTGATAACTGGCACACAGGCCCTAAATTATTTAAATATCTCTTAGAAAGAAAAACAGGTAGATATGGAACTGCACGTTAAAATCGAAAAGGAATGCCTGATTTTAAGCCTATTGAAGAAGAAAAATTGCTCACTGCTCACGGATAAATTAAATGATACATAAATAGGATTAGCAGATAATCCTTTCCAGACGTGGATCTAGGAAATATCTTTGCAAAGAGGTATATTTAGCGACCGAGCCAATAAAATGGGAGGCAACATCTATCCAAGTAGCAGTTATCAACTAGGTGTTCATAGCAAAGGTGGCGATATTGATTCTTTCGTCTTAGTGCCTGATCTTCTTTTCGTGAGGTTTTTATTGTGTGAAATTCCCTCAACTCGGAGTTACACAAAATAATACATTGAAGTATTTGCTCCGTATTACGTACGTAGCTTAAACGTCGGGTTACTAGCGCAATTTTAATTCCAAACACGTAGTACACAATTTACGTTAAGAATGATAAAATTATGGGTTAAGCGGCGCTGTAGCTCCAATAACATATTAGGTTATCTTGGAGGTATATCGTGGGCAATACTGGTGGCAGGAATTTGTCAACAGTATCCTGACATAGCTCCCATACTTATGATTCATAAGCTCTTCCATATTTTTCGCAATGACCATTTCCACTTCCAGTATTACTGCAACAACCAAGTGGTTTAGATTTGGATTTGATTTCCTAGAGTTAACGTTGGCGATCGCTTTCATTTAATACCTATCATCACGTTTGCCCATCCCGAGCAAAATTCTAACTTCAACGTTTCGAATTCCACTCGGACATGGGAAGAGCTCTAAATCTTTTTTTACAATATTTTCTTGTTACGTATACTTCTATAAGAAGTACAAAGGAGAAATATATCATTTGCAAGATATGCGAGTCAGCTTGGATTGCCAGTAATAGCTAAATCACAAGAGAAAACAGTGGAAGATATAAGAAAGAGTAGCAATTCTTCTCTCTCTGCAAGAGTAAGTAATATTGCATAGTTGAAAAAGGATTGCGCAATTTCGATAAATTGTAGCAATATATAAATTTAACATGCAACAAAATCAACCTATTTCTAAACGATCCACAAAAGAAACCAAAAGAAACGCAAAAAACCCTAAAGCTTGGAATTAACATTATGTAGTATTGAAAGTTATTAAACATACCTCAAAGATGTTGCTGGACCACTGCAATGGTTAACCAATTCTTCCAGGATGTTAAAACTTGGACGAATAAATCCTTCAAACGAAGTTCAGATAATTTTCTCAAAATTTCTTATAAAATGCCAGTACAGAAAGTATTTATATCCAAGACAATGACCAATAAAAATTCCAAATACATACTTGAATTGAAAAACACTCAAAGTTCAATCAATTATTGGATCACTGCAACTTCCAAAAATATATATTTTTTATGCAAAATATGCAATACGTAAAACTTTTAAATTGGAAATCAACAGCTGAAATTTTTAATCTTGAACTCGGTGATAACTAATATATGGATAATTAAATATAAAATTCAAATTGTGTTGCCGCATATGGGAGTTTTATAGAACTAATTTGAAGGAATATTCAAATCATTGAAAATATATTTGTTGGCAAAACAGGACCGTAACAACCAATACTGAGATAACAATAAACTTAAAAATATGCTGAAGAACTTCAAAAATCAGACTGTTAGTAATTATCCCGAAAGTCTCTCTCCTACAGAGACTGATTATTCGCTTTGGAAGGCCACACAACGGTTAAAGCAACCGCAGGAATCTATTTCTCCTATTCGAAAATCTGACTCAACATGGGCGAGAAATAGTAAAGAAAAGTCAAATGCTTTTGCTGAATATCTTGCTGATGTCTTCCAGCCATACTCAAGAGAAATAAGTGCGGAAGAACAACAAATTCGGAACTTCTTAAATACGCCCTTCCGAAAGACTGCTCAAATTAAACCGGTCACAGTTAAAGAAGTTTCATTATGTAGTCAGCAAATTACAACAGCTAAAAATGCGTCAGGACACAACCTCATAACCGGAACGGTATTAAAACACCTACCACCAAAATCAGGAAGGTTGATCGTATTCAGTTATAACTGAATATTACAAATTAACTATTTTCCTTTGCTGTGGAAGGTGGCTCAAGTCGTTCTGATCCTTAAATCAGGTAAACCACCAAAACAGACGCAATCTTATCGACCCATAAGTTTACTACCCATTCTCTCAAAGCTATTCGAACGATTACTCCTCAAACGACTTCAACCTATCTTACTAGCGGATCAACTTATTCCAGACCATCAGTTTGCACAATCGAGCAAATGCACAGAGTAGTTAAACCAACAAGACAAAACTTAAAGAAAAAAAGTAATGTTCAGCCGCCTTCATTATCGTAACTCAGGCATTCGACAAGGTCTGGTACGATGGACTTCTGTATAAAATAAAACGACAGCTACCGGCTAATTATTATCCCTTAATAAAATCTTATTTAACTAAAAGAATGTTTCAGGTCAAGAAATCAGGTTAATCGGTCAACAATCCCAACTAACAATGGCAAACAAGTTACTGTTATAATAAAGCCATCATCAAGCCTATCTGGTCATAAGGCATATAACTCTGGAGCTCAGCTAGTAGCTCCAATATTGAAATATTACAAAGATTTTAATCAAAAACGCTGCGGAAAATAACCAACGCTCCATGGTATATCACCAACGAAGCCATCCATCGAGAACTGAGAGTGAACAAATAAGTCATTTTACTTAAGCCACATAACTTAAGTGACATTGTTTATGTCATATTACATACTTAAGTGACTTTACTTAAGTCAAATTGCTTAAGTCACATTACTAAAGCCACATTACTTAAGTCATATTACTTAAGTCACATTACTTAAGTCATTTACTTAAGTCAGATTGCTTATGTCATATTACATACTTAAATGACTTTGCTTAAATCACATTACTTAAGTCATGTTACTTAAGTCACTTTATTCAACTCACAAGAAAAAATCGGCTAAGAGTTAATCAACCCGACTTTAGACTTGCAAAATGTTCTAAAGCTATTATGAAAAATAATGTTATAGGTGCATATACAAAAAAGAGGAAATTGCGGTCGGTTACCAAATTTTGAAAAAGGTTTTAACATTTATATAGAATGCGATATTCTTACTGGCTCTTTTTAAATCATAATTCCGCCTATCGAAAATTATTCTGTACTCTTTAAGACTAAAAATCATTTTGAATAGAGTGATAATTCTTAAATCACGTCCATCTTAAATTAAACTAGAAAAATAAGTATTGGACAATGCAAGAAAAACTATGTCTAAATCTTAGTCGACGTTTCGCGAAGCATGTGAAGAATTTATATGTTTGCAATCAATGTATAAGCATTGCACAAATAACAGTTACTCTGCAACTTCATATATAAAAATGTGATCAAGTTCGGAGACACCCACACAGAATTTGGCCAGATAAGCTAAAAAGCATTTTTAGGAAACAATTGAGCTTTACTAGGCCAGTTCAGGACCGCGTTCTTCGTCGATTGTCAACAAAAAAATCGCTTAAAACCTGTCGACAGCTAAGAGATGAAGTAAAGGATTAAATTGGTCTAAATGTAAGTGTAAATACTATCGCAAATCGGTTAAATGCATTTGGTTTAAAAGCTTATTCACCTATTAAAAAACCAATTCTGACCAAAGCAATGAAAAAAAATGACTGGAATTTGCAAAAAATACAGAAGCTTGGAGTCGTGTAATCTTTTCCGTTGCGTCAAAATTTTTATTATACGGTTCCGGTGGCAAGCAATATGTACGGCGTTATAAAATGAAAATTAAGTGAACGGTGTACAATTAAAATAACACGTGGCAGAATTGGTTTAATGGTCTGGGGATATTTTTCCCAACACGGATTAGGAAAATTACAAATTGTAAAAGAAACCATTAATGGCGACAAGTACATCAATATTTTGGAAAAATTTTTAGACCATCTGTTTTACAATTATACGCAGATATTAAGGAATGAATTGTTTAGCAAGACAATGCACATTGTCATACGGCTTAAAAAGTATGGCATATTTTTTTAAATAATTTTTTTGAAAATTATGAATCATTTTATGTTTCTTATACGTATTTAAAACAATTTATTGCCAAATATCTAATTATTATCTTGTTTATGTGTTACAGGTAGATGAAAACTTTTTACGTAACGGTATTTTTACACTGGATTAGTGTGGAAACTCCCCTGATTTTAACCCTATAGAGAATTTATTGGTTATAATGAAAAGATAGAACATCGTGTTGCCATATATCTGAAACAATTGTTTTTTTTTAGACGTAAATCTTCAGAAAAAATTGAAAAACATACGTAATTGTTTTGTTAAGGCCTATAAAGCAAAGGAAACCAAAAGCGAATCTGCTGCGAAAAAAAATTCCCTACATTTTGTGAATTCAACAACCTCTAACGTTACGATCAATTCGGAAATAAACAGCGCGAATTAAAGCGAAGAAGCTCAAAATATTGCTGGTCATTCTTCGTGGGCACCAAAAAGAAACAAAAAACCTAAAAATGATGACGTTGGCAGAGAATTAATAGGAATTTTAAATTAGAAATTTGATGGAAAACAAATACTGAGGTCGATGAAGACCGCCTTTTTTTCTTGTCTTTGGTGAAATATTTTAAAAAAATACCACAGCACCAGCACATGCAAACAAAAATGGAAATTTTAAAAATTATTAAAGATGCTGTTTTCGAATTATTCAAATACAATTGCGTAGATACGTCAAAATCTTAAATAATATAATAATTGTACATGCTATATTCAACAGTTATTTTCGTATTGTGTTTTTAAGAACGATTAAACTTTCACACCAACAAGCTGTGTTTTTCTAGTGTTTGATTATATTTTCAGATTCTTTTGTGAACACATAACCAGTGTGCGTCGTAACACTAGAATGTACAAAAGGATCAAAAGATATAGTATTTAAATTTAACAGATTGTATAATTCAGTAATTATCGTAGGAGGAGAAAGAAAAAAATCACCCGAAATTCCTCAATGTCATAATTTCCAGCAAATTGGACACACAAAATTACTGCAAAATGGAACCAAGATGCGTAAAACACCAGGGGGATCACCACACAAAAGAGTGTAAAAAAGATCAAGCGCGACCTCCTTGCTGCGTAAATTGTGGGAATAAACACCCAGCAAATTATCGCAAATACACATATTTTGTAGAAGAGCAGAACCGTCTCAATAAACTTAGAAATCAGCCTTCTCACAATCCAAAAATTTCACAGAATACCCAAAGAACACACGTGAATTACAGCATGGCAGTATTCAACAACAGCAATTATTACGTAGGTAGAAGTAAACAAACTTATACTACAGCTGGATAGAGATGGGCGCTCCAGCCCATGGGAGACAAGCCAATGCCGAAAACCAACAGGGATGCGAGACATCTTGGGTTCAAGGTAAAATAAATTTTATTTTTAACCTCATCACTCCTTAAATGGAACAAATTAAATCATTTTTCATTCAACAATTACTTCCACAATTTTTGAACGGTAAATAAATCAAAAGTAATAAAACAAACAACAATCCTGAATTGGAATGCAAATGAACTTAAAAATCAAAGGTCGGAATTTATATCTCTGTTAGCTCGCTATGATATTGATATTGCTTGTGTAACGGAAACACATTTTAATCCCTAAGGAACGATTTATTTTGAATATGAGAATGACGAAAGACGAATAAACGAATTTTTAAAGTCGTTTTTTTCTAAAATTTGTGGTTCGACCGCAAATTTAATTTTTTTTATCTGCTAATTAGATCCTCATATTTCATAAACCTGAATGAATCAATTGTTGACAACGCTACGTTTTTATACATCGTCAGGTCATCTAAAAACTGTTGGTGATTTCATCAAGAAACATGCGAAGAGATAGTAATTAGAACTAAAAATGGTTTTTATGAAATTGCCGGATTTCCAAGTGTTTTGGGAGCAAAGTAGAAAAAAAATTTCAGTTATGGAATCAAGCTTGAATTCATTACTTCTACAAAGAGATTCTGGATTGTCTACATCTGGACTTGAAAAAGAAATAAAAAAATTAAGAAAAAATAGAAACTGAAAAAAAATCTCTCAAGCGTAAACAATCAGCTCAACAAAGATCATCGAAATCCCGTGCAACAAAAAAAAGAAAGCTTGAGGATATTTGTCTTGAGCATCCAGATGTCGCAGAAAAATTAATAATAAGAAGTAATCCCGGTCGGCCGAGCTTGGAAGAGGATCAGCCTGACATATTGGACACTATCATGAAAATTGCTATCTTCGGTAGTTCTGCTGATGAACGGCGTAGAACTGAGACAGTAAGAAGCTGTAAAAATTTAGATCAGTTACACGAGCAATTAAAAACTTTCGGTTTTCAACTGAGCAGGAGTGCGACGTACTTACGACTTTTACCACGAAATTCATTGTCTCGTGAAGGAAAAAGACATGTATCTACAGTTCCAGTGAAATTAATTCGTGCCCAAAATGACTTGAAGAAAAAACATATTGATACAGAGTTTGCGACAGCTTCAATTAGATATTTAGAGAGTCTTGCTTCTTTTCTTGGACCCAATGAAGTATTTTTCCTTTCTCAAGATGATAAAGCCCGTGTTCCAATCGGAATCACAGCAGCTACGAAACAATCACCATTATTAATGCACATGCAATATAGAGTTTCTCTTCCAGACCATGACTGGGTAGTGGCTGCTGGACATAAATTAATACCGTCTGTCTATGCTGGCATTGTTATTGAACCAAATGGTTTTGGAAATCCTTCAAAAGTAACCTATTCAGGGCCCACATTTATTGCTATTCGGAGTGGCAAGCATTCTAGTTCAACTGCCAAGTCACATGCCAATGATTTCAAAAATTTTGAACTAGAATCATTTAAAAGTTTCGCCTACACTAACACTGGATCTACAAAACCTGTAGTAATCGTTTCTGCTGATGGGGGCCCTGATGAAAATCCTCGCTACGGAAAAGTAATATATTATGCTATCCAGCATTTTCGAGATTTTAATTTGGATGCTTTATTCGTTGTTACAAATGCACCAGGTAGGAGTGCTTACAATCGTGTGGAAAGAAGAATGGCTCCGCTAAGTCATGAGCTTGCTGGCTTAATTTTACCTCATGAACATTATGGATCGCATTTAGATTCTTACGGTAAAACCAAAGATAAATATTTGGAAGAAAGAAACTTCGAATATGCAGGGACAACTTTGGCTGGTGTTTGGAAGTCGTTAAAAGTCGATGGTTATGATGTAGATGCAGAGTATATAGCACCAAAAGAAGAGGATAGTGACAATGTAGACGTGTTAATCGATGATTGGTACCGTATACATGTTCGTGAATCACAATACTTATTGCAAATTGTAAAATGCTCGAACGATGACTGCTGTGGCCAAACTAGAAGTAGTTTGAGAAGTTTACTTCCCAAACGGATTTTTGCCTCCGCCAATTAAATTACAACAAACTCAAAGCGGATTAATGGTATCACAAGTGAATTCTGATGATGGAACATATATTAATCTATTTGCTCGCCTTGCAGTAAAACTTCAGCCTGAGGCTGCAGGTTTCCAACAAATTCCTTACGATTGGTATTGTCCGTCAGTCCATGATAAATTGGCAAGCAGAACATGTAAAGAATGTGGCCTATATCACACGTCTAATAAAACCTTACTGCAGCATTTAAAAAAATTTACATCCAAAACGTAAAAGAAAAGATGAAGTAGTTCGGCGTATACAACCAACTCGCATCGCAGCTCGGCGAGCTCGAGAGCTGTTATGCATATTGGGAGATGAAAACGCTGGTACGGAAAATGCAGAATGGATAGATGACGATGAAGTAGACGGTAGTTTTGAAGATAAAGAAGAAGAGGATGTTGCAATACCAATTATAGATATTTCGGCGCATTTACAGAATCCTTGGACTTCTGATAAATAGAATTATTCTTTATTTGTTCTTTATAAAAGATTTTTATTAATTTATTCAAATTTTATTATAAAAACTAAATAAATATTTTTAATTCTCAAAATTTGTGTACTATTCATTGAAATTTATTATATTCAGGGGAGGTGTTAGTTTTTGTGACGAAATATTTACAGGGGGGTCACAGAAAGTGTGACACAGCGTGACAATAGGGGGGGAAGGGGTCAAAAAAAGTTGGTGGTAGCGTGACGTATTTTATGAACGGCCCCTTACAAAAACAAAATCATTGTTTTACGAAATATTCAAATACCGGTTTTTCTAGAATTTAACAACAATCAAGTCAACGAAAAACAAAGAACATTTAAATATTCCCATCTCGGTTGACAAAGGTGAAATTTTCATACCGACGAAAACTAGAAAATGGTCTCGAAATTTTAAAATGTCTGGAAAGGAATTGGAAAGAAGGAATTGAAATAATCACCTTGAAATCACCTAATATTAAAAACATTCTCAAATTAATCCGAACAACGCATTTAAATGAAGAAGAAAAACGAGAGATTTTAAATCTGTGTTCTCAAAGTTTAGCTAAATATTTTACCATGAAGACGCCGACCTCACTTTTACTAGCAAAATAAGAAGCACTGAGAGGAACCGATCTACGTCAAGTCTTTCAGACACCCTCAATCAATGCAATCAGAAATTCAAAAGCAGATATAAAAGCTTTTGGATAATAAAACTATACTACCGTCAATATCACCCTACAGCTCGCCCGTACGGGTCGTCCCAAAGAAAATGGACACAAGTGGTACAAAAAAAATACAGAATGATCATCGATTACTGCAAGATAAACGAAAAGATAATAGAAGACAAGTACCCAATACCGCGAATCGAAGAAACTTTTGATAACTTGGGCAAATGAGTATATTTCTCAACATTAGATCTAGCCCAGGAATTTCACCAAATAGAGATGAACCCTGAATTGATAAAAAACAGCTTTCATAAAAAACAACTTTATGACCGCATATTTGCGTGTGATTAGTTATATGGAAAGGACGCTATAGTATTTATATTATTATTTATTTCAAACTTTATATATTATTTCAAACTTTTCAAAACTGCTGGAAGCTATTCTGCATAAGAAAATCTATGAAAAGATTAATTGTCTTTTGTCTCCGAACCAGATGGCTTCTGCGAGAAAAGAAGCACGGTCACCAATCTGGCAACATTTTACACAATATGTCGCGGGAGCTATGAACAGTGGCTTACAAGTTGATGTGATTTACACAGACTTTAATAAAGTCTTTGATCAGATGGATCACCGTATGGTATTCGCAAAACTTGAGTCGGTTGGGTTCAACGAGAGCTTAATAAAACTATTTAGTTCATATCTCTTCAATCGGAAACAGATAGTCTTTTTGACATACTGGGAACTAAAATCAGTCCTTCCTTAGCCGTGAGGTAGCTGGGAGTATGGCTAGATACAAAATGCACATTCTCTGAACACCTTAAAAGGACCGTTCCGAAAGCAGATAAAACAATGACGGCATTGGCAAGCCTTATGCCAAATATGGTGGTATCTCGGTGGACCTAAATCTTCGAAGAGAAAAATTCGAATGAGCGTGGTGCATTCTCAGCTGCTTTATGCTGTTCCTGTTTGGTACCCAGCTATGTGGGTAAAAAAGCTGCGCCACAAACTTGTAAAAGTCCAAAGACTGGTGGCGATTAGAGTCTGTAGCGCGTATCGTACTATCTCGGCGGAAGAAGTAAGGGTGATAGCTGGAATGCCACCCATATATCTACTGGCGGAAGAACGGCTTAAAACCTATGAAGGGATGAAGAAGCAGGAAGCCAGAAAAAACCTAATGGCAAAATAGCAGAAAGAGTGGGAAACGGGTACGTACAGGAGGTGGATCTATCGGCTCATCTCAAATTTGGAGGAATGGACAGGGCGGGAATACGGGGAGGTCGACTACTACCTTACACAGGCTCTTTCGAGGCATGGATGCTTCCGAAAATACCTTTTGGACAGAAATAGAGCTGCTAGTGACCGATGCCCGTACTGCGGAGAGGTAGACGATGTTGAGCATACTCTTTTTAGATGCAAAAACTGGAACGAAGCTAGAAACATCTATAAACATAGCACTGGCAGGCAATTCAACGCCGAAAACATGATGCTGAGTCTAATCACGTCCGAGGAAGAGTGGGAGCAGACCTATAAAGTTGTTCGCCATATCATACACGTAAAAGAACTGGAAGGAAGAGAGATCGAGTTCGATTATTAGACAATGAGCTCACACTGAAGTAATGTTAACGCAGTTTCCGGTGTGAAGCCCTAGGAGATGCAGGTTTTTTTTTAGTCGGTAAGAATCCGACACTACCCGTAACATCTTGGTGTCTTATCTAAGATTTTTTTCCCCTGCATCAAAAAAAAAGATAGTCTTTTATAATGGTTACTTTTCTGAACCATTTACTCCAAATTCTGGAGTACCGCAGGGCTCAAACCTTGGGCCTCTACTGTTTTTGATTTTTATCAACGATTTACTTAATTGCATACAATCACAAAACCTGTTGTTTTCCGACGACTTGAAGATTTTTGGAATGGTCAACAGTGATGTTATATACTTTAACCAATACTTTATTTTTATTATGTTTTTGTATATAGAGGGCATGGCATACCATAAGACAATTGTACAAACAGATGGTTCTGCAAAATAGTGTGCTATTACAATTTACAAAATTAAAACATTTATACTAATTATAACTGTGTGTAATTATTTCGCTAAAACCACTCGGACACAACAGTTATTGGCGACGAGGATTATGGATTATATTTCGATTGCTCGATATTACGAAGATTATTAATTTTGGGTTTAAGCTCGATGTTCGATCACATGTACCAAGATTTTTACAATTTTAAGAAAATTAGTGGGCATTTTCGATTGTTCGATCATACGAGAATATAACAGGATTAAAGGTAGAAAATTTTTTGTTTCAAAGATTTTAAAGTTACGATAAATCAAGTAATACAAATCGAAGAACATCCCTTACCTACAATTGATGAATTATTCGCGTCTATGGCGGGTGGTGTTAAGTTCACCAAGACAGATTTGAGTAAGGCTTACTTATATATGGAAATTGAGGATAGGCACTTGCTAACCTTAAACACGCACAATGGTTTATATCAATGTAATAGATTAATGTTTGGAGTTTCTTCGTCTCCACCTCTTTGGCAACGGTAGATGGAAGTCATATTGCAAGGTATTGAAGGTACCAAAGTTTTTACAGAGGATATTAGAATCACCGGAGAAACAAATGAGATACATTTAAGTAGATTAGAAGAAGTTTTGAAACGGTTACATAGACTTAATTTACGTGTTAAATTAGAAAAATCAACTTTTTTTGCTGATGAAATAGAATATTGCGGTTATATTATAAATAAGGAAGGTATACATAAAATGAAATCGAAAGTTGATGCAATACAAAATGCGCCTATACCTAAGAATAAAACCGAATTAAAAGCGTTCATTAGTTTAATTAATTACTACGGTCGTTTCTTTTCAAATTTAAGGACAATATTATACCCATTACATGGTAAATTATTACATAATAAAGTTAAATTTGTTTGGGATAACAAATGCGTTAAAGCTTTTAAACTAGTTAAAGATAAAATGCAATCGTCAGAAGTTTCAGCTCATTATGACCCAAAACTGCCATTGATTTTGGCGACGGATGCGTCTCCTTACGGTGTGGGGGCCGTATTATCATATATAATTTCCCAAGTGCATAGAATATTATCGATCATTTTGTTCGATTACATATTTTCGACAACAATCGGCCCGAGTCGCAGACGAAAATATTGCAATCGAAAATATGTAAGAGAACAAATGATAGGATAATATTCTATGCAAGAGGGAAATTCCGAGGACTATCTCCCGATAATTAATTTGTGGCGGAGCACAGGTTGTGGAAAGTCAGTTTTGACTAACGCAACCATGGCCAATTTCGAATTTTTAAAGCCGTTTTTTCCAAAATTTGTGGACTAACCGCAATTTTTTTATCTGTAGAGAACGATGTCCTCTTTCATAATTAATGTTATGAATTTAGTTTAAAATCTTAAACTTGAATATAACAGTGAAAATAAAATTACTTCATATTTTTTGAAATTTGGCGGTTTCTACAACACTCTAGAAGATTTTTATAGATTTTGGGAAAGCATGAATTTTTGCTGTTCAGACTGTTTTCTTGGAAGCGAAAATTAAAGATTGGTACTTCTATTTGTGTCAAAATTTGTCAAATTGAAACTGAAGTTTTGCACTTATAGTGATGTCCGTATTTGACGACCTTGCTGCAGCATTTCCCAGTTAATGATTGCTGCAATGGCGTGTTGACGTATTTCTTCTCCAAAATATATAGTATATAGTTATGTAATCCTTAAAGACCTTCACCTGTTAGATCTAATTAACACTTGATGTCAACATGTTATCATAAACTTTGTATTTTTATTGTACTTTTAATTTAAACACATTCCTTCGAGCACACGTGTTGATGATTCATCTTTATTTCTTCGAAATAATAAAGCACAATTGTTATTCTAATTTAAGAATACTTCCTAGAAATAAAGCACCATCTGCTACCTAGAGCACATCTGCTACCTAGAGCGCGCGTGTCGATGACTCATACTTTTGTATAAAAGCAGGAACAACCTAGCCACCAACATGCATTAGTTCTTTAGGCTTGAAGCTTGTAACTTCGGTGTCTTCGACACTAGTTCTTTATGTTAAAAGCTTGTAACTTTTGTATCATTATTTACTAAGTTAATAAAATTATTTTTTAAAAGTTCAATTGTGTCGCGTAACATTTAATTGGCGCTGCGAACAGGATATTTTCACAAGTGCGATACATCTTATTTGGGAAAACCAAGAGAAAAACTGGACTCAAGAAATAATCAGATCATCTTATTTGGAAATCCAAGAAAACCTGACTTCAAGTTTCAAAAGTTCCAGCTCATCTTATTTGGACAATCCAAGAGAAAATCGTACCTGGAGTGTTTCAACACCTTAGAATCTATCCACGAACTGTGTTCCTGTAGGAAGACAACCATTATAAGAAAAGGCCTCATCTAGAACGATACACAGAACCTGAGATTGGACATGTCAATCCTTCTCCTAATTCTGTAAGTTTTTGAATCCTTTCCTTTATTTTATTATTATTATTATTGTGTTCTTAATGATCGATAGCGACATTGAACTTGAATTAGAGGCTGAATTAGAGCCTGATCAATCAAAGAAATTTAATTTAAATAATTTAAATATTAGATTTACCCCATATCACTTAAATAATAATATGGCAAACGCAAACGTTTCTCAAACCCCTTTATTAATTCCATTCCAAATTAACGAATTATGCGCGTTAACTAACTCATTACCTGACTTTTATCCAGGAAGTAATTTATCAACTTTTATTACTAATGTAGATAACTTAGCAAATTTTTTAGCATCAAAATTAACACCAACTCAAACGTATTTATTTAACGTTTCTATTTTATCAAAAATTAAAAACGAAGCTAGAGATTATCTAAATTTCCACAATGAAACCGAATGGCCCGGTATACGTAACGCACTATTAAGAAAGTACGGAGACCAAAGAAATGAGGAACTACTCGTTTCTGCCCTTCGTAACACTATACAATCAAAAAATGAAAATTATATTAATTATTATGATAAGATCTTACTCGCTCAAAACGATTTGCTGCAATACGTACAATTGCATGAACATGACGGTAATATGTTCACACTAAAAAAAATATTATATCAAAAACAATCGTTGCAAATATTTTGTTCGGGATTATTAGAGCCTTATAGGACCTATTTGATGAATTTTGATTTGATTAACCTAGAAGACGCACTAAACAAATGTAGGGTTTACGATAACAAAATCCAAGAAAATAATTATACCGACTATGTACGCCGACTTCAAGACAGCAAATCTCAAAGACCTACCCCACAAACTTATCAACCTACCAATAACCCAACTCAATTTCAGTCAAAATCTTTTCAATTTCAACCAAATCCAAAACAATTTCAACTCAATCCAACACGATTTCAATTCCAACCAAAACAATTTCAACCCAATCCAACACAATTTCAACCCCATCCAAAATCATTTCAACCAAGACCATTTTTGGGACCGATCAACAAACCGATCCAACAACAACCAAGATTTCCTACTAACAAACAAGTGTTTGGAACAAGACCCGGAAATCAAATCCAACGAGCCCCATACAAACCTACCCCAATGTCAGTTCAAACTTCGGCATATTCCAACAAACCAAAATTTAATCCCCCTCAACCCACAAGTAGACCGAATTTTACCTCGGAAGAATTGTTTAATACAGAAATAGGAAGCGAAGAATATTTCGAAAATAATGTTTACGAAAATGAATCACTTGAAGAAGATACTTATGAATATTACAACGAAAATGAAGAAACGGAAGAAGAAAATTTTGTGTAACAGCCTCGGAAGACCCACAACAAACTATAGACCTAAACTCAATTTATTCTAAACTTAAATTACCATTTTTCTATCTACCTAACTTAAATTTAAAAATCTTAATAGATTCCGGAGCTACAGATTCAATTATCAACCCAAACGCTGCTTTAATATTCAAAAATCACTTTTTTACTCAACCCTTTTCAGTTTCAAGTCTTAATCAGACAGTTAATGCAGATCAAAATTTATATTTTCCATTATTATCAGAACTAGGAATAAACACCCCTTTTAAAATTAGAATAATTGATTGGCACAAGAAATTTGACGTTCTTATAGGATCTAAAGACCTCAGTAGATTTGAAGCAAACGTAGATTACAAAAATAACATTCTCACTTTACGCGATACCCAAGTACCATTTTTTCTAGAATACAGCAATAATCAAGTCAACACAAAAACTACCAATAAGGAATACATTGATGTACCTGTAACAATTGACGAAGGCGAAGTCCTTATACCTTATACTAGAATAAATGATACCTTAGAAATACCTGAATGTATAGCTACAGCAAAAACGGCATTTGTAAAATCCCAAAACCAACAGAATCAATAGAAATCAACTTTACAGAAAGAATAAACGTATTACCTACAGAATATTTCAATATCAAACAAACTACTAGAAATGAGACTTACGAACATCCTCAAAAAACTCACAAATTAATTAGAACCAATCACCTCAATGAGGAAGAAAAGAAATAAATTTCCAATTTATGTGTAAATTTCAAAGACATTTTCTATTACGAAAATGCTGACCTCAGTTTTACTAACCACGTAAAACATAAAATTCGTGTCTCAGATGAAAATCCAATTTTCGTCAAGTCCTTCCGACACCCTAAAGCCATGCAAACTGAAATCCAACGGCAAATACAAAAATTATTAGACAACAAAATCATTAGACCATATTTATACGGACGAAGATTCACTATTGAAACCGATCACAACCCTTTAGTTTGGCTCCATAAAATTAAAGAACCAAATTCGAGACTAATTAGATGGAAACTAAAACTAGAAGAATTCGATTTCGAAATCGTTTATAAAAAAGGTAAAGAAAACGTTGTAGCCGATGCTTTATCACGTATCGAACTACATAACAAAGAACTCGATGAACTATCAATGATACCATTAATAGAAGAACCTCCTAATGAAGAAGAACTAGACAACATACTACAAGACATGTCAAATGATAATACTCCAGAATACCAAAACGTCATTTCTCAATTAGAAAATACGCTTCATTCAATAAACAATAACGACGACGGAAAAGTAATTCTAATATCTGAATTCCCCATAAACAATTTTAATAATAGATTAATAATACTCCCAGGAGACAACTACGAAATCCGCCTTAAGAAACCTTTCAAAAAAAATCATTACACCATCTTTATCCGGAAAGACAACGTTAAAGAAGACTTATCTCGAGCCATTAAAGAAATTGTTCGACCTAATATTAGTTACGGAATTTATTGTAAAGAACCAAACATTAAAATAATTCTAACAGAATTATGCAAAAATTACATGAATAACTCAATAAAACTTGTTTTTTCAAACCATTGCCATACTGATGTAATAAACGAAAATGAACAAAAAGACATAATAGCCAAATATCACGATGAAACCCACACTGGAATAGTAGAAACATACAACCACTTAAAAACAAAATATTTCTGGCCAAATATGAAAACGATGATCACTAATGAAATCAATAAATGTGAGTTATGCCTTCAATCTAAATACGAACGACATCCTTATAATCTAAAACTACAAGGACCCTTACTATCAAGAAAACCTTTTGATACAATATTCATCGATACATTTTCCTTTCAAAACTGCAAGTTCCTCACTATAATCGATTCATTTTCAAAATACGCCCAAGCTTATTTCATTAAAGATGGAACAGGTCTCACCGTTCTAAACAAACTCCGTCATTATTTTTGCCACCATAATTATCCCAAACGTATTGTTTGTGACCAAGGCAAAGAATTCTTTAACAAAACTTTCAAAGAATATTGTCAATTCCACAAAATTGAACTCCATTTTACCACCATAAATAATCCTAATTCAAACTCCCCCCGTAGAAAGATTACACTCTACCCTAGTAGAAAAATTACGAATCCTCAGACTAAAATCACCCAACGAAACTCCCCAAAATCTAACGATAACTGCAATTCTTATTTACAATCAATCAATTCATTCAGCTACCGGATTTTCTCCTTTCTCCATTTTATACGGCCCCTATGAACACGAAATTGACCTATCACTAGACATGACTATCTATGAAGAATATAATAATAAAAGAAAAAACGAATTATTACCATTCATAGATCAAATTTATCGAAAAACTCACGAGAAAGAAAAAGGTATCTTAGAAAAGAGAAACCAAAACAAAGAAGATCCCCCCGCAAATAAACACAGATACCGTGTTTATAAGAAAGAATAAACCCGGAAAAACAGACCCATTATACAGCAAAATCCAAATAACTAACAAAACTGATAATACAGTTGAAGGAAAAACAAATAAAGGCAATCTAACAAATTCCCATATTAGAAAAATTAAAAGACTGACAAAGAACCTTTCTTTGCAGGACGACCCTGAGCCTAGTACGAGTCGCGTGTCCACTTCAGATAACCCCGATTCAAACTAACGGATACTTTAGCGAAGAACTAGGAAATGCTAAAATTCTCTCACATTATCATAAGTTTTATTTTTATTATAATCTTACTCAATTAGAAATAGGTCTTAGACATTTTATAGCAAATACCGTAATTTTAGAACATAGAGCTACTCAAAATATTTTAATAAGACGTCGTTACGAGCAATTAAGATCCGAATTAATATCAACAGAAAACAGTCTAGAAAAGCTATTACACTTTAGACAAAAACGCGGATTAATAAACTTTTTCGGTAAAGCCATAAAATTCATTACAGGTAATTTAGATGATGACGACTTGCAAAATATTAATAAAAACATAGAAACGTTATTTAACAATGAGAAAATTCAAAATACAAAATGACCGAATTTACCACTTTTGCCGAACATATTACAACCCGTTATCAACAAGATTTAGAAAAATTAAGAAAATTTCAAAATGAAACCATAAATGCTTTTAAGTCATTATCAGAATCCACCAACATAATTCAATTGTTAGACTTAGAATTATTCAACATTCAAAATTATCACAAAAACATAAAAATTTTAGAAAGAACTATTAATCTAGCTAAATTAGAAACCCCCAATATCGAATTAATAACATTTTCAGAATTGCAAGAAATTTACGAACGCCTAATCAAAATTTATAACAAAGACCATTTATTATCTTTAGATGATACCCACCTTTTTGAAATACTTGATATGTCGAAATTTACATTAATGATCGCAAAAGACACAATAATAATGATATTAAAAATACCAATCCTGAATCCTATCCCATACACGTTATTAAAAATTTATCCAATCCCGGATTCACTAAATGAAATTCTCATACCTCCAACAACGTACAATCTCAAATGGAAAAATGACGAACGATGGCAAAAAGACTGCATGCAAGGAATAAATCAAATTATTTGCAAAAACCAAATTATCACCGCATGTAAACTAAAAACACTACAAAATTGCTCAGTAGCCCGAATTGCAGGGATGCATAAAGTTTACACAGTTGTAAACACAGGTTTAATCGCTAGTTTCAACCCACGAGAACAAATAATAGAAAATTGCAACTACAAAATTACCAGACATTCTATTCAAGGAACCAATCTCATACAATCACCTTGCGATATTATAATCAACGAACAAATTATCAGCCTCAGAACTTCAAATTTTACCGTACCTATACCTGAAGTTCACCAAGAAAAACTCAATGCAGAATACGAAGTACAGCTTAAAATGGAACACCTGGAAAATCTAGATCAACTTAAACGGGACCTCGAAAGAATAAAGGAAGAACCATCCACAGTACAACCAGTAGTGGACTACATTCATTATTCCGCCACCTTCTTTATCGTACTAACTATTATAGCTTTCACATGCGTTTTGTTAAAATTCAAGAAACAAATTTACGATGGACTCTGCAAAAAGAAAACTATCATCAAGGTCTCTAAAGAAAGAGCAGTAGAACTGAACCTCATTCAAAAATTGCACGAGGACGCACAAAATCTTAAGGAAGGAAGAGTTATGTAATCCTTAAAGACCTTCACCTGTTAGATCTAATTAACACTTGATGTCAACATGTTATCATAAACTTTGTATTTTTATTGTACTTTTAATTTAAACACATTCCTTCGAGCACACGTGTTGATGATTCATCTTTATTTCTTCGAAATAATAAAGCACAATTGTTATTCTAATTTAAGAATACTTCCTAGAAATAAAGCACCATCTGCTACCTAGAGCACATCTGCTACCTAGAGCGCGTGTCGATGACTCATACTTTTGTATAAAAGCAGGAACAACCTAGCCACCAACATGCATTAGTTCTTTAGGCTTGAAGCTTGTAACTTCGGTGTCTTCGACACTAGTTCTTTATGTTAAAAGCTTGTAACTTTTGTATCATTATTTACTAAGTTAATAAAATTATTTTTTAAAAGTTCAATTGTGTCGCGTAACATTTAATTATATATAGAAGGCTTTCCAAACTTTGCCAAGTAGGACCAGTCTAAGGAGATATTTTTATCTCGCTACGGGCCGTTTTGACTAACGCAACCACGGAAAATCTCGGATTCACCTTAAAAATATACGCTACATTATATTTTTTTAATAATAAGTTCTTAGAACGCCGCCATTCAATATTTTATAGAAATTACAGCATTCTCTTGTCTTCTCACGTGTCGGCTGGATCAAAAAAATTGTTAAAATACGTTATATTTTTGGTGTAATTCATCCTCAAAACTAAATAATCAAAACTTATGCAAGAAATTGACAAAACTTCTTCCGATGTTCTCATTTTTCAGTGTTCTTTTTTATCAAAGTTCTGTTGTTTTGGTGTTCTCTTGCTTCCTTGTTCTGTTTTGTTCTATTGAGGATGTTAATTGAGGTATTTCGTTGATAATCTTTTAAAGCATGCTTTTTTCTGGTTTTGTTAACATTTTTAACTAATAAGGGGCGCCTGAATAACAGGTAAAGACCGATTTGAAGTGTGACAAGTGGCCCCGTCTTGCTGAAACCAAGTGTCCCGATTGTATCCATCAAAGTCTTGAAGGGCTGGTTCAAAAAATTGTTCAACATGTCCACATAACGATCAGAATCCACTGTTACTGCTCGGCCGCGTCCGTCTTCGAAAAAGTACGGGCCAATAATGCCTTGTGCGTGTATTGTACACCAAACTGTGACCTTCAGACTATGCAATTGAGTTTCATGTTTCTGTTTGGGGTTTTCTGAAGACCAATACCGGCAATTCTGTTTGTTTACATAGCCGTTCAGATGAAAATGGGCTTCATCAGAGAAAAATGTTGATTTTGGTAATAAGCGCGCACACAGAACGAACGCTCCTCACCCGTCCAGCGAACCATGGCGACTGAATTTCCATGAGCCCTCCTTCGTTTAAGACCAACTCCACTTCTCTATTCCTATTGAAAACAATTTTAGAGCGCTTGTAAATCGAAATTCCTTAGTTGACCACCCTGTATCAGAGTTCTATTTCGCTAATTTTTGACGTCACGTGGCTAGTGATATTCTGCGCAATAACTTATCTAGAACCAATGATATGAGAGATGCAAATTCTATTTTGTTAATTAGTGCGCATATACGTCACGTGGTTAGTGCATAATCTGCGTAATATCATATGTATCTATTATACAATTTGAGTGTGCCTGGGGGGGGGGGAGGTTCCACACACATAAAAATTTAAATTACGATAAAATGCGATGTCAAATATGTTAATAATTTATAAAACAGAAAATTTGCTTTTTTATAATCTTACTAATACAAACACTGCTACTTACTTTGTACCAAGACGTTTTTTCGCGATATCTACAAACATAGAAACTAGAATTCTGTAAGTGCTCTCTTATTGGTTAAGTTTTTTAAACCTAAAATTTAAATTGTACAGCCAATCATACCAAGTACATATATACATTAGCTATTTAAGATAGGTGGAAATGAATTAAAATTGAACCCACACCTGGATAAAATTTCATATAAATGTAAACCCCGATCGATGCCAGATACCCGGCTAGTCTATTATATAAAATTGAATGTTTGTTGGTTTGTTCGTCTCTTAATAACTCCCAGACCGTTTGACTGATTTTAATCGACGAGTACTCCAACGATTCGGTAGGACTTGGGGAAGGTTTCTGTGCTATAATATCGTAAAAAATGCGAGAGGTAAGAGAGATTTCCCGTAATTTTGGAAATCTGGTGACAATTGTGTCGCCGACAGGTGGCGCGACAATGGAAAAATTATACCGGGTGACCGGCTAAAATCAGAACATAGGGAAATAACATGGGAATTCTATATTCCTAAACCGTTTGACTGATTTTAATCAACAAGTCGGTAGGATTTGGGGAAGGTTTCTGTGCTATAATATCATCTATCTATATATATAAAAATGAAACCCGTTTTTCGTTGCCACGACATAGCATGAAAACGGCTTGACCGATTTGGCTGATTTTTTTTGTAGTTTTCTAACACTCTGTACAAGGTTCTTACGGAAAAAAATATTAAGAAAATCTCTCAGAAAGATTGAAAAATATACATTTAATAATACATAAGACGAGCAATTAAGGGTAGTATTTAGTTAGTAGTATCTTAGCCAACCTAATTTCTCTTTCCCTCTGTATGTGCATTTTTCCTTTTGCAAAGCTCAACCTAAAGGTATACCAACATAGAAAAAATATTTTTAGTTATATAAAGTAAAGACATAAACAGAAACAGAAAGAAAAGAAACACACATAAACAGAAAAAGAAGAAAAAAAGTTAAGTTACGGAGTTAAAAAGAAAAAGTGATTATTGTGAAATTAATACTATCCTCCATTGGTCGTAAGTACGTTTTGTTATATTTTTTTGTATCGATAAAACTATTTTGAAGATTTTACCGTATTTTATCTTATTTATTCCTTATTGCCAAAGCGGAGGAGATAATATTCCACATTCATTTAAACCCCGGGCGAAAGCGAGTTTCCGGTTATTAATTCAATTATATAAATAAAATAAATAATTTATCAATTTTATATTTTTATAATTATTTAGTCTACCCATTTAAATTCTTTTTAAGTCCAAGAGCCTAAAGTAAAGTACTTCAGACAAAGGCAGAGTTCCACCTTTTTAATGAGACCCCGGGCGAAGCCGGGTATCCAGCTAGTAATTTATAATATGAAATTTAATTTAATTTTGACTTATAAATTAATGGTTGTACAAACATTTGTATTCTAATATAACAAATTATTAATTTAATATTAATAATTTTTGATTCAAATTTTTTTAAAATTTTAAGGTTAAATGAACAATAAAACGAAATATTATTTGTGAGCTTTCAGCAATGGTTACTGCTGTCATCTGACGTCATCAAACGTCTGATGACAAACATAAAAAATTTGAATCAATTATTAATTTCAAAGGTTAATAATTTCTATTAATAATTTTTTAACTGTCAGCTAAAAAACAAGTGAGATCATTGAAATTTCTTGACCTTGACCAGCGTGGTGTTTTTTGGCTAAATATTCCCCAATGGGGAAGGCCTATATCCAGCAGTGGATGGAAACGGGCATATAGTGATAAAATTACGAAACAGCAATTTCAAAATTATGAGTTTAAATTTTAAACAGTTGGCAATATTGCAACAGGTAGATACTTATAGCTATTTTTAACAGAAAATCCGCCATATTGAATCATTTTTTAGTTTGTACATTATCATTACATATTTACTGTACAGAAATTTTTATTTTGTTTCAATTTTATATCGCAAAGTGTGTGTATGTGTTGAAATAATTATGGAGAGTAATTTTATAAAAATAGAACCGCAAGAGATTAGAGTGTGTGGTACTGGTGCGTAAACTTGTTTACATATGAGCTCATATATAATAAGCGAAATTAAAAGTGTAAAATTGCGAAGAAGACCTATAACGGTAATCTGAAGGACAGGGGAAGAAATAGAAGACATCAGGAGGTACTGTAATAGAATTGATCTTTTCCTAATAAAAACATTTTGTAGTGAAATAACCGAGGAAAACTTGGAGGTTATCAAACGGAAATTTCCGAAGTGTCGAACTGAATTGTCCGTTTGAAAGCGATAAATCTCAAGAGAATAGGCAACACCGAGGGGTTAACCGCTGGTGAAGTTTTTATACACATCTGTAAATTAATACATGAAATACATGAAGTACTTGTGAAATAGGTGAAAAACAATGAAGTATATCGATGAAGTAGGTGAAGTACAGTGAATTATTGATGAAGTACGATGAATTACTGATGAAGAATAAGAAATACGGTGAATTTTGACGAAGTATGTGAAGTTAATTGTACAGGATTTCCTGTAGCGGTTGACCCCTCGGGCAACACATTATACAGCGGTGAAATTCAAAGACAAAAGTGGAAAATTGTAGACGAAAATTGTTAACAATACCATAAGATTAAATGAGCAGTAAAGGAGATTCGAGAGTAGAAAAAGTGAAAGAAACACATCGCCAAAGATCAAATAGCGCAAGAAACCTGGACGAGTACATTAAAAGAGGAAGAACAGAAGATTCCCCATCACACGAAAAAAAAGTGCAGGTAACATTTTTAAGAGAAGTAAGAAAATTGAAAGAACACCTATTAAGAACAGCGACAAGAATATACCGATTACTATCGAGATGGATGAAATTAGAAGGTTCATGGAAGACATAAGCAAAGAAATAAAGCAGGTGAGAATCGAAAATAACGATGTCAAGCAAGAAATAAGAAAACATACAAGATGAAAATCCATGAACAAATGGAAAAGCAATCGGAAGAGATAAAACTGCTTAGAGGAGAGCTAAATCAAACCAAAGCTGACTGGATACATGAACGTGAAGTTACCAATGCAAAATTGAGAAATTGAGGCAAGATAAACGAAAATGAACTCAAGATGGAGATGCAGGAGCGAGCAAAAGGAGAAATAAAATTGTAGTCACAGGATCAGACCTGGTAGCAGACAGGCATAGCACACTGGAAGATAAGATTCAGGACTTCATAAAATGAAACCTAGACGTAGAAGTTAAACTACTAACGGCATACAAGATTGGTAAGGAGAAGATAATAGCTGAGGTCGACAGATGGGAATCAAAAATAGAAGTTATGAAGAATAAAGCTAAGTTAAGACAGCTGACCGACAAGAAAATTTATATAATAGAAAGCGATCTGACAATTACAGAGAGAAAGATACAGTCAGAAATAAGAAAGCAAGCAAAAGAGATGAGAAAGTATGCAAAGGTAGTAAAGACGGGCTACCAGAAGTTGACCTGTGACGGCACTCTGATGAAGTGGAGCACAGCGAAGGGATGTCTCCAGGAGGCATAAAAAACTAGCAAAACTCCCAAAACAAGAAAATCAAGAAACGGACCGGCGAGAAAAGGAATATCGAATACGAATCTAAAAGCAGAATATGAAAGAAAAGTGAAACAGAAAAAGAAGAGAAAAACTGGAATATGGCGAATAGGAACCTGGAATGTGAGGACAATGCTAAAGAAAGGTAAAATATTTGAAATAGCAAGAGAATTAGAGAAATATAAAATTAAAATAGCAGCAGTCCAGGAAACGAGATGGGGGTGATGGAGAAATAGATGTAGGTGAGTACACCTTTCTATACTCTGGCGATGAGAAACAGGGTGCAAACGGAGTGGGATTCTTTGTGAGAAAAGACCTAAAGCAGAATATAATACAATTTAAACCATTGAATGGAAGAATCGCATTCCTGAGAATAAAGACAAAACCGATAAATATTAGTTTAATATGTATATACGCGCCAACCGAGGAGAAAACTGAAGAAGCGAAAGAAGAATTTTACTGCCAACTAGAAGAGACCGCTGAAACTGTAGCCAGCCATGACACATTGATAGTTCTGGGTGACTTTAACGCCCAGATAGGAAAAGAAGACTACCTCTCCGAAGTAGCGGGTAAATTCACGCTACATAATAAAACAAATGACAATGGACATCGATTGTGCAACATAGCAACAGCGCTGAACATGAGTATAAGCAGCACAAGGTTTAACCACAAGCCAATCCACAAGGTAACATGGATGAGACCGGGCGCAGACACCGACTTTGATGGAAACCAGATTGACCATGTATGCATATCAAGAAAAAGAGAAACAGCCATCAAAGACGTGAGAACCTATCGTGGTGCAAATATAGATTCCGATCATTACCTAGTAGTTGCAAAAATCGCACACATGGCTATACACAAAAGAAGAGGTGAGAATAATACAAAATTGGCGCTAGAAAAGTTTAACGACATGAAGATTAAAGAAAAATACGTAGTAGAAACAAACAGAGCTATCGACAACAAACAGATAGAACAAAGTATAGATAAAGAATGGAATAGTATCAAGACAGTGGTGCAGACAGCCGCTAAAAGTATATTGGGACTTAAAAAACGAACTAATAATAAGAAATGGTTTGATGAAGAGTGCGAAGAAAAGTCGGAAAGCAAGAGAGAAGCAAGATTGTTATGGTTGAGGACGAAGAGGGAAGAAGACAAGAACATGTATGAAGAGAAAAAAGAGGCATGCAAAAAATACAAAGAAAAAAAAGAAAAATGGTTGAACAACATGATGAACGAAATAGAAGATGATTATAACAGGAACAACATGAGGAAATTCTACCTTGGAATCAAGCAACAAAAAGAAAAGGCAAAGTGAAGACTAGAACCATGAAAGACGAAAACGGAATACAAGCCAACAATGAGGAAGCAGTAAAAGAGATATGGAAGAGGCATTTCCAAAAGCTGCTGAACCGAGAAGATAAAGTTAATGCCATCGAAGAGAACGAGGAAAGAATGGAAGAAGAAAACACGATAGAACCAACAGTCAACGAAGTAGAAGCGATATTGGAAAAATTAAAAAATGGAAAAGCTGCGGGAAGTGACGAATTTGTGGAGAAATGCTGAAAATGCAGGTAGAAGGTTGCAACAAAGAATATGTGAATTAATACTGGAGATCTGGAAAAAAGAGGAAATGCCAAACGAGTGGAGGACAGGCAGAATAGTCCCAATACACAAGAAAGGTGACATCGAGGAATGCCAGAACTACAGAGGAATAACTTTACTGCAAGTAACCTACAAGATCCTCTCGACACTCATATACACAAGAATAAAAACAGTGATCGACGACAGAACTGGAGAATACCAGCACGGCTTTAGGGAAGAACGATCGACAGTAGATGCACTACACATAATTAAACAGATAACAGAAAAAGCCTACGAACACAATATAGAGCTGCACCTCCTGTTTGTCGACTTCCAACAGGCATTCGACTCTGTTAAGCGCGAAAAGTTGGACAAAGTGATGCGAGAGCTAAACATACCACCAAAACTGAGAAAGCTTATCCAAATGACGATGAGAGATTCGAGCGCTACAGTAAAATTTGGGATGAACGAAACAAATGAGTTTACAATTAACAGCGGTGTAAGACAGTGTGTTGTCACACTAATAACAGAGTGTGGTGAGAAAATTGGGTACCAGAGCAACAATAGCAACAAAAGAATGGCAAATACTCGCTTATGCAGATGATATTTTGGTTGTAGCAAGATCAAAGCAAACAATGGTACAGATGTTTAAAGAAATTGAGAAACATGCGTTGGAAATGGGGCTGAAGATCAACGAAGGTAAAACCAAATACTTGAACTTTAGGAGAAAAGACTAACACGACAGAAAGACCTTGAAATTGGAAACTACACGTTCGAAGAGGTGGATAAATTCAAATACCTGGGTGTACAAATAAATAAGAACAACGACAGAACACCAGAGATAAATGAAAAGATACAGGCTGGATGGAGGGCATTCCACGCAAACAAGAAGATCCTAAAAAACAAGAATATAAGAATCAGAACCAAAATAAGAGTATACGAGACGTTTGTGAGACCGGTGGTCACGTATGCTGCAGAGGTACTAAACCTGACAAGAGGTGAGGAAGAGAAGCTGAGAGTGTTCGAGAGAAGGATACTGAGAACTATGACAGGACCAAAAAAGATAGGTGAAGGCGAATATAGAACAAGAACAAACACCGAATTAGCCAAAATAATGAGAAACGAAGACATTGTAAAGTTTATAAAGGCTCAGAGAGTTAGATGGCTCGGCCACGTTACAAGAAAAGAGCCAGACAACACCTTAAGGCAGATCATGGGCTGGAGGCCGGGCGAGACCAGAAAACGTGGAAGAGCAAGATCTAGATGGCTGGACGAAGTGGTAAATGACCTCAAGGCTATGGACGTGAATGAATGGAAAAGAAAATGTGAAAATAGAATGATGTGGAGGAAGATAGTGAACGACACCAAAACACACAAAAAATTATAGAAGAGTGAAGAAGAGAACATGAGGAGTGATTCACCTCGAAAAAATGAATCGTAAAGACTTCAACGAAGTAGGCATATTCCACATGGAATGGACGCCTTATTTATTTATTTAGAACCGCAAGACATTAAGGAAGAAAGAGCCGATGAGGATTTTCAAAATGAAACAATTAATTACACAAATGTAAACGAAAATGAAAATAGAATAAAATGCATAAAACAAGAGGAAGTAGGAAGACCAAGAAAGAAACTAATAACGGACCTGTTTACTTGTGATTTGTGTGGAAAAATGTTTAACAGAAAGTTTAATTTGGAGGTACACATGCGGATGCATACTGGAGAGAAGCCGTTCGTGTGCAAAATTTGCAAAAAAGAATTTGCAACGAATAGTACATTGAAAACTCACATGGTAACTCATTTAAAAAAGAAACAATTTTATTGTGGTGTTTGTGGTAAAAGCTACTCCCTTAAAAATACCCTAAAATATCATATGAAGACGCATTCCACGCAGTTTCCATGTGAAGTTTGTAACGGAAATTTTTCCACTCGCAAGGAATTGACGCATCATTTAGAAATGCATTCGAAGTTAATGAAGTCGAAACAAAACGTCGTGGTGCCCGGAACACTTACACAAGAAAATAAGCTTTTTTGCAAAATTTGCAACAAGAAGTGCGTGTCTCAACATGTATTTGATAAACACATGAGGATCCACACCGGAGAAAAACCCTTCAAGTGTGCAACGTGCAACAAAAATTTTACAACTAACAAAAACTTAGACAACCACATCAAAAGTTTTCATTCCAAAGAAAAGTCGTTAAGTTTTCCTTGCCCGGTTTGCGATTCAACCTACAACGTCAAATCAAATTTGAAAATTCACATGCGGATTCATACGGGGGAAAATTTGTATAAATGTGATATATGTTTTTACGCGTGTCCGTTGAAATCCACATTTGAGACGCATCTAAGGACACACACAAAGGAAAAGCCTTTCCAATGTTACGAATGTGAATTTAAAGCCGTGTCGAAAAATTACCTGAAACGTCATATTACTTGCAGCTTCTCTGAGCAATTGAATATTTGTAAAATTTGTAATTTAAAATTTCGTTATAAATGTGCGTATAAAATACATAATAAAAATCATGATTTATAATATTTTTCCTGTTTTATTGGCGGTAATTTTCTAGTTATTTTGAACGAATTTTTAATCTAAGATATTATTGATCAACCATATTTCGAATTTAAACGAATCAGAATCTCATCAGTTGGACCTCAACCGATAGTCGAATTCAAAGATTAACTTGCAGAAAAATATAATTATTTAACCACTTTTAAAATTTAAAACTACATTTAAAATTAATATAATTCTTTAAGATATCCACTGCCATATGGCGAAATACAAATTTTCATATACAATTAACTATAACATATAATTTCCCAAGTGCATAGAATATTATCGATCATTTTATTCGATTACATATTTTCGACAACAATCGGCCCGAGTCGCAGACGAGGGCCGATTGCAATCGAAAATATGTAAGAGAACAAATGATAGGATAATATTCTATGCAAGAGGGAAATTCCGAGGACTATCTCCCGAGAATTTATTTGCTTTATTTTAATTTACGTTATGTTCATATTAATATGCAAAGAGTGTGTATTATGATTTTGTTTATTCAATTTTACAAATGCTTAGTTACCGTTTGTTATTATTTGTTATTGTTTATAGCAACGTAAAATAGTGTTTATAGCAACGTAAAAAAGTAAATTAAAATTTATTGCAAATTATATTAAAATGTCTTGTCGATTTGGCACGATTGTTCTTGATGAAATTGACGCTGCCGTTAATTCAATTACGCCAGTAAATACCAAGAAGTCTAAAACATCCGTATGGAAGCAGTTTCAACAGTTTTGCAACGTACGTGGTTATTGTTTAAACAAGAAAAAATCTATATCAGATATTAATTCAATTCTGCGGGATTGAGCATTTAACATGAAGAAACAGGACGGAACAGATTACAAAGAAACGGTAATGTAGTATGCTCTAGGTTTTGCAAGAAACGTAATTTTATTTTGAATAACAAACATTTCAGGTTGTAAAAGCAATGTGGAATTCTACAGCAAAGCAATTGCAAGAACATTATTTTATAAAATTTAATGTGAAGTTTAACCCTTTCGCTGACATTGATTTTAAATCTTCTAGAGAGGCAAAAAGTGCGAAACGAAAAGAATTGCAAGTGCGTTGTGACAAAAGAAAAAGTAACGCGGTGGCATTAACCAAAGAAGAGTTAAAAAAAATGGTCAATTTTTGGGATGATGAGAATACCCCAAAGGGTTTAAATATTAAGTTCTTTCTTATTTCTGGTTATAAATTGGCTTGGAGAGGCGGAGAAGCTGCCGATTGTTTCATTCATTATTTTAAAGAAGAACGAGATCACCCGGGATCATTTACAGGCAGAATTGAATACAACCCGTTATTTAGCAAAACAACCCAAGGAGGTGATAAAAAATTGTCGGAAAGCAAGTGGCTGGTCTCAAATACTGATGATCCTAACAATTGCCCTGTGAGGTATAACTTACAATTTGCAATAGAATATAATAAGTATGATTATTTTTATTTATTTTGTTGTAGATTATATAAAAAATTAACTAACAAACGAACAAAAGTTATAATTACCAAAAAGTTTTTTTTGACACCCAATCCTAACTGGCAAAGTGTTACTTCTTTGGGATGTTATAAAAATATTCCGGTAGGAAGGCATACTCTATCAAAATGGATGTCAAAATCGGCTGAAAATATTGGAATTAGCAGCACCCACTCAATTCGCCCGTATTTGCAGATTGATGCAGAGCATCACGAAAAGATTGTTGCGAGCAACTGAAGTTAGTGCTGATAATAAAATATTGCCTGTTGTTTCTACGCCATCCATAGCTCCAACCTCTTTGGTGACACCTATATTAACTTCGTTGGTTGAAAACCACGAAACCATTTCGAAAACGGTACAACATTTGTACACTAACTGCACCATCACTAATAATTATTATAATTCTTCATAAATGTCTTTTAATCTATAATTTGTTATTGATTATATAATTATAAAATGTTTATCGATTGTAAAATCAATCAATCAATCAAAATCTAAAACCTCATTATACCCGTAGGTGTTGAGGTGTTCCACATCATTCTTTATGTGGTGGTTCTCCATTTACAAATCTACGCCACTCTATTCTTTCCACTGCCATCTCCTTTGCTTCTCTCCAGGTCTTTCCATCTCTTTCAGTGCTTGTCCGATATTATCTTCCCATGTTTTTGTTGGCCTGCCTCTCCTTCTAACTCTCTCTCTTTTCCCCTTTATTCCTCTAACATTCCACGCTCCAATCTTCCTTATACGCATTTCATTCTCATTTGTCCATTTACTCGCCGTTTTCTTTTCTTTTATTGTGTCTGCTATTCTCCATTGTCCTTTTCTTGCATTTTGTCATATCTCTTTCAGTCCGGCATCTCTCAATATTAGTTTTTTGGAGCATGCGGTACTATTTCTTCTCTTAGCTGGTTCCAGTCCCATCTTTCACGGTCTATGTACACCCTACCGTATCCCACCTTAACCTCTTTTCCCCTTCCTCTCTCCTGTTTGGCAAATTCTCTCAGTTTTGCCTGCATCCTCTGCTCTTGTTGTGTTAGGTCATCATCAATATACTTATTAGTGCCCTTCAACTTGTTTTTTGCATTCATTACCGTTATTTTATCTTCCTATGTATCCATTTTTGCTATTATAAATGGCTGAGAAGACTTGGGTTTTATTACCTCAGCATTACCAAAAGTTACCTCAACTTTGAGTTCCTCCTTGAAAAGGGTCTTCAGTTCCTTCTTGACATCCCCTCCAGCCAAATTCATTCCCTTCAGAATTATATTGTTCTTTCTGTCCCTCTTCTCTATAAGGTTAACCCTTTCCTCGAGTATCCCCAGCTTATCTTTTAACATTTTATTTTCCTCTTTTAGGGTCTTAATCTCGTTTTCGTATATTTTTTGTTCTTCCTTGATATCCTTTATTTCTGATAGCATTTGTTTCATCATCCCCTTCAACTCTTCCATTTCACCTCCACTTCTCGCCATGATTGTTTTCTTTGTTGGGGATCTATTTAACTTCTTGCTTCTACCAAAAATATCAAATTCAGCCTGTTGTTTCTTAGTATTCTCCTCCGTTGTTGAGTCCTCGCTGTCGTATTTTCTGTCTCCGGTGGACATATCCTGCAGGTATCGCGTGTAATTTCACTACTCGAGTCGACCTTGCACTATGCAACCCAACTATCCTGCGCTTCTTATCAGTTTTAACCTCTAGTCCCTTACTAATTTTTAAACAAAAATTACCTTCTTATTTCGGCCTGAATCACGAAATTTGTTCAGATTTCAGTTTTCCCAGGTTTATCTATCACCATCCACCACTATTCGTATTATTATCGTCTCCACTTTCTCTAAAAATCACTATTAAACTGTGCTAGCGTGACGTAGCCGTATTCACGGTGATAGCATCGACGCTCGACCCCGATTGTAAAATAAAATGTTTTAAAACTATTTATTTTATTAGAATTCATTGTATTTTAAATTAAGGAATAGAACTTTATAATAGTGCGTCATGATTATAAAAATTATCGAAAATGATCGGTAATTCATTCATCTTACTCGTGATTGGTAGATTTCACTAGGCACCTTAAATTCTCGCTAAATTGAAATCTGATTGGAGTACATTTTGAAATTAGATCTCGTGATTGGTCGACAGGCTAGTTATGACATCAGAGGGAGATAGTCACATTTATACGCGGACAGAACGGAACGTCCTATACAATTTGCTTCGCAAACAAATTACGCAACAAAATATCCGCAAATCGATAAAGAAGCTTACAGCATAATATTTTGAGTACCTAAATTTTACCTAAATTTTAAAATTTTATATGGAAATCGGGGTGCGGTTCGAATTACCGGAACGGGGTTTTACCATTTTAGGCTTCTATACATAGTATAGAAAGAAGCCTTATGATCTGGCTTCGTGTCCGTCCGTCCGTCTGTCCGTCCGTCTGTCCGTCCGTCCGTCTGTCCGTCCGCATAATTCAAAGTCACTAAATTAGTGACAAAAAAAACCTTTTGTCACTAAATTTTACTTTTAGGTTTCTATACATAGTATAGAAAAAAGCCTTATGATCTGGCTTCGTGTCCGTCCGCATAATTCAAAGTCACTAAATTAGTAACAAAAAAAACCTTTTGTCACTAAATTTTACTTTCTTTGTGGGTGGATGGACAAACGCGTGAATGGATTAACAAGATTCAAAATAATTAATTGAGATCAAACACACAGAGTTGTGGACGCTTTTTCAATTGTTTATGAGATTATTTTATTCATCTTACACTTTTTTTTGGGTTGGCAATAAATGAACTAACCAATTAAAGGGGCGAAAGAGTGAAAGTAAAAATTACGTAAAACGTAAAAATAACACTTACAAAATGCAAGTCAATTTCTTATATAGAAAATTTTTGTTACCAACTAAAAAAATTAAGATAATCTGATGATCGTGCAGATAAAGAAAAAATTATAAATTTAAATTAAAAATAATTACAAAATATTATATAATTGTAAACCAAAAGGTAGCTGTATAGAAGCCTAAGAACTGCGGTCATCCGAGTTCCACCTTGTTTGAAGTGGTTTATGAAAGATGAGGGTCTAATTAGCGTATAAAAAAAATAAAATTTGCGGTCGGTTCACACAATTTTGAAAAAACGGCTTTAAAGTTAATTTGGAATGCAATTTTATCATTGGCTCTTTTGAACTGTAACCCCGCCCCCAAAATTGAAAGAGGATGTGGCGACTGTAAATATACCAGAATCTCATTTTTTACAACGAATTATGATAGATAATGGTGTAATTAGCTAATAAAAAAATTAAAGTTGTGATCGGACAACAAATTTTCGAAAAAAAAATCACTTTTTGTGTGAATTCGTTTCTGAGGTGGTTGCACTGTCAAAACCTATTCTCCGCACCCGCCCTCGCCCCTCCGGGGCTCGTACGGGGCTCCGAACGGTTTTGACACGTGCTAAACTCATTAAAAACATCCCTTAAGCGGCTCCAACTCGAAAATTTTGAAAGTTGACGCGACGGATCTCTGAGAGCGACTGGTATCTCCCCACCACTAGTCACTGTCGACCCAGGCACAGCACACGTACCGCCAACAGAATAAATGATACCTTTTCATTTTAATACACTTACATGTATTTCTTATGGGAAATTTGCAATTTTCAAAATGAAATTGTGGCCTTATTACAAGTCCGACAACAATGATCCTCACCTTAAAGAGCTTGTATTTTTGTGTTCTTTCGTTTTGTAAAGCCATTTCTATAGGAAAAAGTGTATTTTCGAGTCCGGTAAATCGAACTCTACCCGGAAATCGTTTTACATTGTATACAGACCATAAACCTTTAATACAAACATTCAATCCAAATAAGGGTTTACCTGTACTTTCAGCGTCACGAATGTAACATTATGCTATCTACTTACAAGCATTCAATTACAATATTAAATACAAAAGAAATGATTTGCATTGCAATGCCGACGGTTTGTCAATGTTACCAAACAATTCTGAAGGTTTGACTGCTATTTTAGATGATTCAGATTGTTACGAAAATCTGACGTTTTCAACAATTTCCAGCTTCCTAAATTTAAAATTATTTAAAATTATTTAAAATAATTTTACATTCAATATTATTTCAAAATTATTGAGTTTTAAATTAAATATTTAGAGTTTATCATTGAACCTTGAGAAATTTTTGATGTTGTTATCACATGTGGCGGCGCTAGACCCCCCGAGCGCAGGCGTAGTAGAGATAAAATCGTAGAAAAATGAACTAGTCGGGAGTCTAGCTTTAGCCCTCAAAGAGTGCTGACGTATATTCCAGAATTGCTAGTGCAATTTATCAGCCGCTAGATATTAGTAGTGACATCAACCTACAGTAGTGGGTAATAATAGTTAGACGGCATTTTGGGTTTCCGATCGCGTGAGCGGATTTATTTCTATATGGAAAGTGGGAAACGGATGGTGAAAAGTTTGATTTGGTTAAACGCGCCATATTGACAGCTGATTATTTCGTCGTGCGCAAATCGCTGCGAAACCTTGTTCGTGTTTGCGCAGTCAATGTTACCAAGCTACGTCACAGTAATATTGTATTTACACCAAGCACCTGTTACGATTCGTGGTGGTAGTTATTTTTATTTTGGATTTACCACGATAGCTTTTGATGGGTGTTGCGATTGTTACACTCGATCTTATATTTTGTTTTCACCGAGTTTCCGAGGAGGAACGTTCAAGCACACTTTTCGTTGGAGGAGATCTTCGAGCAGCTGACATCACCCGGTTGGAAGTGTTCTATCTGGTTAGTGCTAGTGCGTACGTGAATTGTGCGGGAATCATATCTGTAAAGATAATCGAGCAGTTTCCAAAGGTCCAAATTGTCGACTTCACATCTTGTAAACTTACGTTTGTACAAACGGGTAAGTCATTTTTATTTACCTTTGTTAACTGCATTGCATCCGCTTCAGTTGTTTTGAGGATCCGAAAGAATCGGATCGATAGTACTGAGTACGCACTGCGTGATACTGTCGATTTCCAATCCTGCCAATTTGCAAGGGTTGGTGTTGTAAATTTATTTGATCTCAACGATCAGCTGTTGATTTTTGTTAATAAAACTTTAATTGATTGTTCGACTGGGTTTTATTTTGGAGAGTCCCTAGAACCTACGACTCTAGCATCCGCTGGAATAACAGTTAGTTTTAACATCGAGGCTTTTCACAAAAATAAATTTGTGAGAAAAGGTTCTTGGCCCTTTTGGCAAACAATTCTTTCTTCAAGATCTCTTCCAGATGAATCAAATTGAAACGTTACCAATTACCATTTCAGAGTTAGCATGGGAGACTAAGAAAGACGTACATTTAAATTCCTTATTACAAGCATTACAAACGGGAAAGGGCTTAGATCTCTGTTGCATCTGAATAGCTTCTCTAATTAATTATAAGAATATTGTTTGAAATACTTGTATGCAACATCTAGTATGAAATTTAAATAAAATTCTTTAGTTTTTGATTATTTTAATAATTTATTTCTATACATAGTGAAAAGTATAAACGCCTTTACCCCCTGCACACTTTTCTTAATGTAGCTTTTGTTTTTATTATCGCATAAAAAACATTCCAACCTTAACGTCGTACGTTGTATTTGAACAGCTACCTTTAACACTCTGGTTTAGAGCGTTTTAGAGATATAACATAAAAGCATATCATGGATTGATATCAACTTCACGGTATAATTCAGACACATGGTAGAAGCAAAAACGACTGAATTATTAAATCAAACCAAAAATACTTCAATTGTTGAATTATTGAAGAAAACAGTTGAATTATTTTATAAGAGTTGCATTTTGAAAAATAACTCAGTTATTGTAGAACCAAAAACAATTAAAGAGCTTCCAGCGAATTTCTCAAAACAAATTCTCTCACTTCTACAGGTTTTCTACGATTAGTAGAACAGTTACCGTCAGAATTGCCAGAATTGAAAATCCTTAAACCTTTTCTCAAAACGATTGAGGTTATGGAAAAACCCGCAGAGAAACTTCAATTTCATTGTCTCTCTGCATATTTATTAGAAAATCCTTGGTAGGTAGTATACGTAGCACCTGTGCAAGAAATAAAATAAAATTTCAATTCATAATTTTTGTAAACAGAAAATAATTTATAGACAATTGTAAAAAATAATTTACAAAAAAATATTACATATGGGAGTAACGCATTGTTAAAAACTCAATTCAAATTTGTTTAAAACTTTCAATTATTAAATAAGCGAATCAAATAATTGATAGATATTAATGTACACAGATAAATTGAAATCGAGTAATATGTAGTTAAATTGTTTGGTTATGGAATTTATCGGCTATATGGTAGCTGCAGATGCAAAAAGAAAATTCCATAATTATTGGACCTGGATAATTATGGATAACCAATAATCGCATTTCAACTTTGTACACGTTAGCCATAGTTCCGATGACTCGGCTAATTGGAAAGTCCAAGTGTTATTGGCCTCCAATTAAAACTAACAGTGCTTTCAAAAAGTTTGTTCAAAAGCTTACACCACCAAATCCGTCGACGTGGCCTATATACCACGTTGAAAAAATTATGTTTACAGAAAGTAAATAAATAATAATTTTGTTAATTGCTTGACTTTTGTATTTTTGTCTCTGTAGGTGATTATATTCGAGCTGAAGAAATGTGTAAAACTTCATTGAAAAATCGAGTTCTTCATCGAGTATCTCCGATGCAGTACAGCTAAGTTTTAAAAACATTACCGAATTTAATACCAGCGACTCCATTGATAATAATTCTTCGATAGAAATAGACCAATCAAAGGAAAATAAGTTAAATTTAATTAAAAATACAATTATAGTTTGTTATACTCTATTTTAATTTTGACAAACAAATGATTAATCGTCATTCTCATGACAGTTCGGCAGCTAAAGTTGATGTAGCTGTATCTGCAATGAAACGACGAATTGAAGAAAATATTCCAGAAAGAACTTCTCAAATTATTGATGCTAGTCTAGGCCAAATATCCGAAGGTGCCTTAGGAGCTATGCCAAACCACGCTGCATTACGAAAAGTAATCCAAAGGAGAAGAAATGTTGTACAAGCTGTTCCCCCCGGCCCTGAAAATGTACAAGATTTAATTATTCCTGATAATTACAGAATTTATGAAATTCAGCCTGGCATGCAAGAAAATTTTTTACTAGCTGACAGTGGTCAAGTTCCGGGAAGAATTTTAATTTTTGGTCGTGAACGAAATCTTCACTTGTTGAGCGAATGTGACCATTGGTTTGTAGATGGCACCTTTAAAATTACGCCACCATTATTTTCGCAGGTATATGTGATTTTGGCAGAGAAACATGGAGGAGTTCATCCATTGTTATACGCACTTCTTCCAAATAAACAAGCTGCAACATATACAACAATGTTAGATATGTTGAAAAATTTAGAACCAAATTTGAATCCAGTACGTGTTTCATGCGATTTTGAATTGGCTGCAATTTCTGCGTTTAGAGACGCATTTCCAACAGCGGAAATGCAGGGATGTTTCTTTCATTTAACTAAAAATATGAAAAAACAACTTTCAACTCTAAACATAACGCAAAACTACAATACCGATGCGAATTTTGCTTTATATGCTAGAATGGTGGTATCTCTAGCATTTGTACCAATTGCAGATTTAGATCATGCAATAGATAGGTTGGCTGAAGTGTTGCCTATCGAACTACAACCACTGTTACAATGGTTTGAAGATTTTTATGTCGGGCGAATGAATCGTAGAGGAAATGGTAGAAGGCCTGCAGTTTTCCCCCCAGAATTGTGGTCATTATATAATCGCGTTGTAAACGATATAGATAGAACAAACAATCATGCGGAGGCGGCCCATCGACGCCTCCAATTGGAGCTTGAATGGACCATCCAATTTGTGGAAATTTTTAGACAGTGAACGCTGCACATAGCGAACTTCCTATTCGTTCATTTTATGATTCATACAACGAACTTCGCTTCACACAACGAAGTCGCCCACCACCACATCCATTCTTCAGCCAATGGATCAGCAAGTTATTGCGAACTTTAAAAACTCTACACTAGAGCCCTCATTAATAAGGTGTTTGACGAATGCGAGTTCGGTGGCAACAATATGACTGTCCGAAAGTTTTGGAAGAAGAAATTTGATATCCTTATGGCAATACGATTTATACAAAAGGCCTGGGAAGAAGTGTCACAAAGACCCTCATTTCTGCTTGGAAGATGCTTGTGCCTTCGTGGACCCAGGAAGAACCATGTGCAAGATTCGGTAGACTCTACTTAGTCTGTCTTAAAATTAAAAATTATGTTTTTAGATGTATGTATCTAAATAAAATAATAACAAAAATTTATCTTTTTATGTCATTTAGCATATTTTATGCTACAGAACGAATTATTTTTTAACATGTATTTATATAGGAAAACGCGTTTCACATAACGAACTTTTCGCATAACGAACTTTTCGCATTACGAACTTGCTCCTGGAACGAATTAAGTTCGTTGTGTGAGGCACCACTGTAATTGTATTTAGGGCCTAAATAGCACTGTAAAGTCCTCAATAATGGCATAGGGTAAACCACCCAATTGTTGGCACTCGCCCAATTATTGGCAGTAGACACTTCAGTTTTAAATTATTAACGAACAACCCGCTGTACGCAGCTATTTCTGTTTTTATAAAGAATTGGCAACATGGCTAACGTATTTGTGCACTCAGAAACAAAATTAGCATCAGTCTCCTGACAACTATTGGTTAGTGAAGGTCAAGCCCTTAGTTAACATAACATTTTACACGTTTTCAGTAAGAAATCATCATAGTTTTAGGTAAGTTTATGATCAAAATATTGACTTTTATAGCTATAACGATATATCAATTTAATGTATAGATGTCATTTTATCGAATTCTCGTTTTACTGTACAAATTTATCGAAAAAAGGAATAAGTTTTTGTAATGCCAACGATTGGGTTTCACATTATATCAAATCTTAGTTATTGGCAGTGCTGCCAATAATTAGGTACCTGAGTTGTTTATTTAAATTTAGTAATTGGCACTTTTAATTTCAGGAAGTAAAAATGCCTAAAGTGCACAATAAAAACAAATACCTAAAAAAATATAGTGAAGACATTCTTCAAGAAGCTTTACGGGAAATAAGTAATGGCATGCCGAAAGCGACGGCAGCAGTTAAATATGGGATACCCAGAGCTACTCTACAATTTAGACTGAGCGAAAAATTTAAAAAAGTAGCACATGGTCCAAATACGTACTTAACTGTTTCTGAAGAATCTGTGTTGGAAAAATGGATAGTAGATTGTCACAGAAAGGGGTTTCCGAAAAGAAGAGAGGACATCCAGGCTTCTGTTAAGTCATTTTTAGATAAGAACCCCCGACCAAATCCTTTTAAAAACAATCTTCCTGGAGATCATTGGTATCAGTCATTTTTACGAAGACACCCAAGCTTAACAAATAGGATTCCTGAAGCTGTAACAAATGCCAGTGGAAATGTGTCAGAAAACGACATCAGAAACTGGTTTCACAACATAGAAAACTATTTAAAAGAAAAGAATTATTTTGACATCCTTTCAGATCCTAGCAGAGTTTACAACGGAGATGAAACTTCTTTTTCTCTTTGTCCCAAAGACGATAAGGTTATTGCACCAAAAGGGGCAAAAATGTATACCAGATAGAACAAGGCCCTTCAAAACAAATATTACCGTCATGTTCACATTTTCAGCTACAGGAGTTACAACACCACCAATGATCGTTTATGCTTATAAAAGATTACCGAAAACCATTGCAGAGAGTGTTCCAGATGGGTGGGGGATCGCTACCAGTGATAAGGGTTGGATGCAAGCGGAAATATTTCTCGATTACGTATCTAAAATATTATATCCTTATTTAGTGAAACAAAAAGTTACATTTCCAATTATAATGTTTGTAGATGGTCACAAGACACATTTAACATACCAACTAAGTCAACTTTGTACAGAACTACAAATTATTTTAGTGGCATTGTATCCAAATGCCACTAGAATTTTGCAACCCGCCGACGTCGCTAGTTTTAAGCCACTTAAAAATGCGTGGAAAAAAGCTCTGTTAAATTGGAAAAGACAAAACCCATTTGAACAACTAAGTAAGAATAACTTTGCTCCAATTTTAAAAGAAGCGGTAGATACTCTTAAACCGTCAGCTACCTCAAATGGTTTTAAAGTGTGTGGACTTTATCCTTGGAACGCGAATAGTATTGACTACAGCAAATGTCTAGGCAAAAAAACATACCCCAAGTAAAATCTACGGAACCTCCACAGAATCAATCAATTTTTCTGATTTTTGCGATGCATGCGACGAAGATACTTTACAGCTCTTAAAGGAAGCCAGAAAAAATGGAATTGGTAATAACAACAGCAAAAGTTTTATGGTACTACTTAATCTGTTCAACATGCTATATTCAATTAATGAAGAAGATGATAATTCACAAATTGTAATAGACGAAACTTTTTTGGAAGATATGCCTGTAATAGAAGAAAATGCGCCCAATAACTTTTCAAGTACTGAAAATCTAACTTATGATATAGAGGCATTGCCAATGATCCTTTTGGAAGAAAATGATTCTGAACAAAATACAGAACCGGCACAAAGTTTAGCAGTTTATCCAGAAAGTAATCCAGAAACAATTATTTATAATACAGACCCCGCTTCCTCAGCAGTATTGACAACTTCCGATTCTGCTCCCCTCCACCAGCCAAAACTCCATTAGTAACAACAATATCGAAGATTGTTTGCCTTGGGCAAAAACTCCCGAACGCAAAGGAAAACGTAATACGGAGAGATCAAGTTTTGTAATTTCTTCTTCCATTTATAAGAGACAACTAGAGGAAAAAGAACGCGAAAAAACGAAAAGAACAAAAGAAGTTAGAAAATAAAGCAAAACGACTTTTGAAATGTAAAGAAAATTGCTTGAAAGGCAAAAATGTTAAACGAAACACTAAGAATAAAATACTCAAAGAAACATCTTTACTTCAGCATAAATCTACTAGTTTAGAGGACTTAAGACTAAACACGCTTTTAAAAAAGGAAGAAGATATTAAACAATGTCATAAAAAAATGACCGAAATAAGTACATCCCAAAAGCACGTTAGAAATCTTTCAACATTATTTGGTCCAGAAGTTACAGAATCTAACTCTCCTCCTAAAAATAATATTTTTTTAAATAAAGGTTTATGTTTTACATGTACTATACCTTTTTCCTTAATTAACTTTGGAATTAAATGCCAGAAGTGTTCCAGAACATTTCACAAGAAATGTCTTGAAAAATATGAATTATATAAAGAATATTTTGTTTGTAAAACTTGTGTTAAATAAAAATTAGTAACTTGGTGGGTAGTTTTACTTTAATTTTCGACGCTTAATCAATATTTGCTGTTCATATGTCTGCCAATTACTGAGTGCCAATTATTGAATACACTGCTAATAACTGCATGCCAATAACTAGACAAAACTGCCAATAATTAGGAAATGTGCATATGCTCCAATTATCTATTTTTCTTAATGTTTTGTAAAATAATTAAAATAAAATAACATTAACGTTTTGGACAGCAATAACAGTTAAACATAAAAAAATTTAAAATGTATATCCTATGCATTATCCACATTAACAGCTGTATGTTTAAGATAACTCCCTTCCTTATAGTGCCAATAATTGGGTGGTTTACCCTATAACTAACATTTGCGCTTATATTAGTAGTTGAAAGTTATCATAGCTTATTCATATTAAAGAATATTCATACTAAATGGTAGATCAATCAAACTGTTTATTTTAACATATTACACTGGGAGGTGAATTACTGGTTCAAGATGTATCGCACAGCCATTGGGTAAGGCAATTTGTCAATTAAGGAGTTTTATGATGTCCTTGCAGGAATCAAGGGCATCCCTATACTTTGCATTGAAACTATTACCAATTTTAAATAATATTATAAATTAATGTTATTATGAATAATTTGAAAATCTTATGGAAAAATTCTAATTTTCTACAACTTGTAGTTGATATTGAGGTAACACCTATATTTAGTCATACATATTTATTCAAAGCTTGTTTCAATTGAAAAATTTCACATCTAGCACGATAATCAGAATTCTGACGAAAAGCTGTGAATGATCCCATAACATTGAAATCCTATGTACCGTAAACACGCATTCGAATGAACTTGCGAATTAATTGTTGGTCAGAAATCGGACAGAGCACCTATAATTGTTTTTTAAAAAGTTAAATAAATAATCGAATTCCCTTTATATCTCCCCAATATCTGATTAGTCCAACACTTTATATTTTTAATAATTAGTCGACGTTTAACTACAATGTAGGTTAAATAAAAAAAATTTAAATAATCTTCTTTACAAAAGATTCCGTTCATTTCCACCAAGTACCCTAGTAGCACAAAAACATGAAAGATGGACAGACCAAAATAATAGAGTGGCGTAACAGACTACAAGTCTATCACGTGCAGTGATGATGATGATGAAATAAATGCGGTGACAGTTTAGATAACCGAGTTTGGATTTTTACCATTTTAATGTGGTTTATGACAGATGATGGTCTAATAAGCACATAAAAAGAGCTTCTTCTTCTTACGTGAGGTCTGCGACCTGTGTTTTCCAGCAGTAGCCTCGGATAAGATCCGAAGTCACTGCTAGAACTGTGAGCATATTATTTGTTTTACATCTGAAGTAGTTTGCTAGACTGGCTTCAGATGTGCCTGTTACCCTATATTATTGTTAATGATGGCAATTCATTAACATAGGAGGACCACCGGCTTTACGTGCCTTCCGAAGCACGGGGACGGTCATAGATAGAAAGAGAGTCAGAAAGAAAATTTTCCTTTGTAGACTCCTCCCGGGTTTGAACCGGGTGCCTTAGCATTAGTAGTGGATCGCTCTAACTACTAGGCCAGTGACCGTCTCCCATAAAAAGAGCAATATATAAATTGCGTAAATTCATAATAGTTTTCATCATAACCTGTATGTGCATTTTAATAAATTTCAGAAAACAATTTTATGACTGCATATTTGCGTGATTGGTTATCTGGCAAGGACGCTATAATAATTTCAATATTACGAATTATACATCCTTGAATAGTAGCGACTCGAAAAATTTCTGTTTTAGCAATTTTAATGATTTCTTTCAATTTAAACAATTGAATTATAACTTAAATCATTTTGATAAATTATTAGATCTGGTTTCTTCAAACGTTGGTTGCAATGTGAAACTTAGTGATATTTGTCTTGTGAACGTAGATTTGTATCATCCTCCTCTTGAAATCTGTCTTAGTGTGAAAAAGAAAAGAATTAAGAACTTTCCACCAAATACTCAAGATAAAAAGTATAACCTTCGTAAAGCTGACTTCCTCTCTTTATATGATGATTTGATGATGACTGATTGGTCATCGCTACATGGTTATGACGATGTTGAGTTGGCTTGCAGTAAATTTTATGGAATTCTTGGTGGCTGCTTTGATAAGAGTGTACCGATATTTAAGAATAAGAAAAGAAAGTACCCTTCTTGGTTCAGTACCTGCCTGACTGATTTTATACGGAAAAAGAATAGAGCCTACAAAGCGCATAGATCTCTTAATAACTCGGTTACGTACAATGCATACAGAGATCTTAGAAGAACTTGTAAGCAAAAAATAAAGTCTTACTACGACAAATACTTAGTGGACATACAAAATGAATTATGTCTGAACTGAGATTCTGGTCATTTGTAAATGCTAAGAGAGATAATACACGCATACCGGGCTTGATGAACTTCGATGGTGTGGAATACTCTAACACTAAAGCGATCGTGGACGCCTTTGCTAAGTATTTTTCTAGTGTTTATAAATCGCCGGATTCTCAATTTATTGCTTCAGCGTTTCCAAGTCAGTCTAGTGTTGCTGTGAATGAGATTACAGAGGATGATGCGCTCGCCGCAATTAAAAATCTAAAGAGTACCTACACGGCTGGTTTGGATGGTGTGACTAGATTTTGTTAAAGGATTGCAAATACATTTTTTCCAAACCGCTATGTATCATATTTAATCTGATTTTACGATCATCCAATTTTCCCAGTTCATGGAAAACTGCAAGTGTTTGTCCGGTAACATGGGTCTAAATCGGACGTCAGAAATTATCGACCCATATGCATTATTTCAAACTTTTCAAAACTGCTTGAAGCTATTCTGCATAAGAAATTTTATGAAAAGATTAATTGTCTTTTGTCTCCGAATCAGATGGCTTCTGCGAGTAGAGGAGCACGGTCACCAATCTGGCAACACTTACACAATACGTCGCGGGAGCTATGAACAGTGGCTTACAAATTGATGTGATTTACACAGACATTAGTAAAGTCTTTGATCAGATGGATCACCATATGGTATTCGCAAACCTTGAGTGTGTTGGGTTCAACGAGAGCTTAATAAAACTATTTAGTTCATAACTCTTCAATCGGAAACAGATAGTCTTTTTGACATACTGTGAACTAAAATCAGTCCTTCCTTAGCCGTGAGGACACATAGCGGTTTTTTATGTATCATATTTAATCTGATTTTACGATCATCCAATTTTCTCAGTTCATGGAAAACTGCAAGAGTTTGTCCGGTAACATGGGTCCAAATCGGACGTCAGAAATTATCGACCCATATGCATTATTTCAAACTTTTCAAAACTGCTTAAAGCTATTCTGCATAAGAAAATCTATGAAAAGATTAATTGTCTTTTGTCTCCGAACCAGATGGCTTCTGCGAGAAGAGGAGCACGGTCACCAATCTGGCAACATTTACACAATACGTCGCGGGAGCTATGAACAGTGGCTTACAAGTTGATGTGATTTACACAGGCTTTAGTAAAGTCTTTGATCAGATGGATCACCGTATGGTATTCGCAAAACTTGAGTGTGTTAGGTTCAACGAGAGCTTAATAAAACTATTTAGTTCATATCTCTTCAATCGGAAACAGATAGTCTTTTTGACATACTGGGAACTAAAATCACTCCTTCCTTAGCGTGAGGTAGCTGGGAGTATGGCTAAATACAAAATGCACATTCTCGGAACACCTTAAAAGGACCGTTCAGAAAGCAGAAAAACAATGACGGCATTGGCAAGCCTTATGCCAAATATAGGTGGACCTAGATCTTCGAAGAGAAAAATTCTAATGAGCGTGGTGCATTCTCAGCTGCTTTATGCTGCTCCTGTTTGGTACCCAGCTATGCGGGTAAAAAAGCTGCGCCACAAACTTGTAAAAGTCCTGGTGGTGGAGTCTGTAGCGCGTATCGCAATATCTCGGCGGAAGGAGTAAGGGTGATAGCTGGAATGCCACCCATATATCTACTGGCGGAAGAACGGCTTAAAACCTATGAAGGGATGAAGAAGCAGGAAGCTAGAAAACCTAATGGCAAAATGGCAGGAAGAGTGGGAAACGGGTACGTACGGAAGGTGGACCTATCGGTTCATTCCAAATTTGGAGAAATGGACAGGGTGGGAATACGGGGAGGTCGACTACTACCTTACACAGGTTCTTTCGAGGCATGGATGCTTCCGAAAATACCTTTTGGACAGAAATAGAGCTGCTAGTGACCGATGCCCGTACTGTGGAGAGGTAGATAATGTTGAGCATACTCTTTTTAGATGCAAAAACTGGGACGAAGCTAGAAACATCTATAAACATAGCACTGGCAGGCAATTCAACGCCGAAAACATGATGCTGAGACTAATCACGTCCGAGGAAGAGTGGGAGCAGACCTATAAAGTTGTTCGCCATATCATACACGTAAAAGAACTGGAAGGAAGAGATCGAGTTCGATTATTAGACAATGCGCTCACACTGAAGTAATGTTAACCCGATTTCCGGTGTGAAGCCCTAGGACATGCAGGGTTTTTAGTCGGTAAGAATCCGACTGAACACGCCAAATCCGCAGGAATTTCAAGATGCCCTATATAGAATGGAACAACCTGAAAAGACAAATGATTGCGATCAATTATGGACAAAGATGGAAGAGTGGATAAAGGCAGCCTATGCATGCAATGCTCCAACAAATAGGGAAAAGAAAAACACTGGATGACGGAGAAAACGTGGTTACTTGTTGAGGAGAGAAGAGAAATCGAATGACCAGTCGGGATTCGATTGACAAAGCCCTGAAAATGCGACAAATCAACCGTAAAATTAAAAAACAAACGCGTAGGGACAAGAACCAATATCTTCATGAAATATGCATAGAACTAGAAACCCACTCGGATCAAAATAACACCCGCGACCTGTACGACCGGGTTAGATACTCTCTCGGGAGTTTAAGCCTAAAACTCAAATTATGCAAGACGGAAATGGAGGAACAATAACTGATATAAAAGGAATTTCGGAAGTCTGGAGAAAATACTGCTCGGAGCTCTACAATGACAACAACTATACGCCAAGCTCTGAACGGAACATAAGGTACTATGAAAAAGAACCAGGCATACTCAGAAGCGAAGTAGAAAAAGCTATCAACAAACTAACAAATAGGAAATCACCAGGGGTTGATGACATAACAGCGGAAATAGTGAAAGCAATGGGGGAAATTGGAATTGATGCAATGCACAATATATGTCAGTGCATATGGGCATCTGAAAATGGCCAGAAAAATGGACGACATCTATCCTAATTCCTATACATAAAAAGGGTACCCCGACACTTTGTAATAACTATAGAACCATAGCCTTGGTTTCTCATGCAAGTAAGGTTATGCTACACATATTAGCCGGCAGACTCAGATCCTTTCTTCTTCCACAAATAGCAGAGGAACAATCAGGCTTTGTACCAGGAAAAGGTACGCGAGAACAAATTCTAAATGTCCGCCAAATAATTGAAAAAGCAAGAGAGTTTCAGATAAAAGTGTATTTGTGCTTCGTGGATTACAGTAAAGCTTTTGATAAAGTAAAATGGAATAAACTATGGCAAATTCTGGAAGAAATGGGAACACCCTTACACCTAATAAGAATTATACAACAGCTATATGAAAAAAGCAGCGCGGTAGTGAGCGTGTGCAACACTGTATCAACGGCTTTCAGAATAACGGCAGGGGTGCGGCAAGGATGTATTTTGTCGCCTCTATTATTTAACATATACACGGAATACGTCATGAGACGGGTCTTGGAGAACTGGGATGGCGGAGTCTCAGTTGGCGGAAGGAAGATAACCAACTTAAGGTATGCGGATGACACGGTAATACTAACAACAGAAGAAGAAGATATGCGGAGCATAATGGAACGGCTGGCGGAGGAAAGCCGGATATATGGGTTAGAAATTAATAACTCAAAGACAAAGATTATGATTATTGACAGAGCCAACAATAACCAACCTCAGATACAGAGAGTGGCAGGGTTCGCGGTAGTTAAAAGTTTCCAGTATCTGGGCTCGATAATAGATAACAGCGGTGGATGTGAAATAGAGATACGAAGACGATTGGCGATTGCCAGAACATCACTGACAAAATTAAAAAAAGTTTGGAAAGATCGAGCCATAACAATAAAAACAAAACTCAAACTAGTACAAACACTGATATTTTCTATCGCAACTTACGCTGCAGAAACATGGACGATTAAAGCTGCCGACGAACGAAGAATAGCCGCATTTGAAATGTGGTGTTATAGGAGACTGCTGCGCATACCCTGGACGGCGCGTCGCACCAATGCTTCAATCATAGAGGAACTCCACATAAACAAAAGATTGATCGAAACAATCAACCAAAGATATCTAGGATATCTGGGGCACATAGCAAGAAGAACGAACACTATGGAAAGGTTGATTGTGGAGGAAAAGTGGAGGAAAGCGACCAAGAGGAAGATCGCCGACGCGCTGGATCGATCAAACCAAGAAATTAACGGGCCGAGGACTGCATGAGTCCATTGCAGCAGCGCAAAACCGCAACAACTGGCGACGAATAGTCGCAAACATAGCAAATTGATGCCACCACACCTTGCAGAAGGGTTATGGACGGAAAGAAGAATCCGACACTACCCGTAACATCTTGGTGTCTTATGTAAGATTTTTTCCCCTGCATCAAAAAAAATAGTCTTTTATAATGATCACTTTTCTAAACCATTTACTCCAAATTCTGGAGTACCGCAGGGCTCAAACCTTGGGCCTCTACTGTTTTTTAATTTTATCAACGATTTACCTAATTACATACAATCACAAAACCTGTTGTTTTCCGACGACTTGAAGATTTTTGGAATGGTTAACAGTGATGTTACATACTTTAACCAATACTTTATTTTTATTATGTTTTTGTATACAGAGGGCATGGCATACCATAATACAATTGTTCAAGTAGATGGTTCTGCAAAATGGTGTGCTATTACAATTTACAAAATTAAAAACATTTATACAAATTATAACTGCCTGTAATTATTTCGCTAAAACCGCTCGGACACAACAGTTATTGGCGACGAGGATTATGGATTATATTTCGATTGCTCGATATTACGAAGATTATTAATTTTGGGGTTAAGCTCGATGTTTGATCATATGTACCAAGATTTTTACAGTTTTAAGAAAATTAATGGGCATTTTCGATTGTTCGATATTTACAAATACAAGGAGCTTATATCATTTTTTTGCGATTGTTCGATCATACAAGAATATAACAAGATTAAAGGTAGAAAATTTTTTGTTTCAAAGATTTTAAAGTTACGATAAATCAAGTAATACAAATAGATGATGAATTATTCGCGTCTATGGCGGGTGGTGTTAAGTTCACCAAGATAGAATTGAGTAAGGTTTACTTACATATGGAAGTTGCTCCTGAGGATAGGCACTTGCTAACCTTAAATACGCACAAGGGTTTATATCAATGTAATAGATTAATGTTTGGAGTTTCTTCGGTTCCATCTCTTTGGCAACGACAGATGGAAGTCATATTACAAGGCATTGAAGGTACCAAAGTTATTATAGATGATATTAGAATCACCGGAGAAACAAATGAGATAGTACATTTAAGTAAATTAGAAGAAGTTTTGAAACGGTTACATAGACATAATTTACGTGTTGATTTAGAAAAATCAACTTTTTGCTGATGAAATAGAATATTGCGGTTTATTATAAATAAGGAAGGTATACATAAAATGAAATCGAAAGTTGATGCATACAAAATGCGCCTATACTCGAAATCGTTTTACATTGTATAGAGAGCATAAACCTTTAATACAAATATTCAATCCAAATAAGGGTTTACCTGTACTTTCAGCGTCACGAATGCAACATTATGCTATCTACTTACAAGCATTCAATTACAATATTAAATACAAAAGAAATGATTTGCATTGCAATGCCGACGGTGTGTCTAGGTTAGATCTCCATTTAAATTCCTTATTACAAGCATTACAAACGGGAAAGAGCTTAGATCTTTGTAGCATCTGAATAGCTTCTCTAATTAATTATAAGAATATTGTTTGAAATACTTGTATGCAACATCTAGTATGAAATTTAAATAAAATTCTTTAGTTTTTGTTTATTTTAATAATTTATTTCTATACCTAGTGAAAAGTATAAAGCCTTTACCCCTGCATACTTTTCTTAATGTAGTTTTGTTTTATTATCGCATAAAAACATTCCAACCTTAACGTCGTACGTTGTATTTGAACAGCTACCTTTAACACTCTGGTTTAGAGCGTTTTAGAGATGTACACATAAAAATATGTAACATAAAAACATAACGTGGATTGATATCAACTTCACGTTATAATTCAGACACATGGTAGAACCAAAAGCAATTAAAAGTTTCCAGCAAATTTCTCAAAACAAATTCTCTCACTTCTACAGGTTTCTACGATTAATAGATATTTATGGTACTAATGAAAATAAGTTTCCCTGATTTGCTATTATTCCTGAGAACTAAAATTTATTATTATGATTTAGATTTGCATTCAAGACAAAAAATGGCTACAGTCTTCACCTTTTTTTAAATTTTGCGTGGGTTTCCAAATATGTTTGTATCAAATCATCACTCAATTCATTTTATATATTTTTAGATCAGACAGGCTTTTCGTAACTGCGAACAATCCTGTTATGCCGGGAGATACCATTTTTGTTAGTAAATCATATTCGTGGGCACCCAATTTTTGCCGACATCACCGTCAACAGTTACCGTCAGAATTACTTCCTGTGGACTGAAATTCTTCTTCCGTAAGTTGGAAACCAAACACGACTCTATAATATAAATTTTTTTGTCTTTAGGTGTAAGATGTGGGTGGAATTTGCGTATTGCTCTGAAAAGTGTCAACACGAAGCCTGGACAAACTTCCACCAGTGGGAATGTTTTGGAATTCGCGCTGGCTTTTTTAAATTGTCCGAATTTCAACTCCCTGCCCTACGCATTCTTTTTAAAACGTTGGAGGTCAATTTTGACACAGATCCACTATTGCATATTCCCACACATTTTCAAATGAGATACTATTGCAAATGCAAATACTATTACTTTGTTTCCTCCTTCTAGTGCATGTGGAAATTTAACAGATGAAGATTCAGGGGATGAAGAGTTTACAGATATCAACAATTTACCGTCTTCTGCAATGAACAGTAAAGTTGAATTATCTGTAAAAAATTTCAAAAATGCAACTTACGATTCAAGCTGGTCATCCGAAGATGATTTGCCCCTTTCGAATTTTGTAAAATGCAAACAAGTAAAGAATAGAAGAAAAGTCTCAGTACGAATACGTCAAAGAAGATTTACAAGTTCCTCAAAATTCTATTGGGTTTGACGACGCTGATGAAAATAGAGATACTGAAATTAAACCTACTGCTTTGTTTGAACTGTTTTTTGACGATAATGTTCTACAACTAATTACGGATGAATCTAATAGATATGCTCGTCAGTATAGTCGCACTAATACGATTGAATTATTATCGGAAATAAAATGTTTTATTGGTGTTTTGCTACTTAGTGGCTATGTACCTAGACGACGTATGTTCTGGGAAAATGCTCAAGAGCCTAAATAGCACTGTAAGTCCTCAATAATAGCATACGAAACCAAGGACTGGTGCAGTGTGTTACCTTTAATCCTCTTGGGTCTTCGAACCTCACACAAGGAAAATATACAGGCAGCACCGGCCGAGCTGGTTTACGGATCAACAATATCCCTATCAGGACAATTCCTTGATAAAAGTCAAGACCAAATTCTACAATCCGACTTTGTCAAGAAGCTAAGAAATCAGATGCAAGAAGTAAAACCAGTACCAGCATCAAACCATAGCAACAAGATTTTTGTTCAACCAGCACTAAGTACCTGTTCGCATGTTTTTCTCCGCAATGATACGGTTCGTTCAGTGCTTACACCACCATACGAAGGACCATTTCCGGTACATGAACAGTAAAAACATCACGGTTACCATCGATCGAATAAAGGCTGTTCACATTGTTGATAAACTTCCAAAACAAGAAGAAACACCAGCACCACAGTTACCTCAATCAAAATTAAGCATACCGCAACAGCAGAAAAAGAGACAAGTCACGTTTGCTCCTGATGTTCTTACCAGAACAGAAAGGATAGTCAAACGTCCAAACCGCTACAAGTAACTTATATGTGCATAAAAGTGTAAAATTCTCTATTGTGCATCTAATCAATTCATGAAACCAAAGACGTTAAGCCGGCGCACGGAGCGGTAAAATCACCTAAAACATGGCCATAAATGAAATTTGTCAACATTAACGAATAGGCGTAGAACTCTATCCCAAAACAGGTTAATGACACCCGCATTTTATGGTGCCCTTGCTACCTGCGAAAAGCAACCCAACCCGCTGTGCCAGTAGTCGGAACCTAGCATTTGTTAACAACGCACGTCTTTGTTCGCGACTACTAAAATAAAACCTATTTTTCACCACATGTTAATAGGCTATCAAAGTGATTTTAGTGAAAAATTTGCTATGGATATTATCAGTCAAGGTATGTACAATGTATTAATACATGTTTTGTCTACTTGGAGACTTTATTTTATTGTTATTTTGCAGTACATTTACACAACTAAAAATAAAATTTTATTTTCATGTTTCTAAGCAATTATTAACTTTTTTAAACATGTACAACTCCCCGCAACTACATCCAACTCATATTGTAATAATCTACAGGACATCTTTAATTAATATAGTTCATTAAAACATTCACAAGTGTTCACACAAAATAGAGAGAACCTGTTAAAATATACTCTTTAATGCTATTTTTGTAACATTGTTTTCAATTGTTCCAGAATCAGTACATTCTGTCATATTTTGACTAGAAAACAACTACATGAGTTAGTTAGAGCAAGCCCACAGCGACTGCTAGACGGAAAACTTCAAGATTTACACCGTAAGTTAGTTGAAAAAACTAAGTGCCCCCCAGAGAAAGATGATGAACTTCAAAAAGTCATTAGGACTTTTAAAGTAATTTACAAACGTAAATGGTTTGCGTGCAATAGTACCGAAACCCGTTTCTTGGAAAAAAATGAACAATGGCTCAATGAAGAACTTTCACTACCTGCTGGCCCCATTCCCGGAAGTTCAAAAGGACGCCCAGGTAAAGAATTCTTGGAATCAAGTGAGCGAACAAAGCGTCGTAAAACTATGCATCTAAGGAAGAATGTGCCAGTTGACGAACTAACTTACGCGGCACAAATGAGTCATAGAGCGGCAGGTAATAGTGATGTTGCAAAAGTGATACAAGACGTTACAAAAAGTCCAACGAGGGCGGCGAAGTTCCGTAAGGCAGCTGCTATTGGTAGCAAAACAACGACTACGAAGAAACACTCACCAGAAGAAGCTCTAGCCATTTACGTTGAAGCTGATTTAACAACAAGTCAATATGAGGTTATACACCAGGCTAACAAAGATGTGTATCCTTGTTATTCCTACGTACAAAAGGCTAAACAACATTGTTACCCACTAAAAAGTGTTAGTGAGACTATTGCAGAGGTGAAATTGCAAGATTTAGTGGATCACACAACATTGAGACTGTGTAAATACTTGGAACCGGTCCTACAACAAGTCGACCATAAAGAAAACACAGAGTTTATTTTAATGTTTAAGTGGGGATGTGATGGATCATCTCAAAGCCAATATAAACAAAAATTTGAGGATAGTAGCAACAGTGATGCTAACATATTTTTGAGTTCCCTTGTTCCTCTTCGGTTAACATATGGGAATAAAATTATATGGCAGAATACGCAGGCCTCTTCACCAAGATTTTGCAGGCCTATAAGATTTCGCTTCGTTAAAGAAAATAAAGATATAACAAATGAAGAAATTGAATACGTTGAAAGTCAAGCACGAAATCTTCAAATGACAATCGTGAATGAAAGTTTGAAAATAAAACATTTGTTGCTCTCGACAATGGTCGATGGAAAGGTGTGCAATGCTGCCACTAATACGTCGTCAACATTGCGCTGCTATATTTGCGGGAAAACTTCGAAAAATTTTAATGATTTAGAAACCGTATACCCAGAGAGCCCTGAAACATTTAAATTTGGCCTGTCAATTCTACACGCACGTATACGATTCTTTGAATTTATACTTCATCTGTCATATAAAATAAGAGCTAAAGTGTATAAAGGCCGAATCACCGATAAAAGTGATAAAGAAAAAATACAAATTGCTAAGGAAAGTATCCAAAAAGAATTTAAAGAGACAATGGGTCTACTTGTAGATATACCAAAAGTTGGGTATGGCAATACCAATGACGGGAACACATCCCGCAGATTTTTTAGTAACCCAAAAGAAGCAGCAGCTATCACGGCAGTGGATGAAACATTAATTAATAAATTTAAAATAATACTTGAAGTTATATCTTCCGGATTTGAAATAAATATAGAAAAATTTGCAATTTTTAATATAGATACTGCAAAACACTATGTTGAATTGTACTCGTGGCAACCTATGTCACCCACAGTGCATAAAATATTAGTACACTCAGCCAGTGTCATATCGCACGCACTGTTGCCGATAGGGCAATTGTCAGAAGAAGCTGCGGAAGCTCGGAATAAACATTTCCGCCAGTACAGAGAAAACTTCTCCAGGAAGTTCTCCAGAACAGTCTGCAATGAAGACGTACTAAACCGCCTTCTCCTCACATCAGACCCCTACTTAAGTAGCGTTAGGTCCAAAAAGAATAAAAATAGATTAACATTTACCAAGGAAGCATTACAATATGTCATACCCGATAGCGACTTCACGCTTAATGAATAAAATGTTTTCTAGCTTCCGCATCTTCTTCTGACAATTGGCAAATGATGCTCTGTCATCTCTGCCTACCCCGTACGGGATGATGTCGTTTATATAGACCGATAGTAGATTTTTTATAGACTAGATCAATGTAAAACTAAATATGTGTTTAAGACAATATATTTTTTTAAATTCTATTTTGTTTTTTCTTTATTATTTCAAATAAAAAATACTCGTATACCATAAGAAATAACATTTTGGCCAAGCACCACCCAATCGCAACATAAAATATTCCAAAACATTTTTGGCCAGGTTTTAGGTGATTTTACCGCTCTGTGCGGCGTTGCCTTACGAAGAACCGATAATACCAATTGTGATACCTGAAATAATCATTTGTTCGGAATTTCCGACCACTTTTCAGGACAATTTTTACTATTACCATTATGTAAGAAATATCGTTTACAAATTTGGTGTGGCTGTAGAGTTTCCAATGCTGAAATATATGAAAATAATTTTTTCGAATTATAGTATGTATAATAGTCGAAAATTAATTTTTGCACGCATTTCAAGAAAAATGCCCGATAATGTGAAAGCACATGAGATTTAACGAAATTCACGAAATTAAAATTGTTTTTGAGCGCCATCGGCGATTTCCAAATTCCTGGACGACATTACATTAACGTGGAGGGACACTGAAAATGGTTTCGTCAAACACTTTTCCAATAATATCTGTCATCGCCTGATAATATACGATTATATGGAAAATGATACTGATAATTATTTTTTTATATTGTATGTAGAGTGCATAAAATGACTTCCACAATGTTGGACTTATCAACCCCTTCCCATTTGAATCGACCTTATAGTATAGAAGAAATTTTTAAGTCATTTAAATATGACACCAAAATTATTTGTTTTTTTTTCTTGAAAAAAAAAACATTTTCGTATGAAATATTTAGAATTGACTGAGCAGTATTTTCTAGGGTACAATTTTTTAGGTACCTAAGTGATATTTTTTATTTAAATATGCCTTCATATGTGCGTGATTTTGATAATGAACTATATGACGAGATTTATAACTACACCATGAACGGATCGGATTTCCAACGAGTGGGAGCAATGTATTATTTATATACTGTATATCATAAGAGTTATTTGTAAGTGTAAAATTGTTCATTACCTTTTAATAATTTTAGTTTCGATTATAATTTATTTCATTAGATTTGAATATAAAATTCGTATTACCATGAAGCAATACGATAACCTACGATCATTAGTTATGAAATTAGCCAAGAAGCAGAGAGACGTTGAAATGGTATTTAACTGTATAGAAGAGAAAAACGCCTTCGAAATAATTAATGATCACATTTCTGATAGAAAACTTGACATGGTGATCTAAAACTCCTCGCTGAAATCGAAAATGTCGTATCCGAATCAATTTTGGGTAAGTGTAAATTTTGTTCTTGCACTGTATATACGTAATATTTTTATTTCATAAGATTCGGTGAATGAAGATCTTGGTAAGGTTGTAAGATGAGGACGGCCGAAGAAAAATAAAATTCTATTCTTTAAAACGTAAAGAATAGAATTCACATCAAAAGAACAAAAACTTTTGGCCCAATTGATTACAAAACTTCTCTGGTTTAAGTTTATTTTTATTAGGTGTTAGATATACATATTTTATTGGGCCTATTCTGTATCTCAAGTGTTATTTGTCACCCATCATTTTATCCAGTAAAGTATGGTTTGATCGTAATAATCCTATACGAAAAATTAAAATAATTTAATTTTCGAAGTTGAATTTGAATCAAAAAGTCTTCTACAGATTCATCTTTGTTGCATTTGAAGAGCTTCCCTAATTAATTATAAGAATATTGTTTGAAATACTTGTATGCAACATCTAGTATGAATTCTTTAGTTCTTGTTTATTTTAATAATTTATTTCTGTAGTGAAAAGTATAAACGCCTTTACCCCCTGCATACTTTTCTAAATATAGTTTTTTGGTTTTATTACTGCATAAAAATGTGTAACAAAAAAAGATCAACAAGAAATGAAAAAAAGATGTTAATGTTAGAAGAAATCGAGTTACATACTATGAAAATTTAGTTATTTAATAATTGATCAAGGCAAAACTATTAGATCCATTTATTGATCTGCTTTACTTTGTATTTTAGGGATTAAAGTTTTATAGTTTAATCTAATAGTTTATGCAATAGTTACATAATTTTGAGGTAATCCGGTGATGTTTCAGTCGCGTTATTTGTAAAATATTTATACAAATTTGGTTTGACCAAAACATACCTTATTTGTGAGAATTTAATCTTTTCACAGAAAGCCGGAACAATAAGACCCTCGCTACCAAAGACGATTGCACTGAAACCATTCTCAATTTCCAAAACTGTTAAGAACATTCAAAGTTTTTTAGGACTGACAGGTTATTTTGGCAAATTTATGCCGTCCTAAGCGATAATTGCTTTTAAAAGTATAAAATATAAAACTTTTTAAAAGTATTTTGGCACTTTTCAATATGGGAAAGCGGCTCGACCTTATTCAACGAGATAGTTTTAAAATTAGAGCTCATTTATCAGCCATGCTGTATAATATATGATAAAATTGCAACACGATTCTTGGAAGAAATGTTTCCAAAAAAAAGTCCTGCAAAAGTTTTGAAGGAGTACATGACCCAACAAACACCGAAACATGAAAAAGAAAACAACAGGAACAGGAAAAACTTAAACACGTTAAAGACTAAATTTTTATGGATGGATTAGTTAATGGCACAAAACTAATTACTAAATACTTTGCGGATAGATAGGCCTGCAAGAAAAACCACTTTAAAACACGCACCTTACTCTCTACCTCTAAGGTGGTGTAGAAATTAGCAGTAGTTATTATGCTATAAAAGAAAATTACGATAACTAAATTTTAAATAATTTTCAAGATATAATTCATCTGAAACGCAATTTAAGGTAAACCACTATTTCACTTATTCAATTCCAAAATAATAAAATCCTAAAAGAAACGGGGATACAGAGGCGCAAGTGGCTTCTACCGCTACGCCATTTTCTGTTCCATGTAGAGATCACTGTTACTGGCTAGGATACAATTTAAATCTTTTATTTTATTTGCAAAATATAAAATCTATTTTAAGACAAAGTTAGAATGGGATAAACTTGTTGTCAAAGAACTCTCCTTTAAATGATAAAGACCAATTAATGTTAAACAAGATACTTATTGGATTTTATAATACTCAAAATCATATTACAACAAAGCAAGAAATTTTGCAAGATTAACAATAGAAATTTGTGAATGTTTAGAAAATGCTATTTTTGCAGCCGATCTAAATAGATTTCATTCTTTTCATTTAATCGATTGTTGCCGTTAAATTATATTGTGTCAACAAGTGCAAAATCATTATCGGTGGTGAAACATCTAAATCCAAAGATTATGCCATAACCACTACATTTTGGTATTTTGTATTTTTACATTGGTAATAATCAGTAAAATTGGTAGTAAGTAAATTTCAGGTACTACTTTATCAAATAAATTCTCAGTTAGAGTGAAAGTGTTAAAGTGTGAAGGAAAGTCGATAACCTATATTCAATTATTCAAAGATCTTATAGAAATGTACGTATTAGTAGAATTTAGCAAAAAAGAAGTAGCCATAGTTCCGATGACTTGGCTAATTGGAAAGTCCAAGTGTTATTGGCCTCAATTAAAACTAACAGTGCTTTCAAAAGTTTGTTCAAAAGCTTACACCACCAAATCCGTCGACGTGGCCTATATACCACGTTGAAAAAATTATGTTTACAGAAAGTAAGTAAATAATAATTTTGTTAATTGCTTGACTTTTTTGTATTTTTGTCTTTGTAGGTGATTATATTCGAGCTGAAGAAATGTGTAAAGACTTCATTGAAAAATCGAGTTCTTCATCGAGTATCTCCGATGCAGTACAGCTAAGTTTTAAAACATTACCGAATTTAATACCAGCGACTCCATTGATAATAATTCTTCGATAGAAATAGACCAATCAAAGGAAAATAAGTTAAATTTAATTAAAAAATACAATTATAGTTTGTTATACTCTATTTTAATTTTAGTTTATCGTATGAAGATCGGAGTAACGATGATATTTCTTCGGATAATTCGTTTACCGAAAAAAAAAAGGTAAAAATCTTTACATTTAATTTAATTAATTTACTAATAAAAATCTATACATTTATTTAATCTTTACATTAAATCTTTACATTTACGTGGTATACCACGTAGTGCACCACTGTTATCAGAGAGCCAGAGTACTCCTACAACATCAAATACTGAGAACCACAGATGGGAACAGTTATTTGGTTTAGTTCAAAGCATTAAAACGGTTCAGGATCAAAATACGATCAAAATTGATGAACCGTATCGATTGCTGAAAACTACCGGGAATAGTGGTAATGTATTGCAACCATCAAACTTTCCAACTACACCACTATTCACCGCAGTAGATTTTGAAGAAATGGAAAGATTCTTACAATGCCCAGATAACTTTAACTATTTAGTAAGTTTAAAATTAAACACATATATAATCAATTTAACATTTTTTGTATTTTAGGTTAAAAGGTTATCTTGCATTGGAGGTACAACTGTTCGAAATTATTCGATGAATATCATGCGTTTTCTGATGTCCAACAATTTAGCTAGCAACTACAATTGGGAAGGACGTCAGAGAACAAACGATATTCAAAGAAAATTAGCGTTCAAATCCACAAAAGTCATGGAAGCTATTAATGGTAATATCACTCATTCTTTGATTTTATTCATTTTTTTTTCAACTTATAATTGTTTTAGCTTCAATTAAAGTAGCGTTTGAGAAATCGGCACCACAGGACTTAAACGACAAAACCATAGCCAATGCAGTTAAAGACTGGTTAAAACTGGCACCACAGAGGCATGGTGATAAAAAATAATTTTATTATATAAAATGTAATATTTAATTATTTCTATTAAATATATGTAATTAATACTCCCACATGAGCATGCGGCGGCACGAGGAGGTGGTGGCCAAAGCAAATGGAAGGCGGAGAAAAAGAGGAAGACGAGGAGACGTCCAAAGAGATGATAAAGAAGAAATGGAAGAAGCGGCGAAAATGGGGCGCACTAACACAGCCACAGAGATGCCGGAAGAGAACCCACCCTAGAGCGGAGGGCTACCATGAAGCCACGGCTGTTGGCGGTGGGGAGCAGGAGCGGCGGCGGGTGGCGGAAGGTGGAGAAGTAGAAGCGACACTGCGAAAAGCGAGATGGGGTGGGTGGCAAAGGGCGGAAAGAGAAAGCGAAGGGGCAGCGGAAGATGGGCGACGGCAACGTAAGGAACGACGGCGTCGTAATTAACAATAATTACTATTACCATTACAGCGGAGGGGCGGCAGGACAAAAAAATTGCAAAATGTATATAGAAAATAATAAAAACCTGTAAAATGTAAAATATATGTAAAATTAAATAAAAAGTAGTTAATACGACGAAAAACCCCAAAAAGTGAGCCAAAAGACCCGGCTGTGGTAGAAGTAAAAGCAGAAAAGTATGACAATAGCCCGGCGGGCAACTACCATCTTAAAATGCCCTCGCAAAGGGGAAAAATGTGTGCAAACAGCCAGTTGCCGTCGGGCAACTACCATAGGAAAGAATGCTTGCTGCAAAGGGTAAAATATGACAAACCAACATTTCGGAAGCGAATATGAACACGAGCTTATATAATAAGAGGAGTGCTTCACACGCCTCGGAGGTGCATAAGATGTAAAAGGAAAATAGAGCTTTCGAAAAAGCGGCAAAACAGAGCCCTAGCAAGGTAGAAGCAGGGCCTGCGAAAATAACGAAAAAATGCGCGCGTCAAAAACGCGCGCGACGCAAAAAGCCTGCGATCGAGATCAAAAATTTTCTACATTCCGTTCAGAATTGTTCTAGAATCAACCGTTGGAGAATTATTTTGAAAAAAGCAATTTTGAAAATAAAAAGCATTATTTTGAGCATCGCTCCCGTGTTTTTCTACATTAGAAGTAACTATTCGCTACTGCGTGCAAATAAGGAGTTGAGTCAATATTTTGCGACCATGTTCAAGACGCTTTTCTATTTATTTTAATCTAAAACAATTATTCAACAGACTATCTCATTAATAACATGTTGTAAACAAACAATAGAATCTTAAACAATTTTTATAACGGCAGAATTAAATATTAATTACCAGTTTTAAATTCATTTCCCTCAAGTGATCGTTTTTGACTTGTCCGCTCCTTATTCGCGTGCAGTGATATTGTTTTGATATTTTCCCGAAACCATGAGAAGTGGACTTACCTAGTTTTGCACATTTCCTCTTCAATTCTAAACGATACATTTGGTGCTGAATTATCTAATAATATTGTCATTAACATTTCATCGAGCCTTCGCAACTTCAAACCACGATGACGTGGGTGAATATTGTAAGAACGATAATTTAATTTTAAAATACGGCGCCATGCAGTTTGAAAAATACGGTACAGCACAATGTAAGTTGATACGGAGTCAATGAGATAACTTGATAGATTTACTATAAAATTACGGGCAATTAATGGAGGTCTATCCGATTATTTATTGCCAGTCAAGTTCGATATAATTGAGTGGCTCTGTGGAATAACGAGGTAAGTCTATTAACCTCGTTTTTTAAAATAACTTGCTCAAACGAAGGCAAATACATATGCCTAGTTACCCCAAAATATGAATTCATAGAAATAACTACAAAGTGGATTTTGAATCATTTTATATAGTGCAGTTTCTTATTATATCCGGTAAGTATCGGATTATAGAATACATATGTAGTTATTAATAAAAAACTATTCTAAACTATTCTTGGGAAATGCGTTTGTTATGAAATATAAGACTTTATAAAAATATTTGGTATATATTAGTAAACATATAAAAGGTAAAGTTGTTACTCAAACAATTTAATTTTATTAATTTGTTATTAAATTTATTAATAATTATAATTATATATTATTATTTATATATTATAATTTATTAATAATAATAATTCGATATATTATTATTGTTCGAACGTCTTACTGCATAGATAGTTTATAAAATAATTTAAAGAAAACACACTAACAAAAATTAAATAAAACTGTTCTCATAAAGAAGGCAAATACATATGCCTAGTTACCCCAAAATATGAATTCTAGAAATAACTACAAAGTGGATTTTGAATCATTTTATATATGCAGTTTCTTATTATATCCGGTAAGTATCGGATTAAGAATACATAGTAGTTATTAATAAAAACTATTCTAAACTATTCTTGGGGAAAAGCGTTTGTTATGAAATATAAGACTTTATAAAAATATTTGGTATATATTAGTAAACATATAAAAGGTAAAGTTGTTACTCAAACAATTTAATTTTATTAATTTGTTATTAAATTTATTAATAATTATAATTATATATTATTATTTATATATTATAATTTATTAATAATAATATTATATATATTATTGTTCGAACGTCTTACTGCATAGATAGTTTATAAAATAATTTAAAGAAAACACACTAACAAAAATTAAATAAAACTGTTCTCATTAAATTAAAATTTCAAAAACACAAATAATCAAAAATTATTTAAAAAATTAACCGTTAGGGCTTATAAAAATAAATAATGGTTACTGAAAGAATTCCCAGATGTTGTGAATCCAACAGCTTACTTTCGGTTTGAGCGGTGCCTTCTTTGAACTAATAAAACTTCCGCAAAATTTAATTGTTTTACCTGAAATATTCAAAGAATATTTTCCAAATGTTGTACTTACCAAAAATATACTAAAACAAAATCTGTTTTTAAAAATTTCCAACTGTGCATTACCTCCCCGTAAGAAGTACCTACATAAAGCACAGCTTTTGCAGGAAAGAAATATTATTTTTACTTAGTTCCATTTATTCTTTTGTGTGAAATACATTAATAACTTTGGGTATCAAAAACAAATTATTTGTGCAAAAATGAGTGGCATTTCAACTAGTGATAGTGATTTTGACTTTAAACTTGGTTAAATTTAGTTGCCTCTGAAGCAGTAACTAATGAGGAAGAAGATATGATCACTGATTCTGATTAAAAATGTTATTTGTATTGTGCCTTATCAGTAATTAATTATTAAATAAACGATTAAAAATTAATTCAATCTATTATTTTAGTAAATAATAATAAAATTAACTGCAGGTATTTGGTATATAAAAGTGTACATCTTCACTTTGGTATTGAATATTTTTGTATGGGTGGAATAACGAGGTAAATCAACTTTGAGAAATATATTTTAAAAAGCAATAAATATTTTAAAATAATTTGATTTTATAAAAGATTTCAATTTACAACAAGTTATTTAACACAAAAAAAAATGTTCTGATAAATAATAACATTTCCTATTCTATAATAAACCCTTTGAAACCTTTAATTGCGTTTATCTCAAAACTATGATTTTCTACTTACCTCGTTATTCCACAGAGCCACACAATTGTAGTACAAGCAACAAAATTATTATGCGTGCCGCATAAAAGTATCGCCAGGAGACCCGAGTTCAAGAGTTAAAAACTCGGCTAAGTTTTTTAACATTGATGGATATGGAGTGGTCAACAAGAATTTCTTCAATGCCTTGGCCACGTTAGTTAATAGAAAAATAAACGCTACGCAATTCTTACCAACAACGAGCGATTTAATTAAATTAAGTAAACATACCAACGACAGAATGAGAGTGGGCCGCAATGTTTTACTTAAATTTCCAACAACACAAAATTAGACAACCCTTGCTTGTGCTTAAACAATATTATTATATTTAATAAAAGGAGATCTGGGGAATCATCACATATGACCATAACCGATTATGCATCTTAACCAATGTGGAGCGAACAATGTACAGAAGAGCTAAAAAAAACTCTCACCGACTTTGAAAAAAAGTTGTCTAATCAACTGACGGTGGTTGACATTATTGGAAAAGAGAAAGGCGAGTTCCCGTTTTTAACAAATGATACACATGCGTCGATTGATGTTTTTTTAACAATAAGAGATGTTAATATATCAAAAAGTAATCTGCACTTATTTGCACGTATTGGCAATTCTGTAGAATACATACTATCTCTCCTTGGTATCTACCGTCTCATTTTTACTATTTTACCAAATTGTGCCGAAAAACGCCGATTACACGACTCTACAAAAAGATTTTCGTTCTTTGTTCTAAAGTTTATTTTATGATTTTCTGCTTAACTATAAACAAAAACAAAGAGAAAGTACCTTATTTTGGTATAATCATCATTTCATCACTACAGAAGATTTTAATGATTTGATTAGAGATTTAAATTTGCCAAAGAGTAAAGCAGAGCTTTTAGGCTCTCGCTTAAAACAGTGGAATTTGCTTGATGATGTTAATATCACGGATCAGCGTACTAGGCATGAAACATTCTCAACATTTTTCACAAAAGAAGATGGACTTTGTTTTTGCAATGACATAAAAGGTATGTTCGAAGAAATTGGCATACCTTGTGTTCCTAGTGAATGGCGTTTATTCATTGACAGCTCAACAAAAAGCTTAAAAGCTGTTTTATTACACAACGGAAATAAATTCCCATCGTCGGAGAACGTTTTCACCAGGGCATTAGGGCATTATGAGCTTCGAACAACGTTATCAAGGCCAATACAATGAAAACATGATGGGAGACTATATTTGGGGTTTATTAAGAGATAGTGCCTATGAACATAAAAGAAAAAGTAAAAGTGTGCATTTTTAAATTATTTTCTACTTTTTTGTAAGCTATTTTGATAGTAAAACTTAATAAAAATAATAAACATGTTTATTTAAATGATTTCATTTTCAATTAAAAATTAAAACCACAAATTTTGAAAAATATCGTTCAATCAGTTTCCTAAATACAAAAGCAAACTTTTTATGCCATATATTTTTTTCGCCTAATTACGACCTAAAGAATTGAAATTTAATGCTTTAAAGTCAAAATCAAATTTTGTGTTGACTTGTGTTATGTATCTCGACCAATGTAGAGCGATCAATGTATAGAAGAGCTAAAAATCTCTCACCGACTTGGAAAGAAATTGGCTAATCAACTGACAGTGGTTGATGTAATACAGTCAAACCTGAGTAAGAGAGAACTGGGTAAGCGAAAAACTCTATAAGTGAGAATAATTCTCAGGTCCCGAACTTTGACCCCAAAACCTCTATAAGTGAGAAGTAAAACCTGTATAAGCGACAGTCTTTTTCTCGCCCTGACCTCTATAACTGAGAGTCTCGTGCCTGAACCTCTATAAGCGACAATTTAATACTAGCAATGTATGACTTATTCTTTATTTTTCAGGAACTGTGTGTGTTTTTGTTTTCTTATACAGTTATTATATGTAGTTCGAAGAATATAATCAACTATCCTCACTAATTTGTAATGCTAAGTACAGTTGATAAATATTACTTGCACAGGAAGGTTCGGTACAAAAAATGTCAAAACGAAAAATAAACGTGTTGTCATTAAGTGATAAGCTCAGAATTATTAATGCTTTTGAATCGGGCAAGACACGTAATGAAATACGAAGTGAATTTGGATTAGCAGAATCAACCTTTTTATAAAATTATAAAATTCAAAGATTCGATAAAGTCTCAGTGCTCCGAGGGACACGGAAATATCAAGAGAAGCCGGCTTTCTGAGTTTCCTCACGTTGAAAAATGTCTGCTAGAATGGATAAAACAAACGTTCGATAAGAATATTCCGATAGATGGACCACTGTTAAAACAAAAATCACAATATTTTGCAACGAAATTGGGAGTCCAAAACTTTTCAGCCAGCAATGGCTGGTTAGAAGGTTTCAAAAGACGTCATGACATATCGTTTAAAAAAGTAGCCGGAGAGAGTAAATCTGTGGATCTAGGAAGTGTGTAACCAGTGGACCGAAGATTTACCAAGTCTTCTAGAAGGATATGATGTAGAAGATATTTACAATGCTGATGAACTAGCTTTGTTTTATAAGTGTCTTCCAGACAAAACATTTACATTTAAAGGCGAAAAGTGCCACGGTGGTAAACAAAGCAAAGAACGCCTTACAATTTTACAATGTGTAAATATGGCTGGGACAGATAAACTTCCTCTGTTGATTATCGGAAAATCTAAGCGACCTAGATGTTTTAAAGGTGTCAAGACTCTACCCGTTGATTATGCGAATAATACAAAAGCATGGATGACCAAAAAATTGTTCAAGGATTGGTTGAAAAAAGTTAACAAGCAAATGATAATAAAACATAAAAAAATCGTGCTTTTTATTGACAATTGTACTGCTCACGTGGATTTACCAAAGTTTGAAAATGTTAAAGTTCTATACTTGCCTGCAAATACCACTAGCAAACTCTAGCCTTTAGATCAAGGTATCATACACACATTCAAACGATTTTATCGTAGGCAAGTTGTTGATCATACACTTAAGTGTTTGGACGAAAATATGAGCCCTGATATTGACATACTTTTAGCAATGAAATTCGCAAGGAGAGCGTGGTTTACCGTAAGTAGCGATACTATTAAAAATTGCTTTAAGAAAGCTGGGTTTTCTATAAATAATCAAGATGTTCTACCCGAAGACAGTGAGGTTGAAGTTAGACCGAGCGATGACGAATGGGCCAAGCTTGTGCCTCATGAAACGACTGATTATGAATTTATGCCAACGTTTGAAAAATTTACACGGATGGACGATGACGTGGCTACAGCTGGAGAGTTTACCGAGGATGATATCATTCAAAATTGTGTGACTGACGGGAATGAAACTGACGATGAAGCTGACCAGTCGCAGAATTTGAATATAGAAGTTGACAACATTCCAAAGAAGCAAGAAGCTTTAAAGGCTTTGGAAACGCTACACAAGTTCTTCGAATACTCAGAAGTTGTTGATAGAGCTATGTTTGATAGAATATATGAATTGGAAAAATATACCCTTAATATAAAATCAGAAACACAAAAAAAATTAACGGATTTCTTTAAATAAAATTGTTAGATTATATGATTTCATTGTAAACTAATTTCTTTAAACTTAATTACTCTAATAAATATTTTGCATATTTTTTTTTGCATATTTTGCATATTATTAAATAACCTCTGTAAGTGAGAGAGACTTCTCTTGTACCTCTATAAGCTAGAAACTCGGATTAGTGAGAAACCTCTATAAGCGAAAAAAAAATGACGGTCCCTTGAATTCTCTCTTAACCAGGTTTGACTGTATATCATATTTATTTGAATAAAAACCACTGAAAAAAAAATTCGTTAGAAAAACGGCCCTAAATTTTCATTTTTTTGGAACACGTTTTTGTAGAAAGGAATAAACTTTTTAAACAGTATTATTAAGTTCTCTGCTATGTACCTTCTTAAAAAACCTGACTTTTTTTTAACATCGCAATAAAAAAATTTTTTGTTTCCTGTAGAATTTGATTTTTCAATTTTGAGCCATTACATTCATTTCCTTATTACATTCATTTACACTGTGGGTCAATAATAACCCAGTATTAGTAAACAATGGTAGAAAATTATTATAGTACCGCAAGTATTACATTATTTTTATCCTTTTATCATTTTGTAATTAATTCTTGAAAGCCATTTAAAATACATAACTTTTACTTTTCTTGTATTTAAAACCATTTCTAAATAAACAAAGCAGATAAAATACCTAAATAAAGCCAAAAAATTATTAAAATACACTAAATTTCTAAAAAATTTCTAAATAAATAAAGCAGATAAAATACCTAAATAAAGTCAAAAAATTATTAAAATACACATAAATTAGATTTAAACTGTAGGTCAATTCTGACCTAGCATTATTAAGCAAAGGTTGAAAATTATTATAGTACGGCAATATAATCGAGTAACCAAATTAGGCCAATTTTATGGAATGATTCAATATTTATTAATTTATCAATATTATTCACTTGCTAGGAGTTTGTCACATAAAAAGTAAGAAAATAGAATCAGAAGTTACATTCAAATACAATAATATTTAGCTCAGGTAGCAAACAGCTAAGTTTTTCTTGCTGTATTTTTCAATACCAATCCATTGCTTACCTTTGAATGTTAAACGCAACTACTATAAATAAAGTTTTCTTTCATGAACTTTTAAAGCTTCCTTACGTTTATTTACAAAAATTTAGTGACAAATTTCACAAGTAAATGGTTTCTCACCAGCATGTTCTGTTTTACATGAACTTGTGTACCATGTGTTTACATGAACAATAAAATCTCTTTCATGTAATAATTAATTACAAATTTCACACAAAAGCTTTTACGTGGTATCAATTCTTAGATGCACTTTCAATCGTCAATTTGTTGCATATTTAGAATTACAAATTGCACTAAAACAAAGTTTCTCGCCGGTATGAATTATTAAGAAATGCAAGTTAATCTTTTTTTTACGAAAAGTTATAGTCGCAAACTTCGCATTGAAATAATTTTGTTACATAATGAATTATTGCAGATTTTTTGAGATTAGTAAATTTTTTACTTACCCCACATCCAAATTGTTGACATTTTTCACCTTGATATTCCTTACGCACTCCCGATCCAAGAATTCATCTTTGTCACTTGAAAGTCTTCTAGTTTGACTGCAATGTCCTCCACTTGTTCATCTTTAACTGCAATCTACTGATTTGAAATACATGCCGTTGCAAAACCACTGCGAACATCCTAAAATTTCATAATTTAAACAAACTTGTTCCATTTTCATAGTGGATTCTTTCTTACTAACACAAGTTTAAAATGTATTCAAACTTAAAATATAATGTAGGAATTGTAGTCAGGTTCTATGTTTATTTCAACATCTCTTCCGGGTTATAAGATCCTACGTGGTTAGTAATTTAAAATTAAAAATCATTCCAAATGTACGATTAATGAATACCTACTTAACGAATAAGAAGTATGAAGCTATGCTGAGAATATTATAATAATATATTTTGCACAATACATTTAATTATTTACTGTAACTAATCTATAATCGCAACGCACATGTAAAAATCCACAACACACAATAAATGACATAAATAACAATCATACAATGCCCACTAGATGGCGTCACTTTTGCAAGCAGTGGCGTTACAGAATTTGTGTAATTGAAAATGCCAGTAACAATTTTGAATTTTTAAAATTTGGCAAAAAGTTCTACAGTGTAGTCATTTCCTAATTAAAGGATGTATATAAAATTTTTACAAACTACGAGGCATTTTGCGGTTAACTGCTTCGTTCAGGAATTCAAATACATTTAAGTTTAATAATTTAATTAGTTTTGGTTTAATAATTCAGTCTTTTTTTAAATAAATTGAGTTGCTTTGTTCTATAATTCAGCTGTTAGGTTCAATAATTAACTGGTTTATCCAACAATTTAAATATTTTCTGTTAGATAATTTAATTGATTTTGATTTAATAATTCATTCGTTTAACTATGGATATGTTTTGTTCAATAATGTAAATTTGTAGTAAACCGCCGACTTCCGAAAAGATAGAACCACATTTTAGAAATAATCCAAAATAAAATTTTGAACCTCTGAGTCTTAGGATTAAACTCGCTGAAATATGTTTTCATTTTTCTTGCGAATCCTGTATCTTTTAAACGAAAATACTTACAAAAAAACTAACGGCCCAATTCGGGTAGAAAATTTAACGGGTGATAACTTTAGTCTACTAAAATTTTTTGGAAAACCAACCCATTTCACAGAAAATGCCAAAATAATGAACAAGGTGGGTACAAAAAATTTAATAGTCATACAGGATGTATCCGTATCCACGGTAAACCTTTGAAGTTGTGATAAAAAAACACTTTTCTAAGAGATATTTTTAAATAAAATTTTTGTGCTAGTTCAAACCAAGCTATAGCACCGTAACCATTGATTTGATGGTATTAATGGATTAGTAATTTTTTAAATATCATTTATTTATCTACACATTGCTTTAGAATTCTTATCCTCTAGAATTAATGGATTTCGAGTTATGTATTAAATTAAGAGAAGAAATGTTAAAAAATTGCTAGTTTTATTTTTTTGTTTGTCTTGCGAATCCTGTATCTTTTAAACGAAACTGCTTACAAAAAACCCATTCTACAAAAACTACCAAAATAATGAACAAGGTCAAAAAATTGCTATAAGGAGGGGTACCTCCCAAGGGTTTGAACTAGGACAAAAATTTTATTTGAAAGTTTGTCTTAGAAAAGTGTTTTTTATTACCACTTCAAAGGTTCTCCACAGTCACGGGGACAATACAGAGAAAAGTTTATATAAAAGCACTTAAGATAGAAAGTCATAGAATTATTAAATTAGAAACTGATAGTGGAGGATAAAATTGATTACAACATATTATAAGCGCAAGTTGGATATTGTAGGATTCTCACATGTTCAATGCATATGCATGGTTAGACGAAAAATATTGTAAATACGAATAGAAACCCAATATTAGGTCGGGAGTAGCTCCGGCAATTACATATTATTTGATTTACAAAAAATATTTCTTACAATAGTACTACATCACAAATACATACACAAGTACAAAATATATTATAGAAATATCCTGTTCTTTTTAAAAAAGATATGGGTAAGATAAAGAATTTACAAGCAGATCAACGAGTGAAAGAAAATACACAATCCATCTTTATCAAAGCACGATATTAAGCACTGTTTTACAAACACATTATTTTGAAAAAGCAGGAATATTAACAAAAGTTAATAGTTCCCATTGGTTTAATCGTGGATGAACATCCTTACCATCCATCGAGACTATATTGTCAGCTATGGCAGCTAAGCATAAACTTTCAAAGCTTGATTTACAACAAGCTTTCTTACAATTAGAGCTATGCCCGGAGGATAGAACGTTTCTCACTTTAAGTGCACCAAAGGGTCTTTACCAAAGTACAGGACTTCTTTACCAGCTTGCAAACAGACCTGCCGTTTGGCAGCTCAAATTGAAAATATTTTAAGACGTTTTTGTGTTTTTGGATGATATACAAATTACAGCGCCAGACATTTCAAAAGATTAGATAATTAAAAAAAAAATAATTCAACAATACTAATTAACTTACTTTGAGTAATACTGCACTCTTCCTTGTTAATGTCTATCGAATGATGCAAATCTTCTACTCGATATTCAAAATTGTTAGGTTCAAATTTCCAAGATGTGGTTCACAGTTTCTAAAAATTGAAAATAACAGGTAAGATAAATCAAAAACAAGATAATCAAAGGACTAAATTAAAATAAACTACCAACCAGCTTTCACAATCGTAGGATGTACGATTTCATCTGTGCAAGGTTCCTCTTTGATTTTCTTCCTATTACTCGAATTACAAATGTCCTCCATTTTACACTTATTTAGTTTTCTTCCTTTTGTAATTTTTTTAATTGCAATCTAATAATCATGTGCACGTGAGAAAAATGTGCAAAATTTTTAGGTTAGTTCAACTTACCTTCAATTTTTGTAATTTTTTTCGCTACGATTTCGAAAGGAAACCAGACAAACAAGTAATGTAAACTAAAATTTGTTGATATTCACAGTTTTTGCAACAAAAAATTTGGTCTGCACGTGGTTTGCATAAACTTTCTATACCACGAAACCGCAGGTAAGAACGAGTGCACGCAACGTAATGTGATCATGTTGCCAGGACAAGTAAAATTTCCTAGATTTACTAGATTTACTGAAGTGGGAAAAGAAAAAGATCTTAGGATGAAACTTGGAAGGTGTATCAGTAGCAGCACGTGTAAATAATTCAAAAGCTCCAGTGGCGTGCTCAGGTGGGAGCTACTAGGCTAATAAAGCACTTCGTAAAAACTTCAATAAATAAAAAATATATTACAAAGTTTGTCATTGTCGTTCATTTATTCTTCATAAATTTTTAATTAGAGTTAGAAACTCTGCAGGTGCATATAAAAAAATTGCAAAATAAAGAGAGACAAGAAGATCGAAAAATCCACGATTAAAATCATGTATCGATCAAAGCTGAACTCAGCTTATGCCAAAATGGCAAAATGATTCTGGGACTTTTTGTTGTAACCTCGTAAACCAAAGGGAAATATAGGTAAGGTGCTGTTAAGCTTACTTTTCGTAACAGAGATTGTAATATTACAATTTTCTGTTATAAAACGTTGTACAACATCAACTTTTGCGTCCACTGAGTACCAACATTTTTAAATTCGGTCAAGTATACTTCTAAAAATTGGCAATCTTTCGACGACCGACAGTTGACATAAGCAACCCATGAATATATCTTTTTGGTACCTGAGTTCCAGTACCTGAGGTGCAACTCTATCAACAAAAGTAAAAGTATCCTTCTATCGCATTTATTACCAGAGTTTAAACAATCGATTATGATTGTAGCCTAAAAACATGATGATTAGTGGGGACAAGAGGTTCTCCACCAATTATGTGCCGAATGAGTACTTAATTAATTCGTCAAGTTGTATAGTCGAAAACTACGGTCAAAAACGACAATTTTTCGAACTTTAATAAAACTGAGATATAGATACTATACATACGTATATGAGCTTAAAAATGTCTAAAAAAAACTCATAAAATAAAAGTTTTGCGTCCACTGAGTACCAAAATTTTTAGATTCGCAAAAGTATATATCTCGAAATTGGCCAAATCCTGATGTCCGGCATTTGGTATATAAAGATACCTATGAGTTACAATGTTTCAACACTAAGGGTGCATTTATCTCATAGTTATTCTTGCTGTAGTATCATCAAATAATCATTAGAGATGAGATTTTTAGGTCGTAAAAATTCAAAAAAAGGCACCTAAAAAGGTTCTAAAAAAAGTCATTTTAGGTCGTATAAATTCAAAAAAAGGTACCTAAAAAGGTACTAAAAAATGCTATTTTAGGTTGGTACTGCAAAGTTTTAGTGGTTTTATGTAACTAAACCCACCAAATTAGGTATTAAAATAATAACGGGATTAATTATTAAAACATTTATTAAAATAAAAAAATTATTTTTTTGAAGTACAGTAGCTGTAACAAACTAACATTTTTTCAATATTTTCACTGGTAAGATTGTGTCTTTTGTCAGTTAGAATATTTTTGTACTTCAAAATGATCTCTACATCGCACGATGTTAGAGGTATGTATTTATACAAAACCGATTCCGAAGTAGAAATATTTTTAAATATACATGACCAATTAATTTTTTTCAATGGAAACTAAAATAAACAAATTTCCAAAATGTTAAAATAGGTCGTAAAATAACAAAAAGGCTGAAAACAGGCAAAAAGCAAAAAAAAGGCAAAAAGGTCAAAATAAATAGGGCTTATATAACGCAGTTTTCCATGAAACAAATTTTGGTACTAATATCATAAAATAGGACATAAAATAAAAAAGGTAAAACCTAAAATCTCATCTCTAATAATCATTTAAAATGTGAATCTGGAGAAATCAAATACGAAGATACATGAGTAAATAAGAAAACACATGAGTGTAATTATTAGCTTTGCCGTAGGAAATTGAAAAGCCAAGGTAATATAGGATTTTAATGAGATGTTTAAAACCGAATTTTCTGTAGAAATACCTACCGATCCCTGTAAGAATAGTCTGGATGCGTTGATTACAGCGTGCGATAAAGCTGTACACATTTTTTTACGAACTAACTTCTCGAACAAACCTTTTTTTTGTCTTTCAGTATAATGATTTCCATCAGTAGTTTCAGAAATTCCGGAATAATCGAATCAGCTTCGCCCAAAATGTTATTGCATGGCAGATATGTAAATACCTTCTAACATCATGCACTTGCGACCTTATATCTGACAAAATGATTTCAGCTGCAGCTTTAACCACAAATAGCCTTTCGTTTAGTGGATAACTTCTCTAGTCACATTTGTCACTAAAAATTCTATGACCGATATTACGGAAGGAAATAACTGTATTTTTTGTGATTCTAACATCAGGTCAAAAGTCGCCATCTACTTTTGCAATTAACTCATCTATGAAAAACTAGCATTCGTCCGAGTTGTTTTCGTAATAAGAGTAAATTGATTCCATTGCCTCTTCAACATTTCTGCAAGAACGGTAGGTCGTATACCCATTTAGCACACAATGTTGGCGCGATATTGGACCAATATTAGGGCAATATCGTACATTGGTGCAATATTGGCGATCTACAGCCAATATTGGTGCAATAAGGTAAAACCGATGGATATGACGCGGTAGGGGATACGACGCAATTGCAAGATCTCTGTTATGTTGTTATCTATGAACCTTATTACCTAAATATCCTTAGTTCCATTGCCTAAAACCAGATATACAGCAAGAAACTAATTGTTGAACGAATCGTTTTCATGAGAGCACGCATTTTCTTCGTCTGAATCAGGTGAGCACATGCAAAAGTTTTATTACATTATTTTGAAAGTTCTGTATTATGTTTCCTCATAGATTTTTAATTCGTTTTCTGAATTTTATGGCATTGTACAACGTCTAAAATTAATTATAAATAGTTAATTTAGTCATAATGGTCTTTGTTATGATTTAATTATTTTATAAATAAAATGGTGGATAGTTAGTGATATGACGCATATTGTGAGATAGTAATATGTTTACATTAATTTTACATTTTTACAATTTTACACTTTACATTTAATGTTATATTTCCTAAAACCATTACCGTAGTTTAAGTGTTCATTGTTTTTGAGTTTTTATCTGACTATTATACTTTTTCAAATAAAATTGTTTTTATTATTTTTAATCAATTACATGTAAATCGCCATAAGCAATATCCCCAACCCTCGAAGCGTCATATCCCCAACCCCATCGGGGATATGACGCAAAATTCAATTTTCAGAATTAATGTAATTAATAACAGTTAGCACAATCAGAATCACCTATACTTCCTGCTTAAGATACGTTAGGGTTGTAGGTACAAAAATCCTATCACCATGAGACACTTGTGAGTAGTAACTGAAAAATTGATAAATTTCCAAATGTGCGTCATATCCTCAATTTTACCTTATAGTTTTAACATTGGAATTCAATATTGATTTACTATGTAATGCCAATATTGATACAATATCGATTAGTACCTATATTCAGGCAATATTTAAATGCAATATTGGTGCAATGTCGTCTCAATATCTTAGTGTAATATTGGTTTACTATGTAATGCCAATATTGCTACAATATCGATTATCTATATTCAGACAATATTGGTGCAATATTGGCTCAATATTTGAGCGCAATATTGAGTACTATTATGCAATCCCAATATTTGGGCAAATTGATTATCCATATTCAGACAATACTTAAACGCAATATTGGCACTAATAGTTTCAATATTGACGGACTGTACTTCGTAATGTAGAGGTAGTATTTTCCAAACTTCTCCAAAGTCCTTTATTTAGAATTTAACGTGTACTTTTCAATTTTTATATTTAATATTATTTAATTTTTAGCTCGGTATGTGAATCATGGATGCGCTTCTGCGAGGGATAGATAAAACGGCCCCAGCAGCGCGCATTCAGAAAGCTTTGTCTAAAGATCACTCAAATACCATTGGACTCATAAAACAGCCCAATGGTGCTTACACCGATAGTATCGGGGAAAGTTTAAATGTGTTACTAAAACACACTTTCCGGGATCTACGATGATAGCGACAACAAACCTAACGCACGAAATGTCCCTGGATCACATTCCAGCAGGGATAGCAGAAGGTTAGCAGGAAAAATCTTTACTTTAGAGAAAGTAAAATGGGCTATTAGTAGTTTTCAGCCCTACAAGTCACCTGGATGGGATGGAATCTTTCCGGCCCTACTTCAAAAAAGGGATAGACTTGATCGCTCCTTGCATAACGGCAATATTCAAAGCCAGTTATTCAATGGGATATATACCCACATCATGGAGAAAAGTGAAAGTGGTATTCATACCAAAATCGGGCAGGAGGCCTCCCGAAGAGGCCAAATCATATCGCCCGATAAGCTTATCCTCCTTTCTCCTTAAGTCAATGGAGAAAATTATAGATAATTATATTAGAGGCGAATCGCTTAAAAGGACGCCGCTTCATACTAAGCAATTTGCCTATCAACCAGGCAAAGGTACGGTGGATGCACTTCACCACCTTGTAAGAGGAATTGAAAAATCTCTTGCAGAAAAAGAAATCGTTGCAGGAATATTTATAGACATAGAGGGTGCCTTTGATAACACCTCAAATAAGTCTATAAAGAACGCTGTGCGAGACATGGCATTGAGCTACCCACGATAATCTGGATAGAATCAATGCTAAAAGCCGCATAGTAACGGCCTCACTAGGAGGAGGAAATCTCGATGGCCACGGCGAGGATGCCCACAGGGCGGGTGTTGTCACCACTCTTGTGGTCCATCGTAGTGGACGACCTACTGAAGAAATTAACTGATGATGGATTCTGCGTATTGGGGTATGCAGATGACATTGTCGTTACAATTAGGGCAAGCATGAAGGCATAATATCAAACCTAATGCAAACTGCCTAAACAAGATAAAAGAATGGTGCGTAAAGGAAGAGCTCACAGTGAATCCTTCAAAACCATCATAGTTCCTTTTACTAAGCGTAGAAAATGAACCTTAAAGCGCCGCAGCTTTGGGGTTCATTGATACCTTTTTCCGGAGAAGTGAAGTATCTGGGGTAACCCTGGATGCCAAACTCACATGGAAACCTCATGTGGACAAAACTCTTTCCAAAGCAACGGGAGCCTTCTGGGCCTGTCGCAAACTTTTGGAAGGAACTGGGGACTAAGACCAAAATGATCCATTGGTCATATACATCAATAATAAGACCCATTGTCACATACGCATCACTCGTATGGTGGACAAAACCAATGAAATAACGACACAAAGCAGATTACAGAAGCTGCAAAGATTAGTGTGTCTGGGTATTACAGGGCTATGTGCACAACCCCAACCGCGGCTATAGAGGCACTCTTAGATCTGTCACCTCTTCACCTACGGGTGAAGAGAGAAGCCTACAAACCGCCATAAAATCACCCAAAATAGGAAATTCAAACCGGGAGACAGAACAGGTCACCTAAAGATACTGGACTATTTAAAGCCAGATCTACTTGAAAAACCTTGGGACATAATTCCAAAACCTTTGACTTTGAGACGCCGTACAAGTTGTTATTCAGGACCGAGCTACGGCGAAAAGTCAAACAATACAAACGGACACAAAATCCTCCAACTGGTACACAGATGGATCAAAAACTGAATGGGGAACAGGCATAGGCATATATGGCCCAAGATATGAGGCATCCATAGCCTTAGGTACCTACCCAACAATCATGCAAGCTGAAATACTTGCAATTGCATTATGTGCCCATGAGTGCCTGCAAAGGAAGGTAAAGGGAAAGCAAATAAACATAATGTCTGACAGCCAAGCTGCGATAAAGGCACTAGAAGCCAATAGCTTCGAGTCCCTGTCCACCTGGGAATGCAGACAATCCCTCAAAAAACTGGCAAGGGGCAATAAAATTGCCCTCCGCTGGGTGCCAGGGCATGAAGGAATTGAGGGAAACGAGATGGCTGACGAGCTAGCCAGACTGGGCTCAAATGCTACCCCTATTGGGCCCGAACCCTTCTGTGGGCTATCCAAAGCACATAGGGGGGAGGCGGTCCAGAGGTGGGAGGCAGAGAGCAAAAATATCCTCTGGCATAATGCACCAGGACAGAGACAGGCGAAGAAATTCATAGAGTACTCGACTGAAGAAGCTAAAAAGCTTCTTCTCTTATCAAAGAACGAAATTAGACTCATTACGGGGCTGCTCACTGGCCATTGCCAGGTGAGATATCACCTCAAAAAAATGGGTTTTGAAGAAAATAATGAATGCAGACTCTGTGAATCGGAAATTGAATCGGCCGAGCACATTCTTTGCACTTGCACTGCACTAACTAGACTTAGGCAAAAATATTTGGGACAAACACAACTGACACCAAGGGAGGTGAAAAGCAAGCCTCTTAGGACCATTCTTTGTTTTGCTAGCAAGATTGAATTCCTAAAAGCCAATTAGAAGGGTTATGAACAAAAGATCAAAACTGGTCGCAGTTCTGTAAGGCACACATAGCCAATCGACCCCTAAGTACAATACAATACAATACAATAGCTCGGTATGTAGGTTTGGCACTGTTACGTTCTTTTAATAAAATAAATTATAATAGGAAAAGGATTCTCGGTGTATAGGATATACGACCTCTCCAAAGGATCTGATTGGTTAGATAATCCAATTACCGTCGTTACATCCTAGCCTCCAAATTTTTCGAGATTTTACTAGTAAATATTTATTTTGATTAGTAAACTAAATATTATACAATAACTATTTGCAAAAGTTAAGTTTAGTTTTAGAAAATATTTTAAAGCATATTTTGATTTATGTTGGTAGTAAATGGAGAACTTTGTACCTAATATTATGAGACTGTAAGCAATCGCGGCACCCATCGGGCCGACACCTTTTCAGACTAAATTTATCATGTAAAATATTAATAACCGTTCCATACGACATGCCTAAAGCTTCTGCTACTTCGCGCACTTTAGTTCGGCGATCAGCGAGAATCATGTCTTAGACTTTTTCAACGATTTCTTTGGCAACCGCGTCTGCCGGTTGTCCTGGCGGTTCCTCATAAAAACAGATGTACGACCACGTTTAAATTCGTTGAACCAATATTTCACAGTTGTCATAGATGGTGAAGGGTCCCCATAAGCAGCCTCCAACTTCGTTTTATTTCTGCGCATGTTTTTCCATCCAAAAATAAGAAGCGAATTACGAATCGTTATTGCCCTTTTTCCATTTTATCGAAAAACACTAAACACGTGTGACACAACTGGCTGCCAAATAAAAACTAAACAATTAATCACTCTGAAATTTAGTATAATGCCGTTTGACAGATGACAGTACACAACGGTAATGTCAATTTAGTTCAGCAAGGCCAGCTGTCTGCAAACACGGGTACTTATTGATCAACCCTCGTATATTTGACCAAATTTAAAAATGTTAGTACTCAGTGGACGCAAAATTGATGCTCCACAACGTTTATTTTACGGGTTTTTTTCTTAGAGTACTTATTTCTAAGCCACAGACTCATATATAGTGCTATATCTCAGTTTTTGACAAAGTTGAAAAAATCATCATTTCTTGACTGTGGTTTTGGACTATACCACTTGGTCAACCTATTGGTAAGTTGTGGTACTGATTCGACGCAGAATTTAATGTTCTTTAATTTGTTATACCGTAGCTCTTTCAGTAGAATGTACCGTCTAGGAGTTATTGGCAAAAACAAAAACAGTTATAAAATTTTGAGGTTTTTTGCCGCCAAAAGTTCTCCGAGATCGCCCATTTTTGTTTTTTATATGTTTGCACCCATATGTACAAGTTTAAAAATAAAAGCTTTTACACCATCTTTGTAACATACAATACCTATACTGACTGGCCTTGTCCTTGTCATCATGGCACTGTGGAGTACCGGGGCTATGCCCATACCTCCTTCATCGGGTAGGACGTGTCCTTGGATCGGGCGGTGGTGGGTTTGGAAAGGCGTAATCCAATCGGGCAGGTCCGGAAGGTGTGCGAACATCACAGCATCACGCATTCCGGACCAAGGAGACAGGTAGTCGGTCGTTGTACAGTCTAGCTCGCACCGAAGCAGCAGCGCAACGACGCCAGCGGAAGCACATTGAAACGTTCGAGTGGACCTACATTGTTAACGCGGAATCAGAACCGCGGCATACGGAAGCTCAGCTACCGTACACTGGGTCTCCTGCTTTACATGGCACCCCATCTACCACGGAAAACCGGCGATTCGAACCCACGTTCCCCAGGCGTGAGTTATGAATCCGAACGACCAGACCAACTCCGTGTTCCTACTGACTGGCCTAAAAAGACATCAAATTATATATCGAGAACAACGGAGTTACCCTGGTCAGGGGCACGTTCGGTAGGTGGCATTACCGCTGGCATGTTATACCAGAAGTCGCGACCGGCGACTAGCCACCCTCCATATAATATTTATTTAACTTTTAGTGCCGCTCGTCGTCGGCAGTAATTTTACAATAAAAAATAATAAAATAAGACTTCTAATAATGTCACAATTAAATTTTAAAAATAAAGATTTTCCCATAAGAAACACATTTTCTATCACCAGCACTAGGAAGATATTTTTAATCGGTAATGTTTTTATTGGTCTTAAGCGCCCGTAGCGGAATGGGCGGAGCGAAGGGTGCGTAAGGTCGGCTTTGACAAACGCAGCAATGGAAAATCTCGGATTCAGAGCTAAAAGTGTTTTCCAAAATTTGTGGACCGACCACAAATTTTATTTTTTTTAGCTGTTAATTAAACCCTCATCTATTATAATTCGTTTAAAAATCTTAACTGTCACCAAAACGTTAGTTAATTTTGATAGGCGAGGTTACAGTTCAAAAGAGCCAATGGCCAATGAGAATTTCGAATCGATTTTAAAGCTGTTTTTTTTAAAATTTGTGAACCGTTGGCAAATTTTAAATTTTTTATGCCTATATAGCATTTTCTTTCAGAATTTACAAAAAAAATCATAAAAATTGCAATTAGAATTAATCGACTTTTGCCAAAATTCGAGTGCAGCCCTACACAACCTAAGTTAAAAATAAATTAATTATATTGTTAGTAGGTAAAAATCAGATACTGAAGTAAATGTCCATTTTTCTAAAATGAACATATGACAAAATAATTAATATTGTATATTAGTGGAGAATTACTACGGGTCTGGATATCTGTTCATATACAAAATTTACTCATATTATTTTTAAAATTAAGGTAAAATTTGATGAGAAGCGTTAACATTAAGAAAACATTGCACATTTGGTAGGTTGTAAACCAATTTATAAAAAATTTTTTACGGATTTCGAGAATTTTGAGTTGCCATCTTTGATTTTTTTGTAGTAGGCAAGTTTTATAATATTATTTTGAAATTATATATATTATTAACCTTTGAAATTAATATTTGATTCAAATTTTTAAAATTATAAAGGGTTAAATGAACAATAAAACGAAACATTATTTGTGAGCTTTCAGCAATGGTTACTGCTGTCATCAGACATTTAATAATAAATGTGAAAATCTGAAAGCTCACAAATAATGTTTCGTTTTATTGTTCATTTAACCTTATAATTTAAAAAATTTGTATCTAATATTATTTTACAGTTTAAAAATTTATGGCGATTAAATAAACGGCAATGACAAACTTTGTAATTTATTTTTTATTTATTGAAGTTTTTACGAAGTGTTTCATTAGCCTAGGAGCTCTCACCTGAGCACGCCACTGGAGCTTTTGAATTATTTACACATGTTGCTAGTTATACACCAACCAAGTTTCATCGCAAAATTTGTTTTTATCATTTCCAGTCATTTCACACACATTTATTTTAGTTTACATTATTTGTTAGTACAATTTCCTTTCGAAATTGCCTCGAAAAAAGTAAAAAATTGAAGGTAAGTTGAACTAACCTATAAATTCTGCACATTTTTCTCATTTGCTTATTATTAGATTGGAATTAAAAAAGATTACAAAAGGAAGAAAATTATACAAGCGTAAAATGGAGGGTATTTTAATTCGAGTAATAGGAAGAAAATCAAAGAGGAACCTTGCACAGATGAAACCCTACATCCTACGATTGTGAAAGCAGGTTGGTGGTTTATTTTAATTTGATCCTTTGATTACCTCGTTTTTTATTTATCTTACCTGTTATTTTCAATTTTTAGAAACCGTGGACTACATGTTGAAAGTTGAACCTAACAATTTTGACTATCGAGTAGAAGATTTGCATCATTCGATTGACATTAAAGAGGAAGAGTGCAGTACTACTCAAAGTAAATTAATTAGTATTGTTGAATTATTTTTTTTGATTGTAAAACTACTAGAAGGCGTTCGTTTCTTTAGAGTTCATTTAAAAAATAATTATATTGACTATTCAATTCACATGTCATCTGTTAAAAGTGGACTAATCAAAAAGCAACATTCGCAATTTCAGAGCCAACCGAAATGAATTATAGTGACAATTGCACTAGTGGAATTATATCGACAATTGCACTAGTGGTTCAAGTGACAATTTTATATATAAATACAAAACTTTGCGAATGACAAAAGTTTGTTTACTGGTTGTAATGGAAATGAAATCATGTGCAGCTCAATTTTTTAAATTATAATTTTTTGAAAAATAAAATTTGTGAATTGAATAGTCTCTCGAATACCATTCGTAGTCAAAGTTTAAGTAGACTATTTTGAGGTGGTATCACTCATGTTCATTGCGCTTGTGAATAGCACTCGTGCTAACGCACTCGTGCTATTTGTACACAAGCGCAATAAATATTCGTGTACCACCTCAAAAATAATCGACATAACTTTGACTACTTGTGGTATTATAAATGAAAATATAATTGGCTTTTTGAATTATCCAAAAGTAGCCTAGTTTCAAACTTAAAAATTCGTACATGTGTAAAGCCATTTATTTTTGTAATATTTGCACTTTTGAACTACTCGATGGGGCTTTTTCAGATCTTACATAATTTATCATGGCTTTATAAAGCCATTTGAGTGCTTTTCATTAGATTTGTAAAGAACAAAAATTAACTCTGTTGAAAAGCCATTTTATTGTAAAAGTTGTAATTATACAACTGCGACACTGTGTGGTCCCAACGAACAACTTTCAATACATTTAGTGTCGATATATACACCTACTCATAAAGTGTCGTGTAGCTATCTGTTTGATAAATTTACTAGATCTTTTCTTTAGCATAGAATTGATAGTAAAAATTATTTTATTTCAGGTTATTCTTGGAACCCTGCTACATTAAGGGCTCCAATGAATAAAGAACTAAAAAGAGTTAAAAATTCTACGGTAACTGGAAATTATACAAATATGGCCACCACACGTGAAGAATTAATAGAACTTCAAAAGAAGTTGGTTGAAGAGGAATCGTTAAAAGTATCGATTGAAATTGAAAACCTTCGAAAAGCAGACAAAAGAGCAGAACAAAAATGGTTAATTGAAATTGAAAACCTTCGGAAAGCTGACCAAAGACTGGAACTTTAACATGTTTTGCGGATGAAGAGAAAGCAAAACCTTTAACAAAAAATTTATCAAAATATGTAAATAATTATAAAATTAAATAAAGTTTTTCAAACGTTTTTTTATTTATAAATTTCTAAAATAATTTAAAAATTAGCACAATATAAGTTATTATTTTGATCATTATTCTGCACTTCATTATCTTTGTCTGCATTAGTTGTTGTGCAATGTATACTGTATATGTATACTGCTGTTATAATTATATTGTGCACCAATGGCATCTTACACCTCATTCCCACAGACAAATGAGGAAATCGGCGCTTCCAAATGTTCGCTCTATCATACCTCTAGTCCTAATTTGAGATTCTTGGCATCATTTTGCGGATTAGCTCTAAGCGTCATCAAATAGGATCTTAGAGGGTATGCACTATCCCTGAATAACGCCTCGTTTAAAAATTTATTTTCTTCAAATCTTTGTTTGATATTTGAATTAGCAAAATATTTGCACCGTGTGATGAACCAGGCCATCGAGCTACAATGTCACCAATTTTGTAATTCAAATCACAAATGCATTGAGCATTTAAGGAAAAAAACTTACTGTTTCGAAAAACTTCTGCATTCAGTCCTCCTAAAAATATGTTTTATTTTTAGAAATGTCTTTCAAATATCACAACAATGAGGTACCTACCTACCCTTAGAATTTTTATATGTGTGCAGTCTATAGAGCCAAATCCTCGAGGAAAAGCAGAGATTTTTTTTTAGAAGAGAAGAGAAAAAAAGAGATTATTGTAGCTCACGTGTGTCGAAAAAGTAACATTTTAATTTTCGGTTCAAGATCCGGCAATTCTGCACACACCGAAGCGGTCCGATGAAAACCTATGATTTGTGTTATTTATGTTGTAGACCACGAACACGTTTTCAGTACTTCGACTTGTTCCTTTAAAATAACAAAACGGCAGAAAAAAAACGACACATTTAGAATATGAAGAGCTTCTTTTATTATAATTTTTTATAATCAAACAAACAATTTTTACTGTACAGTTATCCATTAACTGAATTTGTAATAACTCGACTTACTAGATTCTTCGATTGTACGGTAGCTTGATATTGGTATGTCGTTTACTTATTGACGCGCAAAGAGTTTATTAATCAAGAGAATCAGCATATATCAGCAAAAACATGGCGAACATTGGCGCCTGATCAGAAATCAAATGTGTGTGATATGTTTGATGAATGTATGCCGGTTATTAAAAACCAAGGAAATTTAATTATGAAACTGAGAGCTGATTTGAAATCTTTAATGAACAGTATGGTTGTTAATCGGGGTCCTGATGGCCTTAATGGTGATGCTTCTGGAGTTGATGGGTCTCTTTTGGTTTCTGCTGCGGCCGGTCTTGGTGTTGGTTTGCCCCTCCCTGATGATCCGCAAGCCAAGCGGTTGGGGGATCCCTCGAGCCGATTTGAGAGCGGAGTTAGAACTAGGTCAGCTGCCGGGGGTGCGAAAAACAAGAAGTCCGGTGTTGTTGCACCTGTTTTGCCTGCGCCGAGTTTATATGACCCACCTGCCGGTGTCGGCCCCTCTGGAGTTGGGGTTGATGAGGAATGGAAGCCTGTTACAACAAGGCGGACTTGCGGGGCGTCTGGGGGCAAGTCTTCGGTGGTGATTGGCAGTAGTGTGGATTTGAAGATTCAGGCGATACCCAGCTCTCAGGGGAGCCTGAAACCCTTAGAGAGCGCGTCCCCAGGTGGCGGATAGGGGAATGCCTCTCACATATGAGTGTTAGGAGTGAAATCAAATAGCTCCCGCGGACCAAACAGGTACTGCGCAGCGTCTGTCCCATATTGGGCGTCTGCAAACAGCGTTTGTTCCCCCTGTTAGGGGCGGCTGATTTAACGGGGTCATTGACCCCCTCCTAAGTCAAGGTGAGAGAGGTCGCGTCGATGACTGCATGGCGTCCGGGAGTAAGCGGACGTCTCAGCGATAACACAATAAGTAGCATTATGATGAGTGATGTTAAAGAGAAACGTTTACGGTGCAGGGGTCCGGATCCCCAGTACCGGTCGAGTGTGGTGGCAAGCGAGTGGGCTCCCCCCGACCGTCATCGAACGACCGCTCAGATGTCCCGGCGAGCAGCCAGGCTGGGGCATCCGGTAGTGCTACTGGCGAGGAAAAAAGCTCGGTACAGCAGGGGACTTCAAAGTCCCAGAAAGTACTGGGGGTTTCTACAAGATCCCGAAGGAAACCCCATGTAAAGTTTGATCATAGCGCCCGTCGGAGGAAGAGGTCCGGAAGTGATTCCAAATCCGGAGGAACTTCGGGCCAAAACCCTTTCGACGAGGCGTTCAAAAGAACGTGAAGAAGGCCGTACCAGTGGGAGACACTGCAAAAGCCCCACAAGAAACGGCAGAGGAGGTGGCGGAGGAGTTGTCGAAAGCTCTGAAAGAGCACCCCCGAGCCACCCCTTCAATTCGGTCGGCGGCGGAAAAAGCCGTCAAAATCTTGCGGCGGCCGTCCATTGGGAGTGCGCGCACCTCAGATGAAGATCAGCAGATCCTGCAGCTCCGGCAGGAGATCGATAAGCTGAGGGAGGTGGTCGTATGCCAAAGCGACATAATGCGCAAAGAGTCGAAAATCGCTGCGGAGCGTATCGAGGCCGCTGCCATATCTAGGGCGGAGGCGCTTATCGGTGCGCTCTGCCGATTGGAGAAAAGGATGGATGCGCTCGCAACGGGACTTTAAGAGTCTCGAAAAGTCCAGGGGTGCAGCAATTTGATGGGGCTCCGGGCATTGATGAACGAGGGCGGTTTGTCAGTCCCCATCCAGTAGAAGGAAAGATGTCTCGGCGGGGAGCTTCTGGCTGGCTGGCAGCTTCTACAGCTGCCGAAAAGGGTCCCTCGCGCAAAGAGTCATTTGCGACTGTGGCGGCCAAAGATGCCGCCAAATCTGCGCCCAGAAAGATGGGGCGCTACTGTCGATAGGGACGGCTTCAGGTCGTCGTAGAAAGAAGGGCGGAAGACGCCATCGGGAAGGCCGCAGCTCCCAATGCTGATAATAAAGCAAAGGGAGCCAACAACGACAGGCCACCGGACTCTCTAGAGGGCATGAAAAGACCTCGCTCCAAATGCGAGGCGGTGCTCGTAATCGCCACCTCCGAGAACTACAGGAGTGCCTATCAAAAGGTGTGGAGCGTTTTAACGGCCCCGAATTGCGAGGCGCGGATACGCGCGCTTTGCAAAACCAAAGATGGGCACATCTTGGTAGAAGTAAATAGGGAGGGGCAGTGCGGAGCAGCTTATAAAGAGCTGACTGCAACCTCAAGGCGCCTCGAAGGGCGACGAGTCGGCTCGATCAGAGGCCAAGAAAGCAGCCTGATACAGTCTTCAGGTGCCTACGATTTGGGCACCTGAGGAAAGATCGCGTGTCCAGGTTCCGATCGGACCTACAGAGGTGTAGGGTCCGTATACACAGCGGGCGTCGAAGCAGGAAATGCCCCTCACAGAAATGGAGGTGCCTACAATTTGGGCACCTTTCGAGGGCGTGCAAAATGCGGACGTGTCCGGGAATTGTTTCCGTTGCTGGCAACCCGGCACAAAGCAGGCTCCTGCAAAAATCCCAGGCGGGAGCCAGAAAGTAGGCCACAAGAGCTGCTCCCTGCCATCTCGGAAAGGGGAGAGGAAAAAAGGCGGGCAAGTCTAAGCCCGCACCCTTCTTAAAAGGGTAAGGAAGCCGGCGCAGGAGGAGGACCTGTCAAAAAACCCAAGGGCGGTTAAGGTCCTCCAAGTAAATCTAAACAATGCGCGAGCGGCCCAAGACCTTCTCCTGGCCACCGTCAGAGATTGGCGTACTGACGTGGCCATAATCAGCGCACCAAATCGCGTCGATTTTCCGAATTGGTTCGCTGACACAACGAGCACAGCTGCTATCTTTGTGCCCCCCTGCTGCAAGTCAGTGACAGCGGGAGCGGAGAAGGTTTTGTTTGGGTCGAGGTGGGCGGCGTGCGGCTGTACAGCTGCTACTTCTCCCCCAATCTCGGGGAAGAAGTACTCAAGCAGGCTGGATAGGCTCCAGGACACCATGGAGCCGCCCCACGCCGCACCATCCTGGCGGGCGATTTCAACGCCAAGTCGCCGGAGTGGGGTCCCTCGCACGTGCCCGCGAGGGAATACCTCACAGAATTCTTTTCGGCGTTGGACATGGGGTGTGCAACCTAGGCACAATCCCAACTTTCTCCAGGCCGGCCACGGTCAATCGTGCAGGGTCCGAATCCATCGTGGATCTGACCGTGGCGTCTGCCGACCTACTCGGAGGCGTCCAAGACTGGCAAGTTTTGGACGCCGAATCGCTAAGCGACCACCGCTATATATTTTTGTGGTGGAGGCGGCGAGTAGGCCCAGCAAGTCACCTAGAGGCTGGGCAGTCGGCAGACTGAGCCTGGATAGGTTGCACGCCTCCTGGATCGAGAGATTGAAGGGTTGGGGCGGTGGACGCCCGTGGGCTTACGGAGGCGTTGACGCGCGCTTGCAATGCGTCGATGCCAAAGAGAGTCGACGGGCGGCCCCCGGTTTACTGGTGGAACGACCACATCGCCGAGCTGCGAAGAAAGTGCCAGGCCGCAAGGTGCAAATACCAGCGCATGCGTGCCAGGCACGGCGAAGAGGGAGCTGAACCTCATCTACAGCTCCTGAGGACCGCCAGAAGAGAGCTGCGCTACGAGATCAATAGTAGCCAGCGCGCAGCTTGGCAAAAAATCATCGAAGATGTGGATGCCGACGTTGGGGAGTGGGGTATAAGATTGTGAGAAAAACTGGGTCGCACAACTATCCCGGGCCTCACTCCCCAAAGGATCAGACACGTGGTGAGTACTCTTTTCCAAACCACCACGGCACGTCGGCCGAGATCCGACACCGGTGGACCGGTATCCCCACACCTGGACCAGGAAGATAGGGAGACGAATTTCATCTAGTCTCCCCGGAAGAGTTGCGGCGGCGATTCAAAAGACGCCCGCAATAAGGCTCCCGGCCTGACGACATCCCCGCAGAGGTCGTGAAGGAAGCGGCCACCAGGCACCCGGAGCCGACGAAGCTGGGCCGACCATCTATCCCAAGCTTGACGGAGACCCGCCTTAGAGCGATAATCCAAGCTCTCTTCCCCGTGCACCCGGAAATGACCTACATCGCCAAGCTGACGGACGAAGAAGCCCCGCCTCTAAGCGAGGCTGAACTAAAAGCAGCGGTAAGCAAGATGTCCAATAACAAGGCACCGGGTCCGGACGAAGTGCCATCGTTTATCATCCGGGAAATGGCGGAGATACGGCCGGAAGCTCTACTGAAGTTTACAATAAACATCTCAGGAGGCGAGTATCCGGAAAACTGGAAGAGAGCGAAGCTGGTGCTGCTGAGGAAGGGTAACAAGCCCTTAGACACCCCAGCTCGTACAGGCTAATCTGCCTGCTGGACCATGCCGGCAAGCTTTTGAGCGCCTAATCCTGCGCAGACTCGAGCAGGAAATTCATGAAAGCGGGGTCTTTCCGATAGACAGTTTGGCTTTCGAAAGGGAAGATCAACCGTGAAGGCGTTGGAGGACATGGTTCAGCGGATCAGAAAGGCAAAAGGTGGTACGTGGAGAACGAGACGATCCTTGTCACGCTCGACGTGAAAATGCTTTCAACTCCGCGAGATGGGAGCTGGTGATGGCTGAACTGGAGAAGAGGAGTTATCACCATATCTCCTAAACATAGTGGCGAGCTACTTCCATAGAAGGCAGTTGGTAATCGAGGAGAAGCTCTGGCGGCACGCCCTGCCCATTTTAGCGGAGTCCCACTGGGTTCCGTCCTCGGCCCCTCCTGTGGAACGTAATGTACGATGGCGTCCTCAGGATCCCTCTCACCTGGGGTGTGCATTACAGGCTTTGCGGACGACATTACAATCGTGGCAGAGGCCCGCACGGAGGGGGAACTTGAGGAATTGGTCAATGGCACGGTGGCTGACATCTTCGACTGGATGCTCGCCAGAGGTCTTCAGCTAGTTCCAGAGAAGACTGAAGCAGTTGTCGTCTCGGGGAGAAGAAAAATTAGACCCGTCCATTTTCTGGTGGGCGGAAAGGTCGTTTCGACGGGCGACCAAGTCAGAGTGCTGGGGGTGGACATTGACCGCCAGCTTTCCTTCAGGTCCCACATCTCGAGAGTTTCGGCGAAGGCGGCGTCAACAGCGGGGGCACTTAGAAGAATCATGCCCAACATGTCTGGTCCAAGTGAGGCAAAAATAGACTCCTTTGCTCAGTGCTCGAGTCAATCATGCTGTACGCCGCCCCAATTTGGGTGTCAGCACTGGAAAAGATTTCGTACAGGCAGAAACTAGAGACGGTCCAGAGGCAGGGTGCCCTGAGGATATGTAGAGCATACAGGACCATATCCACGGAGGCGGCCCTGGTTATTGCGTCCTCTTGCCAATCCATCTAAAGGCAGAGATGCGAGACGCTAAATTTCGATCCGAGACAAAGGAGATCTACGAAAAAGAGTCCACGATATCAACAACAAGTGGCAGTCGTTGTGGCGTGATTCAGATAAGGGAGGTGGACTTACCGCCTTATTCCAAACGTCAGCTCGTGGGTGAACCGGAAACACGGAGGAACATCCTACGAGATTACCCAAGTCTTGAGTGGGCATGGCTGTTTCCGCAGCTACCTGCATCGCTTCAAAGAGCAGCCACCCCAACTGTTACTACTGCGGCGAGATTGACGACGCAGAACACACCATCTTCTACTGCGCAAAATGGGCCGTTAATAGAGACGCCGCCAAAACACAGTTGGGGATAGATCTGAGCCCAATAAACATCGTTGAGGTGATGCTAGGTGGCGAGGAGCAGTGGTCAATCGTGGAACAGCTGATGGTGGAAATTATGTCCACCAAATATCAGGAAGAACTGGAATATCAAAAGCAAGAGGAGGAAAATCCATAAGCAGGAGGAGAGTGATCCGGAAGAAATGTATATACGATTCCCGGCACCTCCACGGAGTGGGGTTTTAGTCGGTAGGAATCCGACACTACCACCCAAAACATCTAGGTGGTGTCTTCATAGGCACCGGACCTTCCTGGGAGTGTCTGAGGGACGGCGCTGGTTCGGCCAGGCTCGCCGACAGTACACAATAAACCCGGATGCCCGCTTCCTGGCCATTTTCGACATCATTGTTGAGAGGTCCTGGGCGAGTAGAAGGCCGGCTCATCGCGACAGTACGGCAATAAGACAACGGTGCCGCTTCTCTATGGCCCATTGACTCTCCTGGACGGACGCTCCTACTCAGTGCGCAGAGGTAGATGTGGGCTGAGGAGATTTACGCTCGGGTCGGTCTAAAGATGGCCGAAACAGTCGGCAAGCATCAGATCAATTGCGTTGTGCCGCAGGGCTCGGTGCTCGGCCCCACTCCGTGGAAATCTCCACGACGCGTGCTGCGCTTACCACTTGCGCAGGGGTCAGCATAGTGGGCTTCGCCGACGATCTTACGCTCGTGGTCGTCGGTAAAGAGGTGGCCGAAATTACATCTTCGGCCAACCGCTCCATCCAGATAATTTCCGATTGGATGGGGAAGAAGCCTCGCACTCGTGCCGGAGAGGACAGAGTTTCTGTTGTTTTCCGGTAGGAGAAAGCTGGACCCAGCCGTCATCCGAGATGGTAGGAATTTCCATCTTTCCGGCCGACACGCGAAGTGCCTTGGTGTCACTTTCGACAAGGCCTGTCTTTTCGCCCCCACATCTGCTGCGGTCGCCAACAAAGGGCCGAAAGGTTCTGGCGTGACAGGCTCATGGCCTCATCGGTGGGCCTAAGGCCAGCAGTAGGAAGATCTTGGGTCGTAATCCACTCCATCTCGCTTTACGGAGCCCGTATGGGCGGATGCGCTGAGGTACGATTCGATTTACATCTCTACAGCTCCAGCGGAAGGTGGCTATACGTACCATCAGCGCCTATCGCACTATATCCACAGATGCGGCGCTGGTGTTAGCCTCATGCCCCCATACATCTGCTGGCGGAAGAGCGCCGAGACAATTACCGGGCCGATAAGGCCAAAAGGCGGAAAACCGGCGCCTCCTTCAACGGAGGTGGCAGGAATTGGAAGGAATCCGGTATGGGAGGTGGACATACACCCTCATACCGGATTTGGACGTTTGGGTGGGAGGACCTTCGGAGAGCTGAATTTTCATCTCTCACAGGCCCTATCCGGCCACGGATGCTTCAACGAGTATCTACAGAGGATGGGAAAAGCAGCGAACAACAGCTGCTTTTACTGCGGTGAAATCGACACCGCAGAACATACCATCCTCCGTTGTAGCGAGTTCGTGGCCGAGAGATCCGAATTGGGGGCCAGGCTCTCCGAAAGGTTATCTCCCAAAATTTGGTGGGGCTCATGCTGCTCTCCAGCGAGATTGGAGAGCTGTTGACTTGTACGTCAACAGCATTCTCTCCAGGAAAGAGCAGTATGAGCGGGATCTGCAGCGGGCCGAGAGGGCCGTGCAGTAGCTGGGCTGCATTTGAGGCAGCGCCCCATTCGGGGTCACACGCGGGGCACGTGTTAGTGTGAATAACAGGTACACGTGCCCCAAGCGTGGAAATAGGGAGGGGTTTTAGTGGGTAAGAATCACACTACCACCCCAATAACATCGGGGTAGGGGTCTTTTGAAGATTTCCTCCTCTAACAAAAAAAGGCGATACCCAGAAAGGCCTTCGTGTTTGTTTCAAGATTGTTGCCTGGTGTGAAGGCAGAGGCTTTTGCTTTGTGTTGAAAGAGCGGTTTTCTGAGGTCAAATGTGAGCCGATAACACTTATATTTCCCAGTACTACTCATCTTTTAAAGTAACGGTGCATTTGTAGAATCTTAAAAGCATTATGGACCCAGCCATGTGGCCTATTGGAGCACTGATAAAGCGTTATGTACATATGAAGATTCAACAGGATATTTCTCAGGGTTCATGGGTGAAGGAGCAGGGTAGAACCTGCCGCCACTTTTCCGACTTCCTTGGGGCTACGATTGGTGAGCGGCTGAAGTCAACTGTTGTCATTTCTGATGACCGGAAGTGGGACTTCGTATTAATAAATATTCAAGGACTGATTGTTGCTAATTTAGATCAAATGAGCATTGACTTTTGTGATATGCAACCAAATTTTATTTGTGCAACTGAGACATGGGGTACGTGTGAATCGGTTGGCTCTTTCAGCTTTGGGGATTTTAACACGGTTTCTTCCTACTGTAGGATGTTACGAAAATTTAATATTTTCAACGGCTCCTAAATTAAATTCATTAAAGATTTTGAATATATTCAATAATTATTTTATAATTATTGAATTTTAATAGATATTTTAGAAAATTTCTCTAACTTCGAGATAATTTGGCATATGGTTTGATATTTCTCGATCACATGGTCAGGCGTAACACTAGTACGCAGGCGTAGCGGCGGTTGCGAGCGGTTATTGGGCGGGCCAAGTCAGTCTAAGCAGATTAGTTAGCGAGGGTAGACCGTTTAAGTGTTGAGTGGCAAAGTTTTGCCTAATCGCTAGATATAGTTTAATCTTCATAACCTACAGTAGTAGGTAGTAGTAATTAAACGTAATTTTGGTTTCCGATCGCGTGGGCGGATCATTTTTCCTATGGAAAGTGGAAATTTTCGTTTGGTGGAAAGTTTGATTTTGGTTTTGAAGCGCCATTTTGAGCAGCTGTCTTTCATTGTGCGCAAATTGCAGCGAAACATTTTCGTGTTTGCGCAGCTCGTGATACGCAACTACGTCACAGTAATTGTTTACTCCAAGTTTCTGTTTACGATCGTGGTAATTATTGTTTATTTTGGATATACCACGACGGCTTTTGGATGGGTGGTTACCATCAATTTAATCGATCTCACCATATTCACCAAGATTCCGAGGAGGAATATTACGTCGCACCTTCGTTGGACGGAGATTACCAAGCAGCTGACATCATCCGATTGGAAGTGTTCCTCAAGTGTCGTGCGTGCTGTGATTGTGCGGTCGTCATATCTATTGATATAATCGAGCAGTTTTTAAAGGTTCCACTTGTCTTATTACTAGCTGTAAACTTATTGTTTGTACAAACGGATAAACAGATGTACATAAAGATCAGTTGTTGATTTTGTCAATAAAGTTTATTTTAATTGTTCGACTGGTTTTTATTGCTAGAGATCCCATAGAACTGGACCTGCGAGCCTAGCTGACCGCATTAGCAGACTGCTAGTCTTAACATCGAGACACTCACAAAATAAATTTTGTGAGAAAAGGTCGCTGGCCTTCTGGCTACCGATCTTTTCTTCAAGGAGTGATAAAGTGCATGGTGGTGTTGCGTTGTTTGCTCGCACTGGTTTGAACGTTGTGCCTGTTGATCTGAGTGCCTATTGTTGTGAGATTGTGATAGAGCTCTGCGGTGCTATGTGGTATCATGGGGAGGAATCGATTTTTGTTGTGCTCTGTTATAGATCCCCTTCTGGTGATCTGGATATGTTTATTGATATTTTATCTAATGTTTTTGAGAATTTTTATAATGGCGGTAGGCAAAAATTTGTATTACTGGGTGACTTTAATGTGCACTTTCAGGATGGTAATGTAAATCGTAATGTTTTTGCATTGAGAGAACTTTTGTCTTCTTACAATTTGTTTGACATTGTTAATGTGCCTACACGTCAAGAATCTGTACTTCTGTACTGTATTTTCTCTTGAATATGTGTAGGACAGTTGTACGATGGTGTGGATATGTCCTTTGGTTCTGGGGTTGAGTTCCATGCCGCTTGCTGGATACTCTGCGTTAGGTGCTCAACTGCTACGTCAACATCTCGATTTGTTTTAAGGGAAATTTCAAGTATCAAGGTTGTATCAATAATTCTTTTAAATCTTTGCCAGTTTGTAGACTTATTTGTGAGGAATGGGGTTTCTCAATTGGTATAATTTGAGCACTCAGAGTTACGAATATAGGAGTGTGGTCGGATGATAATGGGTCCAAGCAGGATTCCGCTTTAAAGTGGTTCTTAGGTATGCCTTTACAACACAGAAATCAATTAAATCAGGAAGCTTGGTTAGATCCGTAGGCCAGTAGGTGGGTTCGCCTGTCGATACTTGGTTCAGGTTATTCTCGTCCATAGCTTTTGAGAGTTTGCGGCCTTTGGAAATTGTAAGTCTAGAACCCCATCTTGTATGCTTTGCATTGTAGTCCCTCCGGCAACAAATTTAGAATCTTATAGAACTGGCCGAAATCAATAAACTCATAAGAAGGAAAATTAGAAAGGACATCCGAAAATTTAACACAAAAATAATAGAAGAATTAATTAACGAAAAAGAACCCCAAAGATATAAAAGAACAGTGTACAGTGGGGTTGTCACGAATGTGATCCGGTGAACATAACCTCAAATATAACCGCTATCAAAGATACTGTAACATCCCTGTTCTGTAACTGCTTTGTTATCATAACGAATTCGTTAAGCTCGTAAAATTTGGTTTACACTAAATGTTAATGGCTTTTGTTTTAATTTTAAGGTTAATTTTGGGTGTACACCAAATCTTACGAGCTTAACGAATTTGCTGTGATAACGAAGCCGTTACAGAATAAGTGTTAATGTTAACAACAACCAGGAAAACCAAAACCGGTCAGATCAGCCAGCCGACCAAAGTGACTGGAACAAAATTGTGCAAGAAGAAATAATGGCAAAAGCACAAACTCCGGCTGATGAAATGATGGATCAATATAAAAAAGAGAACAACGGATGGACCGCAGTTACAAATTCACGCAAGAAGAAACGAAACTCCCCGGATCCACCAAGAAGAGTAACGCAGAAAGCGATGACAGAATATGGAAAAGCAGTGAATCCAACCAATAAATTCCAAATCTTAGAAGGACTAGAAGTGGATAACCAAAATGTAGATAAAACAAGTAAGCCCGCTAAAACAAAATATCCTCCTATTTTTGTTGTAGAAATCACAGTTATAGGCGGGTTAACAAAATCAGTTGACTTAAATACCGAAGTTAAAGAAAAATACATACTAAAAATTCTGTCAAAAGGTGACGTCAAGATAATGGTCAAGAAATTCTTACAGAGCTACTATTGCAAATTTAGTAAAAAGACGTAAAATACCACTCATACCAGATTAAAAACAAAAGGAGCTTTCGAGTGGTGATTAAGGGACTCCACCATTCTGAAAATATTGAACGCCTAAAAAATGAAATAACGACCTTGGGACACAAAGTAAAAAGTATTTATAATGCTAAAAGTAGGATAGGCAAACTACCACTACCCATGTTCTTCGTCAAGGGGCAACGCTAGAGGAAATCGTGTACAATTAACTTCACACTTCAAGTACTTCATCATAATTCTCCATACTTTTTTGTCCTTCATATAATTATATTTAGCAGCAGTAATTCATCGATACTTTCAGTATCAGAGACTTTCAATTTCTGAGACTTACAGAAATACCAAAATTTGAGCACTGGAGGGTGTTCCACACCCCCCAGACCCCCCGGATTGAGTAGATTATTTTTATCAGAAGTAAACTAAAGATCTCCGTTGCAGAGGCACTAGAGAGTGTTTTACTCCCCATCCCTCCCGGATCAAGTAATTTATTTTTATCAGAAGTAAACTGAACTCTCCTGTTGCAGAGATCTACCTCCCAGGAGTACGAAATTTATAATTAGGTAGTTTATAATTAATTGTCAGATTACGAATTAAACACATTTACTTGACCATAGCTAATTTTAATAAACTTAAGATATGCTTAAATATTTAATTCACTTTTAACAAAAAAGAAATTATTTAAACTGGTCTGGTGTGGAACACCTCCAGTGCTTGTGCACTGGAAGGTGTTCTACACCCCTCCCAGTACATTCATTAGATGTGTGCAAAAACTTCACCAGCGGTTAACCCTCGTTCTTCGTCGAATTAGAACCAAAGGAAAATAACAAAGACATATACGAAATAGAATTCCTGCTACGCTGTAGAATCAATGTTGAACCGATACGTCAAACTGAATAAATTCCACAGTATGCCAGATGTCAGAGGTTAGGACACACAGGTTTATAAAGAAATTAAAAAAAAAAACAATATGAACCCTTACGACAAAAGACATAGTAACAGCAAAATACGAATGTTCCATCAAAAATACATGAACCTATTCTCATAAACACAGTCAATACGAATAGTAAGTCATACGCCTCAGCTACGCGAGAGAAAGAAGTGAATACAAATCCTCCCAGTAACAACACTACAAAACCAACACATAACGCAACCGAAGATAGGATCTATAGACTAGAGAAGCTAGTAGAGCAGATGGCGCTACGCATGGACACGATGATGAATATCGTGTCAAAACTGTACGATAAGGTAAATTAATGGATCAAAACCTAAAAATAGCTGTGTGGAACGCCGATGGTATAAAGCAAACCGTTAGGGCACGCCGTCCGTTCAGACGCCATCACACGTTTTAATAAAGTTTTGTTTTTAAAAAATAGATAGGTAAGTGAACTTATATCAATTTATTTTCAAAAGCAAATATTTCCCTGGAATTCTTCCAAAAGATGACCAGGAAGGTGATCCACTACAAAATGGAGAAACTAAAACGGGAAATCACAAAACAAAAGACAGGACCAAACCATCAGCAACAAACGAAAGAAAACATGCGCGAATTAGTGAAGGAGAGAGTGAAATCTTTTGCACCAACAAGGGCGGTTCCAGCCCTGCAAGTTATTGTACCACCCACGCAAAACACGGTACTAGAGGCGGAAGCTAGAAACCAGAATTTCCCAATGGATAACCTTGCTGCCCTTCAAAGGCAACAAACTAATCGATCAGCAGCCACAACAACTCTGGCTACTGTCCGGAAATTTAAAGTCATGGTATTTCCAACCGTGTAGCGTACGACCAGCAGTGTAGCGTAAAGCATACACTGGCCGACTGGAGAGCGGTAACCGCGGTTCGACTCTAGTCGAGTCGAATACACTGCTGTGATCAAAGGTCCAATATCAAACTGTGGACCGTGGGAAGGCAACGGAAAACCACCCCATGAATTATATTTCCGAAAATTCATCTTGGCTTCGGCCAAGCTGGGTCACGACGATTCTGTCAAGAAGCAAACGATGAAGAAGAAGAAGAAGATTTCCAACCGATGGAGACATTGTTAAATCATCCGCGGAAACCGAAGCTAGGCTTACTAGCATCCCATTAGTCTCTCTTTGCATTCAGCTGAGGCCGGAGAAATTAATCAGAATTAAAAATAATGGAGTCTTGCCGTCAAGACTGCCGGAACATTTGCCAGTTCGATTCGTGTAGACCACCACGCCCGTGGTGGCAGTGGCTTACGTCTTACCTCTTTTCCTTTTTTTAATATGCACATTTTTTTTTAATATGCATTCCTTGCACGTCATCTAGGTTAAGTTAGGACCTTGAAATGCATTCAAAAAGGATTGTATTGGCCCAATATCTAAAAAGACGTCAACAGTAATTGCTATGTGTCAACTTGTCTTATGCAATCAACGATAAACTTGACAGCATCTCAAACCTGTCATGTACGTTAGTCTTGTCTCTAACACTTTTATTGGATTGGATATCTGACCACTTTATCCCAAGTATCCTTCGTAATACTTTCATTTCTGTTGTTCGCACTTTTTGTTTTGTTCTCTTCGTATCGGTTCTTGCCTCTCCCGCGTAAGTTAGGACGGGTATCATTATAGTTTTGTACAGCCTGATCCTGGATTCCTAACGGATACATTTATCTGTTCTGCCATATGCTGTGACTTAGACATCCAGCAATCTGGGCTGCTTTTGTTACTTGTGAGTCTACTTCTTCGTTTACTTCATGACTTGTTCTATCATAGCGCCCTCCAATTCCAGTTTACAGCGCTTTGGCACTTTGAGATTACTATCGTCTTAGTTTTGGTTGCAGAGATTTCCATATTAAGTTTTTGCAGTGATGTTAAATTGGTGAAGCAGTCTTTGCAGGTCGTCTTCATTATCAGCTATAAGTGCTGCATCATCCGCATAGATATGATGTTGATTTGTTTTTATTTATCTATACCCATTGAGTTCTCTCGCACTTGCAATTATTGCATTCATTATTAAATTAAATAATAACGTGTTTAAGGAATCTCTTGTCTTATTCCAGTTGTTATCGGTATTGGCGCTGTTAATCCTTTGTAGGTTATAACCGTTGTGCTGTTGTCTGTGTTAATGTGATATATGATGTCAATGAGATTTTGATTTACTTTTGTTCCTTTAAGATTTTGATTATATCATTTTCCTGATTTTGTCAAAGGCCTTTTTCAGGTCTACAAAACAGATATACGCTGGCAGGTTGCATTTATTACCTTTTCCGTGATTTGTCGTAGTATAAAATGGCATCTACTGTGCTCTTACTGAGTCTAGTAAGGAAAATTTTCTTTCTGACTCTTTCTATCCGTGACCGTCTCCCGTGCTTCGGAGGACACGTAAAACCGGCAGTCCCCTGAGTTGATGACTGCCAACATCAACAATAATAAAGGGTTACAGGCAAATTCCCAACCCAGACTAAGCAGCCGTGGGTTTAATGCTGTAAACCTTTCTCTTAGAGAAAGAGCCTGATGCTCAGGAGTGGGCTAAAGGGCTGACAAAGAAGAAGACTCCAACACCTGCACGTGCTCTGTCGCATTTCTTGACACCACTGTACAGTGGGTAATCTCCAACTATCAGTGAACCTTGACCTTTTCTTTTGGTTTTGCTTAAGACACATATCGGTATGTTATGTACCTTCATTTTGTTTTCTATTTCTTATTCCTTGGATGTCCAAGAGCCTATGTTCTATGCAGCTATTCGCAATGCATTCGTTTTCGTAGACTTTTTCTCGCAGGGGTCGTCGTAAGTAAATCCGTCCTATTCTCCCTTCTTTTATTTTTCCCTCTACTCGTGGACCAAACATTGAAGCCAAAAATATTTACTTTAAAACTACGAGAAATTGATGGAGGTCTAAATAGAAGTCTATCCGATTTTTTATTGCCAGAAAAATTTTATTTAATTGCATAAGCAATAAAATTATTATACGTGCCGTATAAAAGTATCGCCAGGAGACCCGAGTTCAAGACGCCATATCCCTAGAATCGAAAATTTGCTACGATTTAAAAAAGGGCGCTGCAATAAAAAGAGGAAGTTACTTAAAATAGGGAAACTTAAAAGGCACGAAACTGATGAGTTTTATAACATTAACAACACAAAATTGAACATCTCTTGCTTGCTGGTGCATAAGCAAAATTATATGTCAACTAATGTGGGGCGATCAATATATAGAAAATCTCTCACCGATTTTGAAAGAAAGTTGGCTAATCAACTGACGATAGTTGACATCATCCAAAAAAGGCGAACGCGAGTTTCAATAAGTGATACACGGACATCGATTGAAGTTTTGTTACAACATGGGAAGATGAGGTTAATATATCAAAAAATAATCCGGACTTACATATTTGCACGTATTGGCAACTGCGCAAAATACATTTTAGGAAATACATTTTATATTTTACAGTTTTCACTTCAATTTTATATTTTAATTATTATAGGATTTCATTATCGTATTTGTATGGACAATATTTCGTCTACAAGGGAACGTGAAAATTAAAAATTAATGAATTCAAAATGACTACTAAAACGTATTATGTAAAATTATTGTTGTTTAACGAAGCCTTCAAACGCTTAATTAAATCCTGGGACGGTCCAATATGTATACCAATCGAATGTACTATTACATATGGGATGGTTAAAATTCATATTTCTAAGGTGAATGGAAATATAGACGAACCAATCACAAAAACTAAACTTTATAGCCGATTTGAAAATAATGTGACTGATGTGATGAGTTGCATCCGACAACAAATATGATTGGCTTGCTCGCCAAAGACGACAACACCATCGAGAAAAACAATGATTGAAGGAAGAAACTGACGGCTAAAGGGCCCCAGGTTTTTAGAAAAATGGTGGCGATGGATCTGGGGATTCCAATTCTCGGAATAGCTTGAAAAACGATCGTTAAATAACTAATATCGACGGATTGTCGAAAACTACCACCTGTAGTTATAAGTAAATAATTTTTTATATTTTCAATTTTATATTTTTTGTTTTACAGTTTTACTTCAATTTTATATTTTAAATATTATAGGATTTCATTATCGTATTAGTATGTACAATATTTCCTCTGCAAAGGAACGTGAAAATTAAAAAATTAAATTCAAATTGAGTTCTAAACCGTATTATGTAAAATTATTATTGTTTAACGAAGTCTTCAAATGCTCAATTAAATGCTGCGACGGCCCAATCTGTATACCAATCCAATATGTTACATATGAGATGGTTAAAATTCATATTTCTAAGAAGGTGAATGGAAATATAAATGGACCAATCACAAAAACTAAACTTTACGGCCGATTTAAAATAATTTTAGTTAAGAGAGGATAATGAAATACTAAATCAGGGATCGATACTGAAATCTTCCACTTTGAAAAAAAGAAGATAACGAAAAAACAAAATTATTAATTTTTATAGAAGGAAACTTTCTCCTTAAATCAAACAAATAAGCTTTTTAAAACTAGAAATTAATTTTGACTACGAGTTTTCCTAAATTATAAACTCATCACAATTAATTGTTATTAGTAAGCAGGTAATAATGGCAGCCTGTCACCACAATCTTCTCATTGTTTCTTCTTCTGTTATTTAAAGCCGATCTTAAATTGAATCTTTTAAATTAAAGACCATTTGGTTCCAGTCATAAAACTGAAGTATACTGAAATTGAAATCGATCTTCTTTTCGCAAGGGTCTTATTTCCACTAAACTTAAAGTTACAGGACAATAAAATACACCAGTACTTGGTCTCACATTGCGTACGAAACTTACACTGAATTTGGGTTACTAACGCAATTTTATGTTCAATTGCAAACAAGTACACATTTGCATTTACGTTAAGAACGATAAAATTGCAGGCAATGCGACGTGACATCTACAGAAACACATTAGGTTACCTTGGAGGTGTATCGTGGGCAATACTGGTGACACGAATTTGTCAACTGTACCCTAACGCAGCTCCCATAACTGTGATTCATAAGTTCTTCCTTATTTTTTCACAAAGCATTTGCTAAAGGACGAGTTTGTTGCTCTGGAAAGGTTGGCCGATTTCTACCACAATGCATAAGTAATGTCCACAAAGAATTAAAAGTAACAAATTTAGCGATTACGGGCCTTGGGTCCATTGTTTGGGTTTTTGTTAAAAGCGCATCTCAGGCATCACATTAAGAGTAATTTAAGTACCAAAAACGACTAACAAAATAGCAAGTGAGTAGATAATAATAAAATGATAATATGATACTTCAATATGAAACCATAGAGTTCCAAAAGTATGTATGTAGATAATCCGAGTTGATTAGGCAATCCATACGACAACTTGGTACATTCATTATCAAAATACGATAAGTGCATAAAAGCAATAATAGAGTATATCATTTATTGCATCAAAAATTTGATAAAATCATTCAACAGTAAATTATTGTGTAACACAAACAAACAGTTTCAATTTAGTGTACCATCGCTATCCTTAACAATCTGACGCAAACACTATCTGTAAAGAATTAAACAGCAATAGAAGGCACCAGCTGGTATGGATGGAAAAAGGAGAGGCCAAGGTTCAGGATTGGGAAAAACGGCTGAAAAGAAGAAGACAAATATGTTTTCCTTTTTAGAAAAACTGCTGCGTAACTACGGCGCTCGCGAACAAAAGCCTATAAGACTTAAACAGCCGCCGGCTTACCTGGCCTGCTGCTGTTGGGTTGGTCTCGACGAATTCGTACGTGGCACAAATAACTAATAATAGTTAGTGGCAACAACTTACTCCACCCACAAAAAGTACTGAATAAAACTCTCACCTTTATTAGTTGAAAATCGTCGCCGCCACTGGGATCTTCTAACTGATTTCGAGTGGGAGCGGTGGTGACCTGCGCTGATCGAAAGTTTTTGAGCTTCTGATTTTGAGATAATACAATTTGATCGCTAAATAGTTAATCGTCCAGATGTTATTGTGACCTCGTGACGACGACGCTTTATGGTAACAACTTAAATGTGGTAGTGTTTTTTTGGAATCGGTAGATAACCCCAATCTCGATCACCGTGTAGAAAGTGACAGTTTTAATCTCGTAATCAGACGGAAGCTGTTATTCGATGATGATCACACTTCAACCGATCGAAAAATAAACATATTCACTATCGAATTTATCCCTCGTCACAAAGGTAATGTGTAAAAAATCAAACTACACTTATCCCGATAATCAATTCGCCATACAATCTAAACTAAATTTTAATTATTTTATGTCAAATTCTGAACCAAGCCACGTATGTTCTTTCTTAAGATAACGAGTCTCTAATCTCCAGCTATAAAAGTCGCCAACATTCCAAATTAAAATTATTAAAAATGTAACTACATTTGAATTTCGTTTATATATAGGGTATTTCAAATATTAAATGATCGATTTTAAATAAAATTTTATAATTGAAGAAAAGTCTATAATTGAAATTACCATGAATTAATTTACCAACGAGGAGCCGATCTAAGTTCTATAAGTAATGATAAATTATCAGGTTACAAAACCAAAGAAGTGTAGCACGTTAAGTTACTGAAGAACATCATTTTAGAGACGCTTTCGACTTATTTGAAGGCAGAGCTTTAGTTTGGTTTCGAGGTAACCGTGACAATTTTAAGAATTGAGAGGATATTGAAAACTTGGCATTCACTTGGCCGGATGGAAAAAAAATACTAAAATTCACGGAAACAAAATGATTTGTTGGCTGATGTTTGGAAGGGAAAATAACGGATGTTGTTGCTAGGCGATTTATATTGGATGCTCATATCTAGCGTGAAGATTTTGGACCAATAACAAGCCTTAGACAGGACGCGCGAATATAATGTAACAGTCAATGTCACGTTGAGGTGGTGAGAGACCGACCGTAATTATTATAAAAGAGGCGTTTTTGCAAAATTTAAGAAAGTAAATTTCAATAGCTCGACGAAGAAGACGTATGCGAACGATGACCAGTAATTAATAATAAAAAAGAGCAGTATAAATTAAAAAGTCGGTGACCGTTAATAATCCCGAATCTGGATTTTTACCATTTTTAAAGCGGTTTATGAAATATGAGGGTCTAATTAGCATATAAAAAAAATAAAATTTGCGGTTGGTTCACACATTTTGAAAAAACGGCTTTAAAGTTAATTTGAATGGAATTTTATGATTGGCTTTTTGAACTGTAACCCCGTCCCCCAAAATTGAAATAGGTTGTGGCGACAGTAAAGTTGCCATAATCTCGTTTTTACAACGAATTATGAAGGATGAGGGTCTAATTAACTAATAAAAAAAGTAAATTTGTGATCCGACAACAAATTTCGGAAAAAATCACTTTTGTGTGAATTTGACTCTTGATGAAGTTGTGCTCTCAAAACCTACTACGGGTAGCGCCCGGGATAAGAAGGCGTCTGTAGCGATTATCGGGGCCGGGAGTTCCTGACCCAAACCCCAACAAATAAACATGGGATGGAGTCAGAATTAATAATAAGTCTACGGTGCAGGGGAAGGATACTTCAGAACCGGTCTGTGGCCTCCAGTGCGGACATCGCAGGCTCCCGCCGACCGTGATTCAATGACTGCACTGTGGCGTTGGTGCTAAGCCAGGCCACGCCGCTCCAAACGGCTACTGGCGTAAGAGCTAAAACTAAAGACAAAAGAATTGTGGGCAAACAAGGTCATCGTCCATGCCGTGAGACAAAGTGGTAAAGGTTATCGATGAGGTCCTGTCCGAGTGGTCCAAACTATTTAAAAATAACCCCAAAAACACCCCCACTCCTAAGGAATTGGGTTACTACTATGCTCGAAAAAATCAAGATAACGTGTACCGCAGAAGTGGCGTACAAAAGGGAACTTGCGGAAACAGGCAGAGACAACCATGAAAATCTTTTGAAACTCAGATCTAGTTCAAAATCGGTCGTCTAGTAGAAAACAATCGCGAAGGACAAAGACGTGGTAGAACTAACTAAAATTCTCCACAATCAAAAGAGGGTAATCCAAGATCTCGCCAGCCAGCAAGCCATCCTTGCGATGGAGGTGGCCAAGATTAAGCTGGAGGCGAGGAAGAGAATCAAGCAGGAAGATACGAACTAAACATAAAAAACAGAGGACAAAACAAAAAGAATTGAAGAAAAAACAAAAATAAAGAAGAAGAGCGGGAGATGTTCGCGGCTTTATGTGAAATAAATGACACCGTCAAGAACTCGGATTTCACTCCTGATGTTACAGGATACACTGTGGGATTGTGGTTGCTCCCAGAACAACTAATGTCCATAACGTCAATTGCTGAGGTATCTAATACCATCCAAAGCATTGGATGGTATAAGACTAAGACCAATACTATAGAGCAAATCCAAACACCCAGTAAGCTAGGTGGAACGAGAACAGTTCGGAAGCCCACCTTCGCCTTAAACTCTAAAATCCCAGAAGGTGCCGCGCAGATCACGGAAGCAAATAGACAGACTTCGAGAATTGCTTGAAGTTCCGTTCCAAGTAGTTGCTCCCCGCAAAAGAAAAGGGTGGCTTAAACACCGCCCCTCAAAAGTATTCGTGACCGTCTGCACCTGCTACAAGAAAGGTCTAGAAAACAAAAACAGAAGGCGTTTCTGGTGATAACCAGCAACGAAGAATAAGAACGATCTGGACTTGATTAAAAGGGATCAAGTCCAGCAAGGAAGCCCCACTAGTCAAAGGAATGCAGAAAACCTGAACGGGGCACATCCTCATAGAACTTGAGAATGTGAAGGACGCTTCGCGCATAGAAGAAGTGCTGGCAACGCACGTCGAAAACAGACCATACAGATACTACGAGACGATAAAGTGTCCTTCGAGATATACGATATCGAGGAGAACGCCACTCGGGAAAAAATCCAGCAGCAGTTAGTCGATTTTGGAGAGGTTAAAGTAAAATATTTGCGTCCCTATTAACTGGGAACGCAAATAGCCAGGGTCGAGGCCAGTAGAGATGCTGTTGGTAAGCTCACCAGCATGTCAACTCTCAGGCTGGGTATTATAAACTCCTGCTGAATCTGCCTAGTGCAGAGGAGGAGAGGTGCCACCGCTGCTGGGCCCTCGGACATAAGAAACACGCATGCAAGGGGAGGACAGGACTCAGATGTGCCTCAAGTCACTGGGCAAGGGAGTGTAGTGAGGAGCGCCGTTTTGCTCCACATGGCAAAATGGAATTGGCACATGGAATACTCACGATTCTGGCTCACGATCTTATTTACATTTGTATCAAACATTTTTATGCTAAGATCAACCGTTAGGGAATTATTATGAAAAACCAATTGTTTGTACCGTTAATCCAAGATGGCAGACCTAGTTGAAAACTTAGGTTTTCATCAGTGCCCGGAACTAAATAACATATATCAAAATAATTTATACCCCACCTTTTGTAGGGCAAAACCCTTATTGACTGAACTAATGTTTTCTCGTATTAAGGAAAGAGTATTAGATAAATTTCCATTTAAATTAAATCATAATAAACACTAACTGAAATTCTGATTTTTAACTATACTTTTCCTAAAGACAATAATATCATTAAAACAGCTAAGGAAAATATGGCTAGAGTTAAGAATCCCGAACTCGAAAATACACTTTTCCCTATAGAAATGGCTATACCAAACGAAAGAACACAAAAATACAAGCTCTCTAAGGTGAGGATCAATCTTGTCGGAGTTGTAATAATGCCACAATTTAATTTTGAAAATTGCAATTTTCCCATAAGAAATACATGTAAGTGTATTAAAATGAAAAGGTATCATTCATTCTGTTGGCGGTACGTGTGCTGTGCCTGGGTCGACAGTGACTAGTGGTGGGGAGATACCAGTCGCTCTCAGAGATCTGCCGCGTCAACTTTCAAACTTTTCGAGTTGGAGCCGCTTAAGGGATGTTTTTTAAAGAGTTTAGCACGTGTCAAAACCGTTCGGAGCTTAGCGATTTTATCGGATATCTCCGTATGTTCCAACTATATACATTTACTACTTTTATATACATTCATTTTTATATTAAAAAATATAATAGTCCAATAGCTACATGTTTCTTCTTTCATTTGAGCTTTTGAATGCTCAATTTCATTAATTAGTTTAAAAGTTACAACGAATTTAGTGCAACGCGATCGATGCCGGACACACACTTACGTATTACTAAATCTCAGTTTTTGACAAAATTAGAAAAAATCATCGTTTTTTGGCCGTAGTTTTCGACCATACCACTTGACCAAATTATTAAGTTGTGGTACTTATTCGACGCAGAATTTAACGCTCTTTAATTTGTTAAACCACAAATGTTTTGATAGGATCCACGGTTTAGGAGTTATATGCAAAAAACTAAAAAAAGTCCTAAAATTTTGAAGTTCTTTGGCTGCCAAAAGTTCTCCCGAGGTCGCCCGTGTTAGCATTTTTGTTTTTCACATGCTTGTACCTATTTATACAAGATAAAAAAATAAAATCTTCTACACCACCGTTTGCAACATACCACCTTATTTCGATTCTCTACTGACTGGCCTACATCTAGAATATTATATTTAAACTAGTCATTTTATAACAATAATTATTAGTTATTTCATATTAGCTTAAAGGTGTTATGGTGTTAGTTGTGGTCTTTGTTTTGTGGTTGCAATAGTTGGCAAATAAATTTTGAATAGTTTTAAAAATTTTATTGAAAATTTCCAAAATATGACTTTACCATTTGAAAAAAAATGCATGTACCCTTACGGTTGAGTTTGAAGTACAAAAAATATACCTCAGCAGTTTCAATAGTAAATTTCGAGTTGAATAAAAAAATAATTAAACTCTTTGTTGTATCTAGTACAATATATTAATTATTCACTGTTACCCTTATCGATGAACACACTGTATACCTGATATTTTCCTTCTAAATGTCACAAAATATTCGCAAGTTACAAAAATAAAGGTAATTCGTTAACATATTAGATATTTTAACCCCCAGCATAGCAGTATCCAGGAATCGACAATCCCGGGTCACCTACACTGAATATGGCTTCAACACAAAAACGAGGAATAATAAAATTTAAATAATGAACATTTTGAAAAGGCTCTCAAGCAAAAAATTTCTCATCAGTAGGTATACTTTTCACCCCCGGGAAAAAATCTTAGATGCATTTTCAAAAGCCATTTTATTGCATATACAGGGTGTCCCCGTGACCGTGGAGAACCTCTTAGGTGGTAATAGAGGACACTTTTCTAATTGTAAGACATATTTTTAAATAAAATTTTGTCCAAGTCCAAACCCTTGGGGTACCTCACTTTAAAGCAATTTTTCAATTTATGATTTCAAGCGGCCATTGCACCGATATTTTTGATTTTTTGGGTTTAATGGATTAAAGCTTTTCTATAGAGCATTTAAATATCTACAAATTATGTTATAACCCCTTATCGCCTAGAATCAACAGATTTCGAGTTATGAATTAAATTAAGGAAAAAATGTCAAAAAATTCCGAGTTTTATTTTTTTTACTTTTCTTGCCAACCCCGTATCTTTTAAACAAAACGTCTTAAAAAAAATAACGACCCGAACCGGATAGGAAATTTAACGGGGTACAACGTTGGTCTAATAATTTTTTGGGAAACCAACCGTTTTCATATAAATTACGAAAATAATGAACAAGGTGTGGGTTAAAAAACTAAATAAATTCACAAAATTTATTTTAATAAATTTTAAAATGGCCTCCCTCATTTTCAGAACACATACGTGCTCTTTTCAAACAATGTCTCTTTTAACAATTTGGTACCTGTGATTGGTACCAGTGATTTGGTACCAGTTTATTTCTCTTACCTGAAACATTGAAATATGGGGTAACAAATTAAAATTAAAGACGAAAAATCATCTCGAGTCAAAAACAGATCAAATAAAATCAAAACTCGATCGATAAATAAGAGTCAAAATTTCAACTTTCTAGTTTTGGCTATAAATTAGGGTGCGTTACTTTGCCCCTCCCCAGTTAAAATTTTCGGCCAAAAGCTAGCTCCCGAATTCCATAGAGCTAGCAGCCAAATATTACAGCTAGCACCATTATAGTATTTTTACAAATCCATATTGAAACTGGAGGGGCTAAACTAACGCTAGCCCCCAGTTAATATTTTGACTCAAAATCTAGCTCTATAATCTACGGAGCTAGCACCCAAATATTAGACCTAGCACCATTACAGTTTTTCACAAATTAATATTTAATAATTTAATAGATCTGTAAGATTTATTTGAAAATACAGAACATTTTTCGCGTTACGTCAATAGCGGAATACCGCAAAAAAGGGACCGACGAAACAAGCGATATTCTGATATGTTATCTATTACAAAATAAGCTATTACAAAATCGGTTGCTAATTATTGATAGAATATAGTAAGTTTTCATGATTTTGTACTTCCCTACTGTATAAAATACAAATAAGAACAAGAAGCCATTCAAGTACAAGTATCGTATAAAAATTTTAACTTTGAGAAAGATATGCTACTTTGTGTAATATTTTACAAAATAATTTGTTTTGAACATGGAGCATCGAAGATGCTCAAACCACCATTTATTAAGTTGATCACATTTTATCATGTCTTCCCGAAAAAATTTAATCAATGATTTATGTCAATATTCTTTATTTTATATAGAAAATACAAAATTCAGCCTTTACTACAGGGGCACCCTGTATACATAGACTTGTCTAACATTTATATAACATTAGCCTAACATGAAATCACAGCAGCAGTGAGAATCATACAGTGTCGACCTGATGGGGTGTAATACATTCAAATGGTATAAGCCAGTTCGGCCAGTTCCATTTGCAAGTAAATGCAAATAAAATTACGGCCCAGTGATTTTTAACAGTATTATTGCAATATTTTGAATAGAAAAAATAAAAACTGTATAAATAATAAAATATATTATATAAAAATAAAATTAGGTAATATAAAATAAACTGCAAATGTTCACACCTTGAGAGGTAAAATCCTAGGCCCAAGGCAGCCACTTTGAAAGAAAGGTTGAGGGGCACTTAACTTTCTTGTTTTAATTGACCATAGTTTTAATAAATGACAATCGGTACTGTAACGTTTCACTACAAAAGAGTAGTGTGGCCTAATACATTTTAGCATCTCATTTCATTTCATCACATGGAGGCACTTAACTTTCTTGTTTTAATTGGCCGTAGTTTTAATAAATGACAATCAGTACTATAACGTTGTTATGTAAGCTGGTAATAATGTCAGAATTATCTTCGCTTCCAAAAACACAAATTTATATTGTGTTTGCCTTTGATGTTCGTTTTCGGCCAGCTGTTTTAATAGCGGCGGCAAAGGGTGGATTCTGGATCACTTCGTCCTTTAGCTGCTTTAGTTAGCAAAATGCAAATCAAACTCAAATGGTCAAAATTAATAAATTTATTTAATAAGTTAATGAAAAGTATTGCTCTGCAGTTGTAAACAATTAAATTTAGTAATTCTGGCAACAACCCTAATGAATTTTAAACAACAGATCCAGCGAGTGTGGATTACAACTACGTGATTTAAATACAATAAAATCAAATAACAACAGCCCCAAACAACAGGTATCTTAAGTAATAGTAATTTGGACTCACCAGCTGTATGAATCCTCACAATATGATCAGAACGACACTTTTGATCACTTACGAGATAGTTGCGGGCTGTACCTTGTTGATTCTTGATGTTGATCGCGCACAACCTACACTGGTTACCAAATCCACCAGGTGTTGGCCTTGGAATGATGATGTTGCGTCTGGACGGAGGAGAAAACAACGCTCGAAGCGCTGAGCGGATAGCACTCCGCATTAGCAGGAACGATCGAACAACTCAGAAATAAATGGTAACGAAGCACTGGCTTGTGCTTATTGCGTTTCAATTCCAATGCAAATAAACGCAGGTTAACAAAGGTTCGCTCGATGTAATAATTAAAACGATTGCTCGACATACGCAGGCCGTCGAAATAAAAATTATAATTGTGGGTGTAATTGACAATGATAATTCTTCCCAAGAATTACTAGGCGAATACTGCGCAAACTTTGACCCTCAAATCTAATCACGATCACGTGGCCGACGTCCAGCTCGAAGACAATGTGGCGCACGGCAGATGTTACCACTTTCGACAAAACACCAACTTTTAAACTCTCGTATTTGTTGCACAATAAAATCCGCATGGAAACGCTTTTATCGGTGACCACTGATGATGATTGACCAGAATTATTTAACAATTCCATCAACTTTGGTGAACAATTTCAATTCGCAAAATAGGTCGAACTACACGTCCTTCCACTTTGACGGTCAGGTCACCACTCCTTGACCTTCGTTCAGCGCTCTCGTCTCGCCTTCCTTTTACCTCGCACGTAACCTGATAACTTAAAGGGCGAACTAAAGGTGCTGACCTTTCTTAAAAGAAATTGTTAATTTTACAATTTCCTGTTATAACGTTTCACTACAACAGAGTAGTGTGCCTTAATATCTTTTAGCATCTCATTTCATTTTATCACATGGAGGCACTTAACTTTCTTGCTATAATAGGCCATAGTTTTAATAAATGACAATCAGTACTGTAACGTTTCACTACAAAAGAGTAGTGTGGCCTAATACATTTTAGCATCTCATTTCATTTTATCACATAGAGGCGCTTAACTTTAACAGTTAGGTAACATACTTGGGTCATGTTATCAACGAACAAGGAATTCAACCAGATCCAAATAGAATTAAAGCGATCCATAACATGCCAGAACCAATCGACAAAACAACCCTCCGATCGTTCCTAGGAGCCATAAATTACTATGGAAAGTTTGTCGATAACATGAGGGGATTCCGAGGTCCTCTTGACGAACTTCTAAAGAAAGACGTGGAATGGAAATGGTCGGATAAGTGCCAACAATCTTTTTTAAAACTCAAAAGCGTTTTACAATCTGATTTGCTTCTTACACATTACAACCCTGAATTGGAGATAATTGTAGCAGCCGATGCATCTAATTATGGTCTTGGAGCATGTATTATGCATCTATTTCCGAACGGCACACGTAAAGCCATAAGCCATTCATCACGTTCACTGACACCTGCCGAAAAACGTTACAGTCAAATTGAAAAGGAAGCCCTTGCTTTGGTTTTTGCAGTAACAAAATTTCATAGGATGATTTTTGGTAGGAAGTTTATACTTGAGACGGATCACAAGCCGTTGCTTGCCATATTCGGATCAAAGAGTGGAATACCAGTGTACACCGCCAACCGTATTCAGCGATGGGCTTTAGCGCTCTTAACGTACGACTTCACGTTAAAATACATTTCAACGGATAATTTTGGCCACGCAGACGTGTTATCGCGTCTTATCGACTCACATGATCGTCCTAGTGAAGATTACGTTGTTGCTTCGCTTTAATTTGAAGATGAGATTCGGGAAGAAGTCTTACAGTCACTCGGGCAGCTACCAGTGACATTTAAAATGATCGACAAGGAGTCTGGCAAAGAAGAACTACTAAAAACTGTGAAAGAGTACATAACGACAGGTTGGCCATATAAAATTAGCAATCAAGAAATAAAGCAATTTTACTCGCGAAAAGAGTCCCTATCAGTTGTTAACAACAGCATATTATATGGAAATCGAGTAGTAATTCCTAAGAATTTTAGAAATCTTATTATAAAGCAATTACACAAAGGTCACCCAGGAATGGATCGTATGAAGTCGATAGCTAGGAACTATGTTTATTGGCCAAACATCGATAGTGAAATCGAAAATTTTGTCCATAATTGCAGCAATTGTGCATCCTCAAGGAAAAACCCAACCAAACACATTCTGAGTTCGTGGCCAATAACTAAAGATCCATGGGAACGGTTACACATAGATTTTGCAGGACCACACGAAGGCAAATATTTTTTCGTTGTGGTTGATTCACATTCAAAATGGCCAGAAATATTCATAATGAACCAAATTACAACATCGGAGACTATCATGAAGTTAGAGGAAGTTTTCTCACGTTTTGGCATCCCAAAACAATCGTATCCGATAATGGTACGCAATTTACTAGTGAAAAGTTTCGACAATACTGCTTTCAAAACGGGATTGAACATATCACAAGCTCACCTTATTATCCACAATCAAATGGACAAGCCGAACGATTCGTTGACACGCTAAAACGATCGCTGAAGAAACTAAAACAAGAGGGAGTTTACAGCACATATTATTAACATTTCTATCGGTCTACCGCACAACACCAAATAAAAGCGCACCAAAGCAACGAAGGTTGGTACTTATCTGACGATACCAACTGAAAGGAATAAAAAGAATGGGATATAAGCACATGTAAATGAGGGAATAGGAATAGTTAATTTTCTTGTAATAAATCAAGAATTATATAACAGTTAGTGGTATTTTATTGTGGTTACAAACAACTAGAACAGATATAATACAAACAAACTACAATAATAGATTTTTGAAATAAATAGACAATTCAACTAAAGATGTGCTGAACAAAAAGCAGAAGAAGTATATCTCGACAAAAGAAAACACACCAAGTTGATAATTAGGAGTGATGAAAAAGACATTATGTAATATCTCAGATTGCTGCCCTCCACGATGTTGTGTGGTGTGTGTAAAATGGCAGCGACTACATACGAAGATTGCATCCAATGCAAAATGAAGTGTAAAACAAAATATCCGTTAGATTGTATCAAGATATCCATAGAGACATTTAGTGAGTTGAATAGAAGCGGGAAAATAGACCAGTAGGGTTGTCACGAATGTGATCCGGTGAACATAACCTCAAATATAACCGCTATCAAAAATACTGTTAATGTTAACAACAACCAGGAAAACCAAAACTAGTCAGATCCCCAGTCAAAGTGACTGGGGCAAAATTGTGCAAGAAGAAATAATGGCAAAAGCACAAACTCCGGCTGATGAAATGATGGATCAATATAAAAAAGAGAACAACGGATGGACCGCAGTTACAAATTCACGCAAGAAGAAACGAAACTCCCCGGATCCACCAAGAAGAGTAACGCAGAAAGCGATGACAGAGTATGGAAAAGCAGTAAATCCAACCAATAAATTCCAAATCCTAGAAAGACTAGAAGTGAATAACCAAAACCTAGATAAAACAAGTAAGCCCGCTAAAACAAAACCTCCTCCTATTTTTGTTGTAGAAATCACAGATATAGGCGGGTTAACAAAATTACTTGACTTAAATGCCAAAGTTAAAGAAAAATACGCACTAAAATTCTGTCAAAAGGTGACGTCAAGATAATGGTCAAGAAATTCTTACAGAGCTATCGTACTATTGCAAATTTAGTAAAAGACGAAAACTACCACCCATAGCAGAGAGAACCGCAGTTGTCTTCTTCTACTTTTAGGTAGGGTGCTCCTGTTTGCCCTGACCTCGGACTATCTTCTGTCAAAGAGGAGAACCAGCTTTGGGCCCATCGTTTGGGCGGTCGACCCGGAAGACTTTACCCGGAGGTCGTCCATCTCTAGACGCCCGTGTTAGTTTATCTTCGCCCATTCTGCTGACATGCTCGTTTCACTCTTTTCTCTTGGTTTTCATCCACTTCACGACGTCTTGTACGTTAGTCCTGTCTCTAACGCTTTTATTGGATTGCATGTCTGTCCACTTTATCCCAAGTATTCCTCGTAGTATTTTATTTCTGTTGTTCGTACTTTTGTTTTGTTCTCTTCGTATCGGCTCTTGTCTTTCCCGCGTAGGTTAGGACAGGTCTCACTATAGTTTTGTACAGCCTGATTTTGCATTCTTGACGCATATATCTGTTCTGCCATATGCTGTGGCTGAGACATCCAGCAATCTGGGCTGCCTTTTTACTTGTGAGTCTACTTCTTGTTTAGGTCTCTAGACGCAGTTATTTTGGCTCCCAAGTATGTAAACCTCATGACTTGTTCTATCACAGCGCCCTTCAATTCCAGTTTACAGCGGATTGGCATTTTGATATTACCATCGTCTTAGTTTTGGTTGCAGAGATTTCCATATTAAGTTGTTTTGCAGTGATGTTAAATTGGTGTAGCAGTCTTTGCAAGTCGTCTTCATTATCAGCTATAAATGCTGCGTCATCCGCATAGCATATGACGTTGATTTTTCTTACCTATTCTATACCCATTGAGTTCTCTCACACTTGCAATTATTTTATTTATTATTAAATTAAATAATAACGGGCTTAAGGAATCTCCTTGTCTTATTCCAGCTGTTTATTGGGGGTATTGGCGCTGTTAGTCCTTTGTCGGTTATAAACTTTGTATTGTTGTCTGTGATAATGTCATATATAATGTTAATGAGATTTTGATTTACGTTTTGTTCCTTTAAGATTTTGATTATATCATTTTCCTGATTTTGTCGAAGACCTTTTTCAGGTCTACAAAACAGATATACGCTGGTAGGTTGTATTTTATTGCCTTTTCCGTGATTTGCCGTAGTATAAAAATGGCATCCACTGTGTTCCTGTTCATAGAAATAATGCGACTCGTGGAACACATCACGCTGCACTACCGTGACCCGATTATCAACCGCCTACAAACGGCCCTCGACGGACTTGAAGTATGGTGCCGCACCTGGCGCATCGGGGTCAACCCTGCAAAAAGTACGGCAACATACTTCAGCAGACAAACGGACGCACCCTCAGTCTGCTCGAACCCCACAAACGGAGATCGTCGTTAAAACTACTAGACTCCCCACGCGAAACCTCACGATGTTCGGCACCGCGATTCCTTGGAACGACACCTCCAAATACTTGGGGGTCACCCTCGACAAGGGACTACGGTGGGGCCCCCACATCAAAGACACCGCAGCTAAAGCAAGGGGCGCAATGGCGGCACTGCACCCACTGCTTAATCCCAATAGCAAACTCTCCATCCCGAACCGACTCATCCTATACAAAACCATCATCCGACCCATCCTAACTTACGCCCCGTCTGGGGCTACGCAGCCAAATCCCACCTAACCCACATTACCTCCACCAGCAACATCGCCCTACGACGCGCCATGAAGGCCCCATGGTTCGTCACAAACAAGAGGCTGCAGGCGGACTCCGGCGTGGAGTCCATCGCAGAGTTTATCCGTCACCTGACGGAAAAATTTTACGAAGCTTCTGGACACTCCGAAAACCCATTAATCCAAGAGCTGGGTAACTACCAACTCGAAGATTTTTGCGGTATAAGAGACCCAGAAGCATCTTGCAGCAACCCGAATAGATCTTCAAACTCGCAGCGACATCAACAACCCCATCTCCGCAAGCCCTCACCTTCAAAGGGCGAGATGGGACTTCAATTCAGCCAAGACTTTCGAAGCTATTTTTCTTCCGAAGGATTCTGCAGGAGGACCGCGACGCCTCGCGACCCTCCCTGCAAAATCAGAAAACCCGCAACCCACACACAGAGGTATCCCCCTCGGCGCGACCCGCAGCAACGCGAAATTTTTCTTTTATTTCAGAAGCCAAGACACCAGGCAAACATGCCAGCCAGACGAAGGAGGTGTGGGGCGATGCCCGGTACTCCACAGTGCCAAGAAGACAAGTCAAGTCCTGTTCATAGAATTCTTGTTTTTCTTGTTTACTTTTATTTACATTTGAAGCATACACTGATATTAGATGCAATACTGTTTCGCCAAGGTCAAGTGTAACATGGATTATTCTTTCGTTAATACACTTGGTGTCGACTAAGGTGTTAATGAGCTTTTTATGTATTAGCACTCCAACACCTGCACATGCTCTGTCGCATTTCTTGACACCACTATACACAAGTGGGTAATTTCCAACTATCAGTGAACCTTGACTTTATCTTTTGTTTTCGCTTAAGACACATAATCTGTATGTTATGTACCTTCATTTCTTTTTCTATTTCTTGTTTCTTGGATGTCCAAGAGCCTATGTTCCATGCAGCTATTTGCAATATATTCATTTTTGTAGTCCTTTTTCTTGCAGGGGTCGTCGTAAGTAAATCCGTCCTATTCCGAGGCGTTTCTGTGTTTCTTGTTTTTGAGCATATAATATATACTCCCAGTAGGTTGCTAGCCTTGCTGGGGTATCCATCCCTAGTGGACGGGCTCACCCTCTCTCGTCAGCCTTGACCCTATTTTCCACTCGGGTTGGCTACCGTGTCTCCGACAGGGTTGCTCAGGTTCCCAGGGTTCACCAGCTTGGAGGTGAAAGTAGGATTTTAGTAGGAGAGGTTAATTGATGCTGAACAGGGACACTACTACTTCAAACCCCAAAAAAATTTTATCTTTTTTCTCTTAACGTAGGATTAGGTCCTGTAATATCCAACGGCAACCTCGACAAAAATCCGAAGCTGCTGCTGGTACTGTGAGCATATTATTTGTTTTACATCTGAAGTAGTTTGCTAGACTGGCTTCAGATGTGCCTGTTATATATTCTTGTTAATGATGGCAATTCATTAACATAGTAGACCACCGGCTTTACGTGCCTCCCGAAGCATGGCAGTTGTCTATTGTTAGCTTATACATATATTTAAAATTATAGTTTTGTGGAGGATGCGTTGTATCCTCACATGTTATTATTTAAAGGTTGCGTTGTGTTGGAATAACTATTATTTTATTTTAATTATTATATTTACAAAATGAACCCCTCCAAGTGTTTGCAACCTTGGCGTGGTGAGGGGCTAGCGTGTCTCCAGCGAAACCGGAGCTATGTACTACAGGTGATGGCAATGGATAATCTCCCCCTCGGCCGACAGAGGGTGGTCGGGGCCGGCCGGGACTTAAAAACTCTTTGTGCCCGGCCCTCGATCGGGGATCGATACTGAAATCTTCCACTTTGAAAAATGAAGATAACAAAAACAAAATTATTAATTTTGATAGGAGGAAACTTTCTCTTAAATCAAACAAATCGGCTTTTTTTAAAACCAGAAATTAATTTTGACTACGAGTTTTCTTAAATTATAAACTCATCACAAATAATTGTTATTAGTAAGCAGGTAATAATGGCAGCCTGTCACCACAATCTTCTCATTGTTTCTTCTTCTGTTATTTAAAACCGATTTTAAATTGAATCTTTTTCTAAATATTTTATGTAGTATACAGTGGACATAGGGCTATTGGGTAACACCGCTATAAAAAAAACGCACCTTTCGTTTTACCTCTGGGGGGTGGTGTGGAAAGAAACGATAATTATATCAATATTTTCAAAAAAAAATCATAACAAATAATATGATTGTAAATAAGACCTCTACAGTCTACTCTAAAGCTAAAAAAATTCTAAGACGCTTTAGACCCAAGGTTACAAATAAAAAATGAAAAGTTAATCACACGTCACATCAACAACGCACAAGTACATACGATACACACAAGAGTGGCGGTACGCCTGTTGCCAATCATTTTTTCGGCGGAACAGCTAATGCAATGGAAGCAGATACAATTGTTGAAGGGTTTAAGCAAAGCTTTCTTATGTATGATGCAAAAATATGTGTACATGATTGGTGAGTTTGTTGTTGAATCAGCAACAATCAGAATAATTATTTTATTTTTGTAGGCGATGAAGATAGTAGTGCTTCTGATAAATAAAATTCAATCAAACCATATTTTGGTATAGATCAATTATTGATACAATAAATTGAGTATACAAATCACATTTGCCGAAACTTCAATAAACAGAATTAAGAAACTAGCGAAAGCTAAAATAAATGATACAGGTGCCATTCCAATTAACATAAAAAAAATTGTAGACAAAAATTTACAACACGGCATTAACATGAAGGATTATATCTCTTCCTTCTTCTAACGATTACAAGCCGACACCAAAGTCGGCGACTTAAAAGACCATTTCGTTCCAGTCATAAAACTGAAATCGATCTTCTTTTCGCAAGGCTCTTATTTCCACTAAACTTGGAGTTACAGGACAATAAAATACAACAGTACTTGGTCCCGCATTACGTACGTAACTTACACGGAAGTCGGGTTACTAACGTAATTTTGTGTTCAATTGCAAACAGATACACATTTGCATTTACGTTAAGAACGATCAAATTGCAGGCAATGCGACGCTACGTCTACAGCAACACATTAGGTTACCTTGGAGCTGCTTCCCAACCATCTGGAAGCGAGCCACTCTGGTCCTAGTCAGGAAGGGCGAGAAACCTCCGGGCGAGCCGTCTTCCTACAGGCCGATCTATCTATTGGACCACGCGGGGAAACTGATGGAGAGGCTCCTGCTGGAACGTTTGAGGCAGGAAATAGAAAGGGGAGGGGATCTCTCCCCTGAACAATATGGCTTCCGAGCCGGAAGGTCCACCATGCAGGCGTTACGGAGGGTGATGGACCTCGCCAGCGAGAGCAGGGGGACCAGCTGGCAAAATCAGAAATTTTGCGCGGTGGTTGCGTTAGACGTCAAGAACGCTTTAACTCAGCGCGCTGGTCCTCCATCTTCGACGAACTGAGGGCGAGGGAGATATCTCCATACCTCCTCAAGATTATTGGCAGCTATCTCAGCGACCGACAGCTCTTGGTGTCGGAGACGGTGTACAGAGAGGCCCGCGATGTTACCAGCGGCGTTCCGTAGGGTTCTGTCCTAAGCCCGACCCTGTGGAACGTGATGTATGACGGGTACTCAACCTGCCACAGGAAGAGGGTGTGGTGGTGTTGGGATTCGCGGACGACCTATTGGTCGTCGCTTCCCGTGTTAGCCCGGAAGACCTAGTAGAGGCAGTAAACGGGGCCCTCCACAAAATCAGCCAGTGGATGAAGAGTCAGAGACTTGTCCTGGTCCCGCATAAGACAGAGGCGGCCATCCTGTCCAGGAAGAAGAAGATGGAGGTAACCTTCAGGCTAGATGGTGTACACATAGTGCCTTTGAATCCCATTAAATACCTAGGGGCATGGCTGGACAAGTCCCTCAAGTTTGGTAAACATACAGGAAGGCGGTAGCAAAGGCGGGGTAGCGCTGTTCAGGGTCATGCCGAATATCCGCGGCCCGTCAATGGGCAAGAGAAGGCTCCTGGTGGCCGTAGCAAACTCCATTATGTTATACGGTTCCCCGATATGGTTTGCAATCATGGAGGTGGAAAGCTACAGGAGACCCCTGGCAAGGTTACAGCGACTGCTGGCCATACGGGTCGCGAGGCTCTATAAGACAGTGTCGGAGGAGGCGGCGCTCGTGATTGCCGGGGTGCCGCCGATAGAACATTTGGTAATAGAAAGGCGCGAAACATCGGAAGGCGTCGGTAGAGGGGAGGCACGTGAGTCTCTCCTCACCAAATGGCAGAATACCTGGGGGCGCCCAGGCAAGGGCCAGTGGACGCGTGAGTTGATTTGCGAAATCAAGCAATGGATGAGCAGCGGACACGGCGAGGTGTGCTTCCACCTGGCTCAAATCCTAAGCGGGCATGGCTGCTTTGCCAGCTACCTATCGAGGTTCGGCAAAAGACTCGACGACACGTGTTTTTTTCTGCGAGGGAGTGGACACACCGGGCCACACCCTGTTTGATTGACACTTGGCGAGACGCTAGATAAGAGGCTGCTCGGGTCACTGGAATTGCACTAACAGGTCGAAACCTGATCCAGCTGATGCTGAGCAGCGAGAAATGGAATGCCGTCCAGCGAATGGGTAAACAAATCATGGGTGCCAAAGAAGAATACGAACGCGAGATTCAGCGGTTAGACCGCGAGATCCAAGAGAACTCGTCGAGACCAGGCGATAATTAGTAACATCCAGGTTAGGGCGGCCTCGAAGAAATGCCATGGCGAATCTGGGTCCGTCCAAAGGAGTGGGGTTTTAGTCGGTAAGAGCTCGACACTACCACCCAGAACATCGGGTGGTGTCAACGAGGATTTCCCACTCCTAACACTTACAAAAAGGTTACCTTGGAGGTGTATCGGGCAATACTAGTGACACGAATTTGTCAACTGTACCCTAACGCAGCTCCCATAACTTTGATTCATAAGTTCTTCCTTATTTTTTCGCAAAGCCATTTCTTATTCCAGTATTGCTGCAACAACCTGCATTTTGCTTGCAAAATTTGCTAAAGGACGAGTTTGTTGCTCTAGAAAGGTTGGCCGATTTCTACTACAATGCATAAGTAATTTCCACAAAGAATTAAAAATAACAAATTCAATAATTACGGGCTTTGGTCCCATTGTTTGGGTTTCTTTTTAAAATCCCATCTCAAGCATCACATTAACAGTAATTTAAGTGTCAAAAGAAACGACTAACAAAATTGCAAGTGAGTCTATGATAATATGATACTTCAATATGAAACCATAGAGTTCCATAAGTATGTATGTAGATAATCCGAGTTGATTAGGCAATCCATACGACAACTTAGTACATTCATTCTCAAAATACGATAAGTGTATAAAATCAATAATAGATTATACCAAAAAAATAGTCATATTATCCTCTCGGTATCGAAAGCGATTTATCATTGTTATGTATTGCATCAAAAATTTGAAATTATTGTGTAACACAAACAATTAGTGTACCATCGCTATCCGTAACAATCTGACGAAAACGCTATCTGCAAAGAATTAACCAGCAACAGAAGGCAGCAGCTGGTATAGAATTGAGAAAAATGGAAGGAAAAAGGAGAGGCCAAGGTTTAGGGTTGGGAAAACGGCTGAAGAAGAAAAAGACAAATATGTTTTCCTTTTTTAGAACACACTGCTGCGTAACTACGGCTCTCGCCAACAAAAGCTTAAACGGCCTCCGACTTGCCTGACCTGTTGCAGTTAGGTTGGTCTCGACGAATTCGTACGTGGCACAAATAACTAATAATAGTTAGTGGCAACAACTTACTCCACCCACAAAAAGTACTGAATAAAACTCTCACCTTTATTAGTTGAAAATCGTCGCCGCCACTGGGATTTCAAGTCGGAGCGGTGGTGATCTGTGCTGCCGAAAGTCTTTGAGCTTCTGATTTTGAGATAATACAATTTGATCACTAAATAGTTAATGGTCCAGATGTTATTGTGACCTCGTGGTGCGGAATTGCTAAGACGTTTATGGTAACAACTTAAATGTGGTAGTGTTTTTTTGGAATCGGTAGATAACCCCAATCTCGATCACCGTGTAGAAAGTGACGTTTTTAATCCCGTAATCAGACGGAAGCTATTATTCGATGATGATCACACTTCAACCGATCGAAAAATAAACGTATTCGCTATCGAATTTATTCCTCGTCACAAAGGTAATGTGTAAAAATCAAACTACACTTATCCCGATAATCAATTCACCATACAATCTAAACTACATTTTAATTTTAGGTCAAATTCTGAACCAAACCACGTATGTTCTTTCTTTGGATAACGAGTCTCTAATCTCCAGCTATAAAAGTCGCCAACATGCCAAATTAAAGTTATCAAAAATGTAACCACATTTGAATTTTGTTTATATATAGGGTATTTCAAATATTAAATGATCGATGTTAAATAAAATTATAATTGTAGAAGAGTCTATAATTGAAATTACCCTTACCAACATGAATTACTTTACCAACGAGGAGTCGATCTAAGTTCTATAACTAATGATAAATTGTCAGGTTACAAAATCAAAGAAGTGTAGTACGGAACAAAATGATTTGTTGGCTGATGTTTGGAAGGGAAAATAGCGGGTTTTGTTGCTAGGCGATTTCTGTTGGATGCTCATATCTAGCGTAAAGATTTTGGACCAATAACAAGCCTAAACCAGGACGCGCGAAAATAATGTAACGGTCAATGTCACGTTGACGTGGTAAGAGACCGACCGTAATTATTTAAAGGCGCTTTGCAAAATTTAAGAAAGTGAATTTCAATAGCTCGACGAAGAAGACGTATGCGAACGATGACCAGTAATTAATAATAAAAAAGAGCAGTATAAATTAAAAAGTCGGTGACCGTTAATAATCCCGAATCTGGATTTTTACCATTTTTAAAGCGGTTTATGAAATATGAGGGTCTAATTAGCATATAAAAAAAATAAAATTTACGGTCACACATTTCGTGAACATTGTTGGTTCACACATTTTTGAAAAAAGCGGCTTTCAAGTTAATTTGGAATGGAATTTTATGATTGGCCTTTTTGAACTGTAACCCCGCCCCCCAAAATTGAAATAGGTTGTGGCGACAGTAAAGTTGCCATAATCTCGTTTTTTACAACGAATTATGAAGAATGAGGGTCTAATTAACTAATAAAAATACTAACTTTGTGATCCGACAACAAATTTCGGAAAAAAATCACTTTTTGTATGAATTCGACTCTTTATGTAGTTGCGCTGTCAAAACCTACTACGGGGTAGCGCACGGGGGATAAACGGGCGTCTCTAGCAATAATCGGGACCGGGGGTTCCCGACCAAACCCCCAACAAACAAACATGAGATAGAGTCAGAAATTAATAATGAGTCTTATAACAGGAAATTCTGACTTACAATGTTTTAAAAAATTTTATTTATTAAAAAAATATTATTTTTTACATAATTGCTCCATTTGTGCCTTATGTTGTTCGCGCATTATTTGTAACTCAAGTTCGTGCTTCTCTAACATTAATTTTTTTTTAAGATTATGAAACTCAATTTTTTCTTGGTGTTCTTTACGTGCAAATTGCTCCTGAAGTTCCAGAAATTGCATCTTTTTGTCGGCCAGGTCACACCACTTTTGATTTGGTACCAGTTTATTTCTCTTCCTGAAACATTGAAATATGGGGTAACAAATTAAAAATTAAAGACGAAAATATCATCTTGAGTCAAAAACAGATCAAATGAAGTCAAAAAATCAAAACTCGGTCGATAAATAAGAGTCAAAATTTAAACTTTCTAGCTCTGGCTATGAATTAGGGTGCGTTGCTTTGCCCCCCCCCCACTTAAAATTTTTGACCAAAAAGGCTGAACTAATGCTGGCCCTCCTCCCAGTTTCAATATGGATTTGTAAAAACTATAATGGTGTTAGCTCTAATATTTGACTGCTAGCTCTATAGATTCGGGAGCTAGCTTTTTGGCCAAAAATTTTAACTGAGGGGGGGAGCAAAGTAATGCACCCTCTGAATTATGATGAATCGGTCAGTCAGTCAATATAGTATAAAGTTTTCATTTTAAATAAAATTGGCATACCTGTTACTTTCAATTCATCGCTTGCGGACATTTTCTCGACAACTAGTTCTTCTTCGTTAACGGCGGTAGTCATCCATGGCTCATCGCTACCATTAACGGCAACATTTATCACGGTCTCTGTAAATAATGAATTAAAGTAATTACATCATTTTTTAAATTGCACATACCAAGCTCATCTTCTGTGACCGCAGCGCTGTCGCTATCACTCTTTGGCACTAAACCCGTCATACGTTCAGCCAGAATATTCTTCACAGAAATATCAGTCCGTGTTGTGGTTGGAGTTACATATGGCCCCCTTCCATTACAACTTCTATTTTTTACGGCGATCTTTTTGATGTTGAACCATTTATCTTTCAAAACCTTTGCAGATCGATGTCCCTCTGTACTTGTGGCATTAAACTCTTTAGCCAGCCTTTCCACGCTAAAGATTTTGCTTGTTGCTTACAACTCGGACCTTTTGCATTCCAAAATGCTACGGTATTTCGTGACCAAAGTTGTCAGCATATTAATTTCGGATGATGTGAAATTTTTACACCGACTACCTTTCTAAATAATTATAATTAATTAAAAGGTACAAAAACTACAAAACATACACAAACTACAAAAAACACACAATAATATTATAGAAACGGTGTAGAACAATATTTGCACTATAAAAAAGCTTAGGTTAACCTCAACGATATAAACTTTGTTAGGTAACTTTTAAAATTTGAACTTGCATAGCATCCAGCAGAGCATCAAACTAGTTTATCGTTTTGTCAGAAAAGCTATCATCACCTACAAACCTATTGATTATTACGTAATTTCAGTTTTCACTCATTTTCGCACAAATGTAGGATGAAATATACTTAGAGATGACATGAAAACGAAAAATGATTTCTAGCAAACGAAACAAATAAATTCTCTTGATTTCGATAATGGTAAAGAAGAAATTTGAGGACTCTAATTTCACAGTGAAACAGGTTACAGGGGATACATTGATCGTCAACACAGCGATTACTATGTCATCATCTTTTGATACCTCTTCATAGTTGAAAAAGACATAGATCTGCTAGTTCTGTTAACAGCACTAACAAGACTTCATACCAATATTTACTTCCAAAAACCAGGAAAAGAAAAGAACGTAGAAAAAATAGACTTTCCCGGAAGTCTACAACATGTACACGTAGTGGTAGAAAACAAATTATTTCTCCATGCATTCAGCGGGTGTGACACTACGTCCTCCCTGATTAACTAAGGGAAAATGAAGTTCTTATATATAATCCAAAAGTATGAATATTTGAGAAACACTCTGCAAGTATTTAAAGAGCCAAATGCATAGTTACCGTAGGCAAAATTCCTAATCACACTGTACACAGTTGCAAAAGAAAACATCGCTTTGGACTCTCTTCGCTATCAAAATTTTTCAAGATCCGTTACAAAAAATAAGTTCAATCTTGCTACTTTACCACCGACAAGAGAAGATGCACGTCAACACTCCCTTCGGACCTACCATCAGGTTCAGACTTGGTACGTCCTCATTCCTCTAAAATGAGGATGGCAGAAAAGCAAAATCGAACTTACTCCTGTAACAACGACAAAAGACTCTGTTCCTGAGGCACTACTGAAATTTATTTTGCAAATTTCTAAAATTTGCTTCTCCTTACTTCGCTGTAACTCATGAACTATTCGTCCGGGAGAAAAAAGTTTTAGACAAAAGCTGTAGGCAATTTTGTTTCCTACAATTCTTGCAATAACTATTTTTAACTTACATAGCAGCGGAGTGAAATAAAATGCGAAAAACTGCTTTTGGGTACTTTTTTGATAAGATGGCGGCGCGAGCGGCACTCGCTCAACGTAGCAATTGATGGTGCAAACTTACAATTTCATTCAACTTAAAAATTAACTTGTCAAGAAAAATTGAAATAATTTTTAAATCAGTATTTTAAAAACCGTTTCCAAATACCCTCATCGATCCTAATTTATTAAATGTTTGTATTCATATTATAAATTTATAATTATAGATTTATTCCAATGCATCTTTTACATTACACTGAAGATACCTGTTATGTGCCTTTATCAGGTTAGCCCCTCTTCAATCGACTTTTTAACTTTTTTTATGATAAACGTTTGGTAATCGTTAGGTAATGATTGGTAGTCCAATCAAAAGTTTTGGTAGTTCATTGTTTTATCGTAATTAATCAATCAAAATATAAGGTCCCCCTTCAGTGGAATGTTTAACTTTTTGTTAGGTCATTTGACCGAACATCATGTTGTGTGGAGGATTGGTACATAGATCAATACAAAGCTTTAGTAGTTCATTCCTTAGCTTAAATTCATAATAGTTCAGTCAATGGTGGCATAAATTAGAGCTTACCTTGCAAAAGGTCAGGGAAAGTTCTAATTACGTAAGCTTGTAGAGTCGCATGTTCTGATCATATTAAATTTGCGACCTTGAAGGGGTGTCTCGCGCCACCGTCTTGCCAAGAAGGTACCGAAAAGCAGGTTTTCGTATATATCTCCTTTCCGCTGTTATAGAGGCTAGAAATAGTTATTATAAAAATTGTAGAAAACAAAATTGTCTACAACTTTTGTCTAAAACTTTTCTCTCCCAGATGAATAGTTCATGATTTACAGCAAAGCAAATTTTCTCAAGGAGATGCGGAGATTAGTCAGCCTGGACCATCTACGGCATCTAAAAGAACTAGAAGGCATAAGTTAAGACCAAGTTGTGGATTATGCCTACTGGGGATACCACATAAAAAACGCGTCCCTTGCTCGGCAAGAGTCGACTAACCCTGACTCGAAAGTACACTTTTCCTATAGAAATGGCTTTACCAAACGAAAGAACAGAAAAATACAAGCTCTTTAAGGTGAAGATCAATCTTGTCGGAGTTGTAATAAGGCCACAGTTTAATTTTGAAAATTACAATTTTCCCATAAGAAATACTTGTAAATGTATTATTGCACAATAATTTAGGCATTATATTAACGGTGCGTGTGCTTTGATATGCATGAATCAACCATAGGGCAGGACTAACTAGAACAGCGTTAGGAGGAGTCGGTCGCTTCCTGAGATCCATCGCGACAACTTCCACACTTTTCGAGTTACATCGTCTTGGGGATGTTTTAGTAAGTAAAGCACTCATCAAAACCGCTTGTCACGCCTAAAGCGACGCAGAGCAGAGCGCAGGGTGCAGAAAATGGGTTTTGATAAACGCAACCACGTCAAGACTAGGATTCACACAAAAATTAATTTTTCCGAAATTTGTTGTCCGATCACAAATTTAATTTTTATTAGTTAATTAGACTCTCCACCTTCATAATTCGTTGTAAAAAGCAAGATTTTGGTATCTTTCTTCTTCATCGTTTGCTTCTTGTCAGAAGCGTCGTGACTCAAGCTTGGCCGAAGCCAAGATGACTTTTCTTGGGAGTATAATTTATAGGGTGGTTTTCCGTTGCCTTCCCCATGGTCCACAGATTGATATTTGACCTTTGATCACAGCAGTGTATCCGACTCGGCTAGGACTCGAACCGCGGTCTACCGCTTTCCAGTCGGCCGGTGTATGCTTTACGCTACACTGCTGGTATCTTTAGTGTCCCCATAACCTATTTTAATTTCGTTGGGCGGGGTTACAAAAAGCGAGGTTCAAAAGAGCCAATGACAAAATTGCATTCCAAATTAATTTTTAAAGTCGTTTAGTTATTTTTCATAATTCAGAAAAAAAATGAGAAAATCGCAATCAGGGTTAATCGACTCTCGCCCACTTGCTCTGCCCCATGGTGGTGTGGAAGTAGGTAAAAAATGAAATTATGTAATAATCAATACCAGTGGCGTATTTAGGAGAGGGAAGGGAAATTGCCCCCCTCTCCCCCCCCCACCCAAGGATGACTCGGATTGATCCCTAAAACCCACCATAATAAAAATAATGTTTACCAAGCGGTTTTAAAATTTAAATAAGTTTGAGTTTAAAACAAGTTTTGAATTTCTTTTATTTTTTGGAATTTGTTAGTCGTCTCTTTACCACATACGCGCACGAATGGATTAACGAGGTTCTGAAAAATAATCTGGTTTGCCCCCTTCATAAGCATTTTTTAAATACGCCACTAATCAATTGATATTAACTGAAATTTTGACGAAAAGTGAAGCAGTTTTCCAAATTAGAACTTTCCCTGACATTTTTCAAGGTACAATGTCTCTACTGACTGAACTATTAATAAAGTTGAACACTAACTTATGCGCTGCTGTTCACGTATATGCAATAATAATTGTTCGATATCAAATTAGCCTACATCGGTGGATTTTTTTTAACTTTCTTTTATCTTAAAAATTGAATAGTCCCTTAGCGGTCATTATTTTACTAATAAAAAGTTTTGGTAGTTGCTAGTTTAATAGTAATGAATTAATTACATCGTCCTTGGGCCTTGGGTTAATTAAAAAAATTTTTTTTAGCTCATTTGTTCGAATATCATGTACCTACGTATGAAGTTAAATAAAAAGTTTTGGTAGTTCATTGTTTAGTCGTGATTTAATTATATTAAATGCAAAAACAACATCCATGTACCGGCTTTACTGAGACGGCTCCGCATTGGCACTGCATGAAAAACAACACAATTTAAAACTTCGGCTAATTCAAAGGGTAGCTTATCGAGTATTAGTTGACTACTGAGCACGAATAAGGGAATACGTCAAAAACGATTACTTGAGGGAAAGTGAAATCGAAATTAAAACTGGTAATTGAAATATTATTCTGGAGTTGGAATAAAATGGGCTATTAAAAACATGGAAATTGAAAAAAAATTCTGTATTTTATAAATTTATTTATAAAGAAAAACAATGAAAAACTATAAATAAATTAAATGCAAATACTGAAAATTTCATAACACTCTTATACTCTTTTTAACAATCTGTTTATTCTGGCATGGTTAACCGAAGGCGATGCTTTATTCCTCCAATTTTCAATAGAAAAAAAAGAAAATAAATCTGAGTCGTATTCGTTGCAATCTTCTACTTCGTCTTGTTTATGAGTATCTATATTAAAAATTTATTGCCACGTTGATTTTTTCCATGGTTTTTTCATTTTATGTCGTTAAATAAACTTTCAACGTAACTGCTTGATACATAAATTAAAATGCAGTTTCATAACGGCTGTCCACAATGAGAATTCTTTGGCTATTTGTCCTAGCTGCTTATGAAATTCTGTCAAATAAAATGGTTTAAATCTTCACTTATTAAATCAGAAGTTATCAAATGGGCTTGTGATTGAATATTTGTTATCCACAAAATAATATCATTGCTGTTAACTGCCTGGGTGCCAAGAAATTTCCTTCGATATTCATTTTGTGATCTTCCTCATTTTATTTCTAATGCTATTTGCAATGTTTTAACCAAAATATTCCTTTCTATAAATTCGGTTTCATGTTTCTCAGTTAACATCTGATTAACTGATATCGAAAATCCATTGAAGTTAATTATTACTATAACGTAAATGAAAATGTTACCACATTTTAATTGTGAATCACTGTATAGTTTTTTCACAATTCCACCAGTTGCATTGATGCTTATAAATGCTGACCCTTTTTAAGCTATTGTATTTTATAAAACAATATTATAATTGGTTACGGTTTAAACGATATCTTTCATGGAGTTTTTTATTCCATCTAATTTTTGTATCTTTCCTTGGTGTAGTGTACGAACATCTTACAAAAATGGTGGTTTTATGTCACCGTGATTCATTTCTTCCTTGGCTATTTATGGCAATTTGATCCTTTATGGCTATTTGACACACCCTCACCTTTTCAGCAACAATTATTCTCTCAAAACCCTTCAAGGAATGTGGAAGAGTTTCATGTGGTTTTCCTAACGTATCACACGTGTGAATATTGACATCTGCCGCTTCATACGATTCGTAATCCAAATAACCAAGAAATTCATTGGAACACTTCTTTCTTTTACAGCATCCAATCATAACCAAATAATGCTTACTTTCAAGTGATAAATATTACTATTTTGGCGATATTTTGGCTCTTTTTTAATTGTAAGAGCAAGGTAACCTGCACCGATGCTAAAATTCTGCAAAAATAACGTATGTCCATTTTCGAGGTGGTAAAATTGTCTAAATCTTTCTATTATTATTTGGAACGCTTTTTGGTTAACCAGTTGGAAATTTGGTTTCATCATATAGCCAGGATTTGGTACTTCAAATGATATATCACTAGAAAAATTGCTCGCCGATGTAGAATTCTTAAATTCATCCAATTGTACTGAAATATTTAAATCTTTTCCCATTTTTGTCAATATAGTATCTCTTCGATCTTCGCGTACGTTTATAGAAACTTGGTGTGGTGTCCAAAATCCATCCATTCGTGTGGTTATATCCTTCCAAACCATATCCGAATACATGGCCAAACAATTTGTTACAAAGTATTCGGCAAACTCTTTTAAAACTAAAACCTTTGATTTTCGTGGCATCGTCTTTGTTATTTATATAAACATATAACATGCAGTTAGCAGCACTGGCAGTTAGAACTAAAAATTAAAATATTTTAACAAAACCAAAATTTTTAATAATTCTTAACACATTAATATGCACCACAGGACTGATAATTTTTCAAGATAAAATGGTTAAAATTTAAAACAAAAATTATAAGCTTTTCCAGTTATATTAAAATCGGAAATGAAATTTTAGGATTGAACATAAATATTATTTGTTTACTAAGGGCAAAGTGAAACAATTTGTTTATTTATTACATTACACAAATTTACAACTTCTTTAATCTGTGTACAAAGCCGATAGTAGATTTTAAGATTAATTACAAAAAAAACAATGAACTACCAAAACTATTTTTTTTACTTGGACTAGGTAACTTAACGTTACTAAAAAAAATTTGCCATAAAAAAAGTTCAAAAATTGATTAAAGGGGAGCCAACTTGATGGAGGTAACTTTTTGCCACAAATTTTGTATTTCAAAGATTTTATTCCGGTAATTCTGATAAATGATGTTTTAATGCATTTTCCGTAAAATTTATAACTACAAATTTCACATACACATAAGATTTCGGCGCCATACCTCATTAAATGAACATTCAAATCTAATTCAGAAATTTTGCAAGCTGCAAAAAGGTTTCTCGTCCATATGTGTTCTTAAAGGGACAATCAAATTTCCCCTGCGTCAGAATTTATAAATACAAATTTCACATGTAAAGGGTTTCGGGAGCTTTTAAATTTCTTTTATGTCAACATTTATAGTCACACGTGCAAAAGGTTTCTCACCTCGTATGTGTTCTTAAATGAACATTAAAATCTCCTTTACATAAACATTTATACTTACAAATTACATATATAAAGGTTTAACTTCAGTAGGATTTTTGAGATGCATTTTCAATTGCCATTTTGTTGCACATTTAGAATTACTAATTGTACATGTAAAAGGTTTCTCACCCATACGAACTACTAAATAAATTTTAAATTTTCTTTTATAGCAAGATTTATAGTCACAAACTTGACATTCAAATAATTTTATGACTTCAAGAATTTTTGTAGGTTTTTTGAGTTGTGTTGTAAATTAATAAATTCTTTACATACCCCACGTTCAAAATGTGGGCATATTTGATGTTGAAATTCTCCACGCACATCACATTCCAGAATCGAAGTATCATCTTTAATGTCAATTGAATGATGTAAGTCTTCTAGTTTGATTTCTATGTCTTCCACTTGTTCAGTTTTAACTTCAATCTTGTGATTTAGCAAGTCGTTCCGAGCGTTTTCAAAATTTTGTAATATGAGCAAATCTTGATCCATATTCAGCGTGGATTCCTTTGTACCAAACACACAAGCTTGGAATGCGGTCAATCATAAAATATAATGTCCGAATTGTAGTCACCTTCTCTGTACATTTCGAGATCTCTTCTGGGTTTTCGGGATACTGATAATTAATTTAAAATTAAAACCTTTACAAACTACATGATTGATGAAAACTTACATAACAAATGAAAGAGTTGAAACTATGATGAACCACATTAAAATATTAGAACATGATTGGCAAAGAAAATATATAAATTAGTGTAACTACCACAATTTAATATAAATAATGTAAATAGCAATCACACGATGTCCACTAGATGGCACCACCATTCCAGCAGTGGTGTAACAGAATTTATGAAGGTTTAAATGCAAAAGCGAAAATTTTGAATGTTTATAATTCAACTCAAAGCGCTAAAATCAAAACTGATCCCAAATTTATGGCATTGCCAAGTACCAAGTTTTAAACCTACACCTTTTTCTTCTAAAGGAGGGACTTCCATAGTCGCCCCAGAGTCCTACTATTGGATGGTAGATTGTGCCTGGTAATACCAAATCGGGTTAGTCCAGGAAGTTGTACTAATCATAACAGTAGCACGCATCCGGACTTAAATAGAAGATCAAACTAGCTAATTCAGCATCAATTGCTTGTACCGTCGAAAAAAACACCTAAGATAAGCTACACAATAACATTTGGTGCTAGACCTACAGCTCTTTGTGGAATCTGAACCACAACTCTCAAATAACGTGTTCTCACCTCATAGAATTTGAACTCCCGCATTCGAGATACGTTTAAGCTTCAATGAGAATGAGGAGTTATTCGTTAAAAGTTTTGAAAGGGGGAATGGTTTTTCTATTTTCCGCTTTAGTGCGAATTTTTGTGTAAATTTTGTGTCAATCAATGAAGTTTCCTTAGAGCTTTTATTATCATACTCTTAATTTCAATTTTATATTACCTAAATTACAAAATATTTGATTTTCGCTAACTCCGAGCAAGTAACGCGCGCTACTACCAAACTTTCATTTTATTTTATTGGATTATATCAGATATAGCGCTAGCAAAAACAAAAGTAATAACTAAATATATTAGTAAAAGATAGAAAAAATTTAGACAAAAAATATGTGTCTAAATTTTCATCTGAAACTTTTGATGGTAAACTACCTGAAAGTTATTTTTTAATTTTACCTATTATTTTTTATCCTATAATTGATATTATTATTATTATTATTAAACTTTTAAAATACCTATTACATAAGAACAATAGTATATTATACACCAAGGTAGTGAAGCATAGTGTTATAACCCTAGCGCCAGATTAAATCCCAAGGTGCGTAGCACCGCGGATTTAAAACGCGCGGTTATAACACGCTTCACTACCGTGGTTTATATACAATTTTTCCACTACTAGGATTGTTTACTCTTATAATAATAATTGTTAATGAATAAAGTAAATCGTTTTAATTATTTATTTCAAATTATAAAACAAATGATAGTTTTTTGTTTTGATGTTGACACTTGCTTGAAAATATTTAATTAATTTTGACATAAAGGTTACATTAAATATCGAATAAAACTAGTGAACGTGGAATACAAAGTATATAGATGTTGACGAAAACTATTTTGTCAAAAATGTACTATTTGTAACGATAATTGATTGTAATAATTATTAATAATCGATTTATAAAGTTTCCAGTTTCAGCTGTCATAATTAATTCGTTTTCTCATTTCGCCTAATTGCTAAACGTCACAAAATTCCAATTTAATCAACATTTTAAATATCAAATTAATCTTATTTATAGACCGATTTTAATTATTTAAACACTATTGATAGAATTTCTTGGTTATGCTAATTCGTTTTACACATAAATTTTCTTTCAAAATGGCCCGAAGTTTCCGGACTACGCATTTATGTTCATTATTAACTACTAGTGAATAATAAAATATTATTCACCTCAGGTGACAGAAGGCGTGGTTCACAGTTCGATAACTTACGTTGAAATGATAGTGTTTATGGCTAGTAGTGGAAAAATATCATTATTTGAAGTTAAGTGAAATTTTTATTAAATTTAATGTCAAATTAGCAAAAAAAATTCCACTTACCTTTTTCTTTAATAACATTTTTCAGTACATGACATCGGTAATTATTTATATTTCGAATTTTAGATTTTTTTTCTATCTGATGAGAATTTGAAATTCGAAACATAAATGATCATCGATGTAATAGACTAAAAATGTCGTTAAAAAAAGGAAGTGGAAAAACCGTTGATTTTTATTGATCAGTCTAAAGTACTGAAATCATAGGAATTGAAAATCTAACAGAGCCGATCTAAATATTTTACAAGGAGGAAATCTGCTGGTCAAAAGGCAGGCATTTTCGTAAATATCAAAAATGTATTATTTTAGCATTGAATCAAAAACTCAGTAATTTAGAAATGGAAGGCTCAGATGACAAAAAAAATCGACTTACATTGATTGGTTTCTGAGCCCTTAAAAAGTGACCAAGTTATTGACAGCCCTACAATTTAGGCGAGAGTTAATCAACCCTGATTGCGATTTTCACCATTTTTTTGTAAATTATGAAAGATAACAACACCATATACACATAAAAAAATAAAATTTGCGGACGGTCCACAAACTTTATTAAAAAACGGCCTTAAAAATTAATTTAGAATGCAATTTTTTCATTGGTTCTTTTGAACTGTAACCCCGCCCACCGAAATTAAAATAGGTTGTGGCGACAGTTAATATACCCGAATCTCCATTTTTACAAAAAATTATGAAAGATGAAGGTCTAATTAAGAAATAAAAAGTTTTTAATTTGTGGTCGGTCCACAAATTTGGAAAAAATACGCTCGTAAGGTGAATCCGATTCTTGACGTGGTTGCATTACGCTCCGCTACAAGCGGTTTTGACAAGCGTTTTACCCATTAAAAATATCCCTCAAGAACGGTCCAACTTGGCGAAGTGTGGATGTTGACCCACGGATCTCAGGGAGTATGTAGCTCCCCACCGCTAGGCACTGCCGACCCACCAACAGCACGCGGACAGGTAATAGAATGTTAACCATATTTGGCATAATATTGCGCAATAATACATTTACATGTATTTCTTATGGGAAAATTGTAATTTTCAAAATTAAATTGTGTGACTAAGTTCATCCCGTCTTTAAAGAGCTTGAATTTTTCTGTTCTTTCGCCATTTTATAGGAAAATTTTCGAGTCAGGGTTAGTTAACTCTTGCCGCAATTTAGGGTGTGTACAAAATTTTCGATTACCAATTTTTCTACATTCTATAAATTTATCACGATGCAAATGTCAACAGGTGGTACGCCAATAAAAAAGCGAACCAACAAGTTTTGTAGGCGAAAATCATTTTACCAGGAAAGAATTAATATACATTCACAAAAGTCGTATACATAAGTATACATGTTCCGAAATGAAATTGTTCAAGTTTTCAATTATGAATATTTTATAGAAAACACAAAAATTTAAGTAGGCTAAACATCTGACAAAAGTAATAAACAGATCTTAACGAAACTATGCCGCTCCTTGCTTTACAAAATACGAAGTTAAATTCTAAAATTTCAGTATTATAACACTTTTTCCAGTGGGATCATCTTGGGGAATGTTTTTAATAAGTAAAGCGCTTATCAAAACCGCTTGCAGTGTCCGGAGCGGAGCGCAGGGTGCAGAAAGTGGGTTTTAATAAACGCAACTACGTCAAGATTCGGATTCACACAAAAAGTGATTTTTTTCCGAAATTTGTTGTCCGATCACAAATTAAAATTTTTTATTAGTTAATTAGACCCTCATCCTTCATAATTCGTTGTAGAAAACGAGATTTTGGTATTTTTACTGTCCCCACAACCAATTTGAATTTTGGTGGGCGGGGTTACAGTTCAAAAGAGCCAATGACAAAATTGCATTCCAAATTAATTTTTATACAAACGTCAAAAAGACGACATTTATGCATCACTATCGATACGCGAAGTGTATCTTTTTAATATAACAAAAAGTGGTGGAAATCATTTTTCACCGTGAAAAAAATATTTTTCACGCGTTAAAAAACTTGACGATTCAGATACGAAAATAGGAATCTAATATTGTATTCAAAATTTAATCAAATTTAATAAAATCTTACAAATAAAAATTAATCGAACAATTGGAACAATCTTGTATATTAATTCTAGAGTGTCCCAGAGAAGTATTTATAGATGATTGGTTGCCGTAGGTTTTCTCACACACCTCATCACACACGTTTTTCTTCTCCCCAGAAGTGCAGATCTTGTTGTCAAGAACTTCGTCAGTGGCGTTCCTTTGAGAAGTGGAGGGTTGACAGTTTGCAATCTTATTCGAAATGCTAATTTTGTTGTTCAAACTGTCTTCTAAATAACTCTCGGCTACAGCAGTACTTTTCCACCCTCCGTGGCGCTTAATAGATGTCATATTACCTCCCGCATTGGCCAAAAGAGTGGCAGAGGTTCGCCTAAAACAATGGCCAGTGTATTGCTTAAACAATTCCTTTCCAAGCCATTTAGCGATCAAACTGGGAATTTCTCCAATTGTATTGATTCCAACATGTTGATTAACACACTTGCCGTTATTATATTTCAAGAATAATCGATGACTTGAAGTATGAGTCGGTCGCAAAGCCCTGTACTTCCGATATATCTCAATATGTTGTCCATTTGATACGGTAAAAGTACGTTCAGAATGAGTTTTTGTATCTGGAATTTTCACAATTAACACAGAGCCTACATCTTCTATGTCATCGATTGTTAATTTTACTAACTCTTCTCGACGACAAGCCCCACTTATGCCCAAAATAAGCACAACCTGCAATACATTAAATTTAGCTTCATATAAAATGAATATAATTAAATACCAGTACCTTCTTAAATAAATTTGTTTCATCGTCGGCTTCTACTATAAATTTAGCAATATCTTCTTCTGTTAAAACTCTTGATTTCTTCCCTCTATAACCAACTGATTTATTTTTGAGATAAGGCACCAATTTTGGAAATTTTCGGACGTCGATGTTTTCCTTTACATTCAGTGTTGCTTTCAGCATTGAAAAGTAGACCACAATGTGGGCGGTTTCATTTTGTAGACTTTTCTTCTAAATAAGCTAAAAGCACTTTCTCCGATATCTTTACCACATTCTTTGTTGCACACCATTCGCGAAATTTAATATACGTATTCTCATACTGCACTTTTGATTTGGCAGGTAACAGATTTGAAATTGCGGCATTTGCAGTTTCTATTACCTCTGGCGGAGTATCGCTTTCACTGCTATAGTCCATCACTTCGAAAAGTGTGAATTATGTAAATTATGTAATGCGTGGAATTATTACAAAATTATAAATTGTAACTGAATTAATAACAAACAATTGCGCGTTTCCTAAGTTACAATGTTATCATAAAACCGATAATTTGATTTTATTTTTATAATAATAATCAAAATTTACTTCAATTAAATCAATTCAATTAATTAATTTTTGACGTTGTATAAAATATTGTTTGTATTTCGGGCGCAAAATAAGTGTTTAATGGCACTTTCGAATGAATTTTTGTCTCGACCTGACGGTCTCGCCAAAAATTTACATTCTCAAGTGCCATTCAAAAACACTAATTTTGCGCCCTAAATCAAAAATAACTATTTAAAGTCGTTTTTTTTCAATATTTGTAAACCGACGGCAAATTTTATTTTTTTATACTCTAATTAGATCCTCATCTGTCACTAAAATTCAAAGTAAGAAATCAAATTACGCATAGTCTGGCTTCACTAAAAATGAAATTCAATTTCAAAATAGTACAGTAACAATCTTAGCTGTGATTGTAGCGACATCTATGTTGCGTAGCATTCCTTTTGAGAAAAGCTGAGTTGTTTGTCAATGTCAATGAATTTCATTCATTGCATCATGGTCGGTTATAGTGAGTTTCCAGGAATTTGAATATAAACCTTTCTTAAACTTATCCAGGATTACCTTTAAAGAACTGGGGAAGACCAAAAAAATAGAAGAAGCAGAGGCAATGAAGGTTGAAAGGCTAGGACAGGTGTTGCCTCAGCCACTCATACCTTCTAATACAACCATATCTCAAGCTGCCTCCACCCCCTTTGGTGTGGAAGTGTTGAGGAGGTACGGGGAGAAGCAGTTCTTCTGACTGAATCGCAGATGTAATGCTGAGATTCGTCTAAATTAATCTTCACACAACCATCGCACAGGTGCATAATTAAACACGACATAAATGTGGCCCTGATACAGGAACCCTGGTTTTAAGGGGCCGTGTCAAAGGACTCAACTTCTTAGGTGAGCGGGAGTTTATTAGGTTCGGGGACAATCCTAGAGATTGCAGTATTGCAAGAAAAAGGCGGTTGCCGCTGTGGGGACTCAGTACAAGAGTCCTAATAGCAGCTAAAGCAAAAATAACATAGGAAGGAAGCTCGAGGGACCTGGTGATGGCATCAGTCTACCTTCTATATGACCAACCAAGACCCCACTCCCAATGAAGTCAAGTATCTGGTAATGGATTGCGAAAGGACGAGGACACAATTGGTGATCGGCTGTGACTCCAATGCACACCACACTATAATTATGGGGTAGCACGGTCACGAACGAACAGCACAGGTGAGTTCTTATTAGAATTTATTTTTAGCGATAAGTTGGAAATAATGAACAAGGGTGATAAACCCATACCTTTGTCACTACGGCAAAGAAGAAAGTAATTGACCTGACGATGTGCACCCTCACGTAGGTAGGGTGATCAAGGAATAGTATGGCATGTCTCTCAGTAGAGTCACTCTCAACCACAAACACATTAAATTTACTATAGTAACCCCTTCTTGGTCGGGGCTCACGTACTAAACCCAAGACCCAGCGACTGGGCTCTCTTTAAGATGAAACTAAGATAGAGTATGGGGAATGTCCCCCAACGACATGATAACTTCAGCCACCTTGACAGCTTATAAAGAAAACTGCCCGCTTAGAGAGAGGAAAGTCAAACGGGCCACCATCTGGTGAAACCGTGAGCTTGAATCTCTCAGAGCAGGTACACGAGGTCTTTTAATAGGTTCAAGAGAACAGACGATTGGGAAGCTTATAAAAGCTCCCGCCTGAAATACATGATTGCTATACGCAAGGCTAAGGAAGACTATTGGAGGAAGTACTAGGGGGATAGATTGAAAAACTCTTGAATGTGTTCGACTCTAAAATCACCATCGGAATGCATTCTGAAACCCAACAATTCCTCTACTAACCATCGCTATTCTGCTACACCATTCGTTGGGCTAACAGGTATCACTGGAAAGTAGCTAATAAAATTATTAAAACCTCGAGAGTTGTATGGGCGACTCAAACTTTCTAACCATACAAATCTCAAGACGAGGATGGAATATTTCCTGCGCTACTTCAATACGGGTTGGAGAATCTAGTGATTTCTGATGAAATCGCTATCCTTATTATTAAGAAATTTGGGGAGTTGTGTCATCACTGATCCAAAGGCTATAAGGACTTGTTATGTCACAAACGCGCCATAGTGACATCGCGCTGAGAGCAACAAACACAATTTTGCCGGCAGTTTAATAGGACGGGCGTGGGTGATTTTGAATTACTTTTGGAACTTTCTTTCTACTTTTAGTGAGTTTGTCCCACAAGATGTTGACGCGGGACAGAAGGTCGTTAATCGTGAATATTTTGGGCGCCACTGGTGCGTTGACTTTTAGCAGAATTTTAAATAATCTTGAGGGCACCAGATCAAAGATTCCACACTAATAATATGATTTTGAAAACTGTCATTACTATACCTTTCCAAAGCGTTAATTCTCCTGCCCGACTTCACAAAAGGATCTGAAAGTATAATTACACACCAGAAAACACAGCTTGTACTGAACAAAATATACTGATAGAATTGAAAATTTTATCTTACATTATGATAAATCTAATAAACAAAATAAACTACATGTAAATTAAGGTAATTTATATCGAAAATTTGCCAGGGCGGCGAGTATTTTCACAAGAAAACGTATTCACGTTACAGACTGTCGAAAGATGGTGTAAGGGGACTATCGGTTAATCCAAATAAATCCTCTGTTGTAGCGTTAACACGACGCTCAAACTTACGCGATGTGGAAATTGAAAGGATGCGGGGGCTAAGAGAGGTCAAATACTCGAGTTTAACTCTAGACAACAGGCTGATCTTCACTCCACATATACACAATTCTACAAACAGAGCGATTAGGGTCCTTTGAGCCTGGATGAGCATGATTGACAAAACATGGGGACTAAGACCGAAAACGGTACTCTAACTGTACACCAGAGTGTGATACCCATGATCACATACTTGATTCTGATCTGGTGCACAAAGCCAGGAATAGGGGAAGCTTAAACACAGGCTCAACGAGCTGCAAAGATTGGCCTGCCTAGGCATAACGGCTGCAATGACGTCAACGGCCATTGCTTCTATGAAGGCTCTCTTGGCCTTTGAGACTGATGCTGTTTTGCGCAGAATACCGGTTGATCATAAGCGACCATGCTGAGATTAAGCCAAGGGGAGAATATCGTCAACTCGATAAAGAGCAACAGCGTGCAAAGCATGCCACCGGATAAAACTAGCATTATGAAAGACTTCCAAAAACCTCTCAGGGTCATAGTACCTGGAAGGGATGAGGTAAAAATAGCACAAAAGTTGTATCGGAGATATAATATCATCTGGTACACAGACAGATCTAAAACAGAGATAAGTACTGGAGTACGCGTGCGTGGTAGCAGAACGGGTGAGGCTTGCAGCATCAACCTGGGAACCCACGCCACCATATTCCAGGCGGAAGTAATCGCGATAACTGTCTATGCTGAGGAACTGTAAAAACAGAAGCATCTGCATCGTGTCGGACAGCCACGCGGTTCTAAAGGAACTTGGAAGGAGTTGAATCAAACTCCAGGGTTATCAATCAATGCTTTGATGAGACTTGACATCAGCAACAACATCACGTTGATGTGGGGGCTGGGGTACCAGGGCATCAAAGGAAACGAAGAAGTAGACTCCCTGGCTAGGAAGGCCACCAGTACAAACCTTATGGGTCTATAGCGCTTCATGGTGGATATCATACCAGACCGCAAAAAGAAGGATCAGAGACAATATGAAAGAAAAACACATTGTTTACTGGGCGGGCTTACCTGGACTGAGGTAATCGCGGATGTTCATAGTCAAGTGAGTCAGATTAAAAGGCTACAACACCTTGGTCTTCCTTTTCCGGAAACTGAGGAGATAGCGCAAGCACCTTTTAAATGCTTACTCGACTTGGTTGAGGCGACGCATTTGGAATGAGGGTTACAGTAAGCTTCAGTGCAGTGGGTCTCGAACTACAGCCCGTTAGTAATAAAAGCTATGTTTTTGGTATAAATTAAAAAATAAGATCTGTATTAAATTTATTAAATATGTAATAATGTATATGTAATAATGTACACCACTGTAATAATTAAATGTATATGAAATATGTTATCAAGTTATAAAATTATCAACTAACAAAATGGTGTGTGCCAATATAAAATGCTATGTATATGTCAGAAAATGTGACACTAATTTTGTTTCTTATTTCGTTTAAAACCCAAGTTAGCTTGCTTCACCTTCGCCGCAAACCTCAAAGAGTTGACAGTCTCTCTGTAGCACTCATCAAACGGAGCAATATTTACAATTATCAACGTTTTTGAATTGTCTCCTAAGCAATTCTGTAGTAAATATGTGAGCTTTGAATTTTTGTAAAGTATGTGCGAAACCTTGCTGTGTAAAGCTGATAACACAGCACCAAGAGTCGACAAACTTTTGATAATATTTTTAGTTTCCGTCATTTGATCTGAATTTTTTGGACTTTCAGAGCCGGCCAAATCCACCAAATTTAACGAACCCAAGCAACAATTATTCATACTCTCGTTTATACCCTTAATTTTAATTCGAGTCACGGCGTGTGATCGCGAGCTATGTTCGTTGAAGTTTGTTGCTGCAGTGGAACGATTACTGTTAGCTAACGTAATTAAAGAATACAATTCCTGAAAAGTATTGATATTTTTGATGGTCAAATTGGGAACAGTAGTTTCAAGTTCTTGGTTTAATTGAATTTCTAAATTCTGTTGATTATTACGATTCAGCAAATCCTTAATCGTTTCATTATATATTTCCAAAAAGCTAGCTTCGATCGTATAAACCCATCCGAGTTTTTCCAATATCGATTTAAACTCAAATATCAAATTGACAGTACGAGGTATCACACCTTGAAGGTGCTCATCAGCTCCACCTTGCATGGTGTACGTTTTACCCGATCCGGTTTGACCATATGCAAAAATACACACGTGATAACCATCCAGAGCACTTTGAACTAAATGAGACACTTCTTGAAATACTTCTGCTTGAGTCGACGTTGTATCAAAAACTTTGTCAAAATGGAATTCCAACTTTCTAGACTCTTGTAACTTCTGTATCTTCAAAGTCACTTTCTCCAAGCAGTTTATATTGCACAATAAACGGTGATTTTCATTTTGTAATGAAGGGCGTATCCGACAAAAGACACGAATGTTACCTTTTAAGTCTTGAATTTCATTGTGCATTAAACGACGATTTTTTTCGTGAAAATTTATGAACTCACAGACATCTTTGGTGAGTTCTTCCACTTCATTCTTGAGCTCTGTATTCTCTTGTTTTAATATTAAGTTTTCATTTTTAAGCTTTTCAATTTCGTTGTTGAGTTTGAGATGTTCTTCGCTAAGCTTTTCAAAACTAATCTTCAAATTCCTATTGTATTCGATTTCCTCGTCGTAGGTGCAATATAGTTGCTTCATCTCCTTGTGCGTTTTTACCAAAGCATTATGCTTCTCGGTTATAAGAGCAAATCTGGCTTTGTAATCGCAAGGTGCCGGTTTGGAAGGTTTTGGCTTTTTATCTTGAATATCGTTTGTAACCTCCTTCTGCATGTTTACATTACTTGAAATTGCTCCTTTATTCGAACTATTTAAAGTTGAAGTCAGTTTTAGCTTAATTTTGGCATTTGATGGGGTGCCGAAATCAGTTGGTTTATAATTGCACCGTATATCGGGCATCGACTTACTACGCTTGATCAAAAATCGTCTAACAGAGGCCAAATTAGTGATTGGTTCTTCCTGTGTTCTATTTCGTTGTTGTAAAATTCGCGTTGATGGATTAATTGGTGGTTTTAAACGAGATACAAAGCAACATCTGTCTAATTTATTCATTCTAAACGAACAACAGAAACCATTAATAAACAAAACGGAACAACACTTTGAACATACCTGTATATATATTAAACTATAATTATTTATTATTCATAAATTTCAATCGCTCTACGAAGAATTAAACAAATTGAACCGTTATTTTACAAATTGAATATACTATAATCTCTTCCAACGTGCATATCTTATCAAATGCGCCAAAACTCACTGCGTACGAATTAACGTTTCAGCAAATCTGATTTATTCGGTAGAATATTAACATTATTTTAAAAACATCAACAATATTTACTTACAATAATTATTAGAAAAGTCGAAAATTTGCGAAGAATCAGAAAACCCGAACTCAAAAGTATACTTTTTCGAGGGGTTAACCGCTGGTGAAGTTTTTGTACACATCTCATGAAGTACATGAAGTACTTCACGTGGAACATCCTCCAGTGCCTCTGCAACGGAAGATCTTCAATTCACTTCTAATAAAAATAAACTATTTTGATCGGAGGGTCTGGGAGCGTGGAACACCCTCCAGTGCCTCTGCAACGGGAGATCTTCAGTTTACTTCTGATAAAAATAAAGTATTCAATCCGGGGGGTCTGGGGGTGTGGAACACCCTCCAGTGCACAAATTTTGGAATGAAAACATTGCAGAACATGCAAAACCTCAGACCAAGTAGTTTACTTTCTATCAGAAGTAAACCGAAGATCTCCGTTGCAGAGGCACTGGAGGTGTTCCACACCCCAGACTCCCGGTTTAGATAATTTATTATTATTAAAAGTGAATTAAATATTTAAATATATCTCAAGTTTATTAAAATTAGCTATGGTCAAGTAAATGTGTTTTATTCTTAATTTGACAATTAATTATAAATTCCGTACCCTTGGGAGGCAGATCTCTGCAACAAAATAAAAAATAAACTACTTAATCCGGGGGGGGGTCTAGAGGGTGTGGAACACCTTCCAGTGCCTCTGTAACGGGAAATTTTCAGTTTACTAATGATAAAAAATAAACTACTTCATCCTGGGGTGTGGACCTCCATTGCTCAAATTTTGGAATCCCGTGAATTACTGCTGAATTATATGAAGTACGAAGAAGTATGCAGAATTATCATGAATTACGTTAAGTGTGAAGTTAATTGTACACGATTTCCTCTAGCGGTTGACCCCTCGACTTTTTTCTATAAAAATGGCTTTACCAAACGAAGGAGCACTAAAATACAAGACTTTTAAGGTGAGGTACGTTTCGGTAGGTTCTTTAATCAGCAAACAATTTAAATTTGAAAGTAACATATTCCCTTAAGAAATACGAGTATGTATGTAAATACATGTAAATGCATTATTGCGCAATATTACGTCATAATTGTATGCATCCTATCACCGGTTCGTATGCTGTAGGTAGGTCAACACCGACTTACTGCAATTGTTCCCTGCTATCTGTCGGGTTAACATGCCCAATTTTTCGAGTAGGACCGGTCTAGAGAATATTTTTAATGAGTAAAGCGTTTTTCAAAACAGCATATAGCGGCCTAAGCGGAGGCTGCAGAATTTCAGTTTTGATTAACGCAACCATGTCCAATTTCGAATTTTTAAAACCTTTTTTCCAAAATTTGTGAGCCGACCGCAAATTTTTTTTTAGTGTGTAAAAAACGATGTCCTCTTTCATAATTTACTTCAAAAATCATGAAAATCCAAACCCGGGCTTCGTGATCGTCCTCGGAAATTTAATTAACTGAAAATAATTTGATGCAATCCGAATGTGCTAGAAGACAGGTTTACTTTATTTCCCAGCTTCAGAATATTTTGTTATGCATGGATTTTGGTATTCATGGTTAATAATATACAGGCTTACCTCGAGGGGTTAACCGCTGGTGAAATTTTTTGTACACATCTCATGTGAAGTATTCGATTAGTACTATTTATTCTCCTGGATAGATCTCTGCAACGGGAAATCTTTACGTAACTACTGATAAAATAAATTACTCAATCCGGGGTCTGGGGTGTGGAACACCTCCATGCACAAATTTGAATGAACAACATTTAGAACATGCAAAACTCCTAGACCGAGTAGTTTACTTTTTATCAGAAGTAAACTGAAGATCTACGTTGAAGAGGCACTGGAGGGTGTTCCACACCCCGGTTTAAATAATTTATTTTTATTAAAATGAATTAAGGTTAGCCACCCTAGAGACTGAAAAAAGAGGCTTTTTTGGGAATTTTTTCCAGAAGTATTACGAAATAAATCTAGATTACACAAATGAGACTTTATTATACATATCATTAACTGTATACAATATTTTTTTTGAGGCAATTTATTTCAAAATGGCAGCGGTACAGCGTTTTGCGACAACGTCTTTTTTTCAATGCTCCACGGCCGGAAGAACAGCTCCCGTAATTTAATGAATCATGATTAGGGCGTTAATTTTTCGATTATATATACTATAAGCTAGAGAAGTACGTAGGATTTTTTCGATACATTGATTTTTGACAAAATGGCGCACTTCTAAAGTGGAAAGTGAAGAATTTGCCTAAAAAATCGTCAGATAATTGTTAATAACAAATGAACTATGCAATATAAAAAAAAAATCCTACGTACTTCTCTAGACAATGTATTTTCGAAGATATCTTCCAAATTTCAAGTCAATCGGTTGAAAATTGTCTGAGTAATCTTTCCGGCCAACTCCAAAAAAGTAGTTTTGAGATAAACGCGTTTAAAGTTTTGAGTAGCAGAAAAGAGGTATAACATTTGCCGTATACCTGCTCTAGTCCCCTAACGGACCTTCTCGCTAGCGCAATCAAAGGGACTCGCTGCGGACCACGCGACCATCATTCATCATTCTTGAGGCCTTAAGGGACCCTTTAAGACAAAAAAATAAATCGATATCCCGAAAATTCTAGGGTGGCTAACCCTTTAATATTTAAGCATATCCCAAGTTGTTTAAAATTGCGTAAGTAGTTAGTGAAGTGTGAAGTTACTTGTACACGATTTCCTTTGGCTTGAACCTCTGAGCTTATCTTTATCGTCTATAATCAACGGATTTTGAAGTTATAATTAAATTGAAAATAAAATTTAGAAAAACTGCCTACTGGTGTGAACCTTGAGCTTTCAGTAAGTTTATCTTTTGTGGTCTTAGTCACCATAGCAACGGCCAAGCGCATGTACTGAAGTATTGAATTTACCTTTGATAACAATAAACTGCTTACACCGGGGACCTGGGGGAGGGGGGGACGCTCTTCAGTGTCCAAATATTGGGATGCAGAACATGGGATATTTATAAATTATCATGAATATCAATAATATTGCATTGTTTTCTTAAAATTTATTTTATCCTGGGGGTCCCCCACCGGTGACTTATTTGTTAAGTATCTACTGCTACTGAAAACCATAAGTTTTATTGCAATTTAGATATAGCTGGGCGTTATGGACGGAGGGGTATTGAATACCCCAAACTTTAACAAAATTTACTTTTGATAATAATAAACTACTTCGACCGGGGTGTGGAACGTCCTCCAGTGTCCAAGTATTGGAATGCAGAACATTCAATATTTATAAGTTATACATATTATAGTTATAATATTGCATTAGTTGTAAATAAAATTTATTATATCCTAGCCCCCGTGACTGTTTGTCAAGTTATGTTCTTTTAAAACCAGATCTCTTACCACTGAAGATCAGAAATTTGAAAAATTTTATTTCGAAATTTAACTACGGTTGGGGGTATTCCATGCCTCCTAGACTCCCTCCCCGATCTCAACAAGTGCAACTGCTACTTTAAGCCTTTGAGTAATTGTTGATTAAATGTGTGTTTTTTCATTGAATTGCGGAAATTTAGTCACCACAGAAACGGCAAAACGGATGGACTGAAGTGTTCAATTTACTTTTGATAAAAATAAACTGCTTAGACCGGGTAGTCTTTAGAAATGTAGGGCACGCTCCAGTGTCCAAGCATTGGAATGCAAAGCATTCCATCTTTACAAATTATAGAAAATTTTATAACATTGCATAGTTTTGCTTATTTTCGCATAGGATTGCATTCCACCGCAACTATCCGTCAAGTTATGTTGTTTTAAATCCATTTTTCTATCGATCTCTTTAAGATTAATTTGATTTGAGATTGAGTACTGAAGTTTATAAGTTCAGAATTATTTTTTTGCAATTCAAGTTTTGTCGAGGAACATTAATGCTTAAAAATTAGGCAAAAATCTTTTACAATTTAAGTGTGTCTGAGACCTCCCTAGTCTCAGACTATCAGAAGATACTTATGATTTAAAAATTATTCGGAGTATTATTTATATTACTCCCCCCCCCTCCCGACTCCCGGTTTCTAAATCTGTATATTTTTCATATACTAACTCTACCAAAAATCCAAAAAGAAGAACGAAAAGTAAAAAAACTTATTCTCTCCCCTTTCAACCCGGAACTTCAGTGATTATCTTGCATTTTATGTTGTTTTAAAGCGTTTCTCTTGCTGGTCTATGATCGGCTGTCAGAAAATATATTTGATAGCTGGGTTGACAAATAGCTAACGGTTTAGTACAGAAAAGAGCCGACGTTCGGAGCGACGAATAGAAAACTTTTATCATACTAACTTTGAAAAAAAGTCAAAATTCATGTAACATTTTTATGAAAGTAAAGAAAAAATTGACGTGATATTATATTTAAAGTAAACTAAAATTAAAATTGAAGTAACATTTAAATTCATATATGGATTTGGGCGGCGGAAGGGGCAGAGCTTGTTAGGATTGCTAAAATGTATAAGTTTCAAATTTAAAACATTTTTTTAATAAACAAAAATTAAAATAATATGCCTGCACAACTTTTTTTTCACTAAGGAGGCCTTCAAGTATTACGCAAGCAGGCGAAGGGGGCCGGGTAGGGTAGTTAAATTTTTTCTTACATTTAGACAAAGGGGGCGGAATATTATCTTAAGGGGTTAAAAATTTTAACGATTTCATTTTTTTGCTTATATAGGAAAGGGAGGGGGGTCTAAAATCATTGAAAGTTTTCTCACGTAATACTTGAACGCCCCTATAATTAACAATCCAGGTAAAATGATCTGCGAAAAAATAATTCTCAGGTACAACATTTATGTTGAAAGTTTTTGTTTTAACAGTTAGGCACTACACCCTTTATTACTTTTAGGTTAAATTTATTTTATTAGTGCTATATAGCTATTATTCTAAATAACATTTAATAGCCGGTGCGCCAGGAGCAAGCGGTTAAAAGATACAAATAAATTAAAAAACTATTAATTCTTTCTTAATTAATTAATATTAATATTAAATCAGTTATTATTTTAAAGAAAACTTTAGTGCCTTTATAATTAACTTAACAAACTTATTTCATTTAAATGTCAAGAAAACTTGTCATTCAACTGTCAAAGCTAAACTTTTACTTTCTTATGAAAGCAATTGTTTCACATTACTGCCGCGTATGAGCGGCACTAAAGTACTTTCATTCTGACGACTGGACACCCTCCATATAATGTTTATTCAACTTTTAGTGCCCCTCGTCGCCGGTAGTACAGGTTTTGGTGAAGTACGAGAATTTGTTTTGAGAAAATTGGGGAACACGCCGTTTAATTTTGTTTGGTTTAATAAAATATTTAAATTTTCAATTTTACTTGTAGCGACATAAAGGCACAAATATAAAACATTTAGGGTAAGGATGGATTTAGCCCGACTTCTAATAAGGCCACAATTTAATTTTAAAAATTACAATTTTTCCATAAGAAACACATGTGAGTATAATATTACGTCATATTTGATACATTTTTCACCAGTGTGTTGGGTGAGTCGACACCCACAACCGGTGGGGAGCTACCAGTCGCTCCTTGCTATCTGTCGGGTCAACATCCAACACTTTTACGAGTAGGACTGATCTAGGGGAGTATTTTTAATTAATAAAGTATGTGTCGGTCTGAAGTGCCCGTAGTAGAGTGGAACGGAAAAAAGGGTTCGTAAGATTAGTTTTGACAAACGCAACCACGGTAAATCGCGGATTCGCCCTAAAAGTGTATTTTTTCTAAAATTTGTGGACCGACCACAATTTTTATTTTTTTAAACTGTTAATTTGACCCTCATCTATTATAATTTGTATTAAAAATCTAGATTCGAGTATCTTAACGGTCACCAGTACGTATTTTAATTTTGATAAGCGGGGTTACAGTTTAAAGGAGTCAATAAGAAGATTGCATTCCAAATTAATTTTTAAAGCCGTTTTTTTTTAAAATTTTTGGATTGTTTGCAAATTTTAATTATTTTTATACCTACGTATATAGAATTAGTATTATCTTTCATAATTTACAAAAAAAATGGTAAAAGTCGCAATTATAGTTAATCGACTGTCGTCTAAATCCGAGTACAGCCCCTCCACCTGTAACTTAAAAAAAATTAATTATATTCCTAGTTGGTATAACATAAAATAATGAAGCAAATGTCCATTTTTTCATATGTTCATTTCCAAACTGAGCATATAATACAAAATAATTAATATTTTATATCAGTGGAGAATTTAGTACAGACCTGAACATTTGTTCATATATAAATTATTTAACAAATAATTTTTTCGATTTCGAGAATTTTGAGTCGCCATATTTTTGTAGTTTTACGATCGGATTTAACAATTTAAAAATTTATGGCGAATAAATGAACGACAATGACAAACTTTGGAATTTATTTTTAATTTTTGGAGTATTTACGAAGTGCTGTATTAGCCTAGTAGCTCCTACTTGAGCACGCCACTGGCGCTTTTGAATATTTACATGCTGCTTACAGCATGTGGATTACTCTAAATTTATTTATTAAATAAATTTAAGTCAATTTAATTTCTTCAAAACTTCTAAAACAAATTTTAGTTTACGTTATTTGCTTGTTTAATTTCCTTTCGAAATCGTTGCGAAAAAAATTACAAAAATTGACAGTAAGTTGAACTAACCTACAAATTCTGAACATTTTTCTGACGTGCTTATGATTATTAGATTGCAATTTAAAGAGATTACAAAAGGAATAAAACTTTAAAAATGTAAAATGGAGGCCATTTTTAATTCTAGTAATGTGAAGAAAATCAAAGAGGAACCTTGCACAGACGAAATGTTACATCCTACGATTGTGAAAACAGGTTGGTAATTTCTATTAATTTAGTCGTTTGATTACCTCTTTTCTTATTTATCTTACCTACTATTATCAATATTTAGCAGCTGGGGACCACATCTTGAAAGTTGAACCTAACAATTTAGAATATCGAGTAGAAGATTTGCATCATTCCATAGACATTAAAGAGGAAGAGTGCAGTACTGCTAAAAGTAAGTTCATTAGTATTGTTGATTTTTTTTTACTGTAAAACTACTAATAGAAGGCGTTCGTCTCTTTAGAGTACGTTTAAATAATAATTATAAAATAGCGTAGTTTCAAAATTAAAACTCGTGCAGGTGTAATATTTGTAGCATTTGCGATTTTAAACTACTCGATGGGGATTTTTGAGAGCTCACATAATTTATCACGCCTTTATAAAGCTTTTTGAGTACTTTGCATTAGATTTACATAGAAACATAACCGATACATTCACTCTGGTGAAAAGCCATTTTATTGCAAAAGTTGTAATTATACAACTGCGACACTAGGTAGTCCCAACGAAAAATTTTCAATATATTTTGTCATTTTGGTGTTAGTTGTAATATTTATATAAATCTGCGATCAAACAATGAAATGCAATTCAACATTTCAGGCAGAAATTTTATTTTATATTTTAATAGATAATATCGTGGACTGAATAGAAAAAGGTACCAAGTCAAAAATGAAACTATTTTAAAATGAAAGATATTAGAATGAATTTTAATCCATAATAAGAATAAACAAAAAATAAAACCGACTTCAAAAAAATAAGGGCAAGAATTAAAAATTGTAAAATGAACAGAACAGAACAGAACAATATTTATTTTAAGAATTAACTTTTACAATTATTTTTAAAAACAGTATATATAATATAACATTTCTAAAATTTAAGATAAGCGAGATGTTGAGAGACCCTGCGTTAACGCGTAACTCTCATTGACTAAATTGTTAGTGCCTAAACAGTTGTAAATAATTGATAAATATATGACCTTTTGATAATTTGTCGTTTGCGTTGCAATTTTGTAGTAATTTGAAATTTGCAGGAAAAATCAAAAACCTGCTCTTCATTTTTTTTTAAATTTTGAATTTGGAATAAAACTTACTTGCTAAACGATTAAAAAGAACTATTTACAATTTAAAAGATGTACACGGAATTTGGAATGCCTAAGCACTCCGTGTCGGTGGCGTTGCAGATGTCAATTGTCGTGGTATGCATCGTCGTCGGAGTCGAAGTCCGTGGGCAGAGTCTGTCGAAAAATTGGTAGGTTTTGATAAGTCAGTTTATGTTTGATTTTATATGGTGCGTTGTCGTGCCGTATGTTAGTCAAGTCTTTCGTAAGGTCACTGTTTAAAATTTGCGCGTCATAAAATTTAGTCGAGAGTCGGTTTATGTGGTCTTGAAAATATTCCATGTTCGTCAGTTTGTGTAGCGTTGTTATCCGTGTGTATCGGTCCAGTCCGGTTATTAGTCGCAGGTTCTTGTTCTGGAACACCTGCAGCGGCTGGATGGCCGTCTTGGAAACGTTGCACCAGACCGCCGAGGCATACGTCAGAATGGGTCGCAGTAGCGTCTTGTATAGTAAAAGTTTGTTCGTGCCGGTCATCGTTTGTCCTTTCATCAGTGGGTATATTTTTCTCATTTGTCCGTATACTAATTGTTTCCTGTTTTGTAGGTGTTGTCGAAAATTAAGTCGCGCGTCCATTGTCATTCCTAAATATTTAACTTTCGTCGTCGGTTTAATTTTGTGTCCATCCACCTTGAGGTGGTCAAAATTTTATTGTTCGTCCGTTTGCGGGTAAAATAATCGTTTCCGTCTTCTGTGAGTTAAGTGTAATTTTCCAGTCTTTAAAATATGGTTGCAGTATGTCAACGTGTATCTGTAATTGTTTGTTGGCCACCTGTGCGTAGAACGAGCTAGCATATATCGCTGTATCGTCCGCGTACAGGGCCGTTTTGGTCTTTGCAAATGTCGGTATGTCGTTGATAAAAAGGTTAAAAAGTTTCGGGCCGAGCACGGAGCCTTGGGGAACCCCTGCGTTGATCGTCTTTGTCGTCGAGGTAGCGTTGTTAAGTTTCACAGTCATGGCGCGAGAGGTGAGGTAAGAATTTATAAGTTTTATAAGGTGAGCCGAAAATTTGTAGGTCATTAATTTATATGTCAGTCCGTCGATCCAGACTTTGTCGAATGCCTTCTCGATGTCGAACAGGGCCATGACTGTTACTTGGTCCTTGTTAAAACTCCTTAGAATGTCGTTAGTTATTCTCGCAATTTGTAGTGTCGTGTTGTGTCCTCTGGTGAAGCCAAATTGTCGTTTGTTAGTGATTTTGAGGTCGTCCTCTTCGTTTTGCAGTCGGTCCAGTATAATTTTCTCAGTCAGTTTTGAAAGTGTATTTAACAGGCTGATCGGTCGGTAGCTTGTCGGTTGCGTGGCGTCTTTGTTGGGCTTGTGTATCGGAATCACCAAGCCCAGCTTCCAGTCGGTTGGGAAGTACTGTAGTTTGAAAATTGCGTTCACTATATAATTTAGTTGAACGATTGCTTTTTTTGAAAGGTTTTTTAATATTAAATTTTCGATCTTGTCGGGTCCTGGTGCTTTACTATTGGGTAAAATTTTGATAAAAGATTTGATTTCTGTTGGATTGGTTATGATTTTTCGTATTGGTCGTTTGTCAGTGTGTAAGTCTTTTTCAAAAATGTCTTCACGTCGTTTCTGATTTTGGTTTGTTCGTTGGTGTCCGTTGTGTCGTTGTTATGAATTTTTTGAAAAGTTACCGCCAATGCCTCGGCTTTTTCTACGTCGGTCATTGCGGTAACGTCGTTTTCTAGGTTTAGGGCCGGAATGGGTTTAAAAGTTTTTTTCAATTTTTTTGTCAGTTGCCAAATGGAGTTGTTTTGGGGCTTTAGATTTGAAAGCAAGTCAGTCCATTGTTTGTTCTTTATTTGTCGAATTTTGTCTTGTATGTCCCTTGTCATTCTCGTCATGGTAAGTTTGTAGGCCATGTCTCCCGTTCGCTGCCAAAGACGTCGGAAGTGGTTTCTGTCGGTTATAAGGTTCAGAATATCGTCGGGTAGATTTAGGTTGTTATGGTTGATTTTGATTAATTTTGAATTTCGAGTTTTTGCGTCAGTGATGTGTCGGGTCAAATTTTGAACCTCGGTCTGTAGCGTCTCGATCGAATGAATGTTTGGGTTAATTTGGATGTTTTCATCAAGGTCGGATCTAAACTTTTTCCAGTTGGTGTTTTTGTAACTGGTAATTGTCTTTGTATCGTTCGTGACGTTTCTGTAGTTGCCAAAATAAAATTGCACCACGTTGTGGTCTGAGCTTAGTTTTGGCAGCGAAAGCGGTTTTGTCACGTTGTTTACGTTCTTTGTCACTAAAATGTCTATCGTGGTTGGGGTCGTCCCGTTCATGGGGTAGTTGGTCGGTCCGTCGGAGAAATGGATGTCCAAGTTATTGTCCATACAGTAGCGTATCAATGTATGTCCGTTCTGGTTCGGTGGCGTGTAATTGTTCCAGTAAGTATGTTTTGCATTCAGATCGCCTGCTAATAAAATTTTGTCACCAACTCCGAAGAGTTGGTCCAAGTCAATGTCGTTAAAAGCGTATGATGGTCGATTGTATGCAATAATTAAAGTGGTCTTGTCTTGCAGTTTGATTCCCAAGGCTTCCATGTCGGTGGTCGGTATGTCGATACGTTGGTGGGGTACTTCGTTCTTAATAATTACTGCAACGCCACCGGCAGAGACGTTGTTGTCCCGGTCTCTGCGAAGTACGGAGTAACCTGGAAATTTAATGGTTTTATTTGCATTTAATTTTGTTTCGCACACCAAAAGGATGTCGATTTTGTTCGACACCAAGTAATTTTGCATTTCCGAAATTTTGTTATGTATGCTATTAGCGTTCCATAAATTAACTTTTAATTTAGATGTCATAGTTGTCGATTCTGCCAAAAAAGTCTAAGGTCGCCTGAAATTTTTGGATTTTTGTCGTACAACCGTTCAGCAAGTTGTTGTAGTCGCTGAGGGCTCTAAACATCTCACTCATGTTTGTATTTGCGTTTAGTTCTTGCGTAGCGTTTATTAAGTTGGCAAAGTCTCCTGCAGGTGAGTTTTGGGTTGACTTTTGCTGGCTCGGTGAACGTTGGCTTGGTACTTCTTGGACTCTTCTTTGGTCCCAGGCGTTAGTGGATGGTAGTGGTGCTGGCATATATTGTTTTGTGTGTTTTAGATCGGGAAATCCATTTTGACTATAAGTGTAACCTCTTCGGGTAGCTACTCGCGCTTCTCTAGATTCGGCTATTTGTTTTAATTTATTTTTGTACACTATACAACTAGTGCTATTGGCCGGGTGGTTATCTCCACAGTTAGCGCAAGTTGCTGGGGTTTCCGGCGTTATTTGGCAGTCGCGTGTTAGGTGATTCTGGCTACACTTGAGACATTTCGGCGCATGTCTGCAGTTTTGGGTAGCGTGGCACCATGCTTGGCATCTGTGACACTGGATTATCTGTTTGGAGTTTTGGTGCCTCTCCCATACCACTTTCACATGGAAGAGATACTTTACCATCGTGCTTAAAATTTTTTCAGTTACGAAGTCGTCCGTGACTACCATGTACAGCGGACGAATTGTTTTGGTAAGTTTGTATGTTTTTTTTATATCTAAGTTTGTTGTACTCTTTAGTTCTTCCAGCAATTCTTCAGCAGAGGGATTGCAATCCAGACCCTTAAGAATGAATGCATGTGATTTCTCTTCGCGTGGGGTGTAGGTGTGGAATTGAGCACTTTTTGTATCTAGATGTGCTTTTAATAAAGCCCATTCGTCTTTGTCATAAACGTAGACCCCAGTGGTGTTTTTAAAGTATCTAATATGGAATCCTTTAGAAATATGACTTTTCAAACTTTTGATTAGATTTTGGTGATCGTCTATGCTGTTGCTTATGATAATTGGTGGTGGTTTCGGAACGTTCTTCTTTGCCGGAGGGCTAGTGACTTCTTCCGGGTCCTTTGCGGCTGTCTCCAATGTATTAGTTTCGGTACAGGTAGTGTTTTCCAGAAGTTTGTATTTGTTCCTGGTGACTATTGATGATGGCTCTATCTCTTTTGGTAGTTTTGCATACTGCCTGGGCTTAAGGCATGCAAAGTCATCTTCAACATTAAGTATAATTTTTTTTGGGGCACTGTCTATTTCCATTTCGTTCGCTTGGTTGATGTCCGGTGTCAAAGTTAATTGGTGCAACGCTGCAACATTTTTTATTTTAGCTTTTTTTTTTTCATTACTAAAGTTCTCCAGCTTGGTGTCAGTTTCTGCCATTGTGCTAACGCACCTTTTTCTTTCAGTTATAGTTTTAAGACTAATTTTTCTAAAATAAAAATTAATGTGACACAAAAACGTCAAAAAAATTAATTTGAAAATTAAAAAGATTTTTAAATATAACTGATACAAAAACGAAATATAACGCGGTAGAACGAGATAAACTTAGTAACAGAACGGAACAGTATAATAATAACAATTAATGGTAACAAATATAAGAAAAATTTCAATAAAAATTAGGGGGCAAAATGATAGTCGACTGCGTAATTCAACGTTCGGTCGCGAATGTGTAAAATGCATAAACCCGGAAAAGTCATGGAATTTAAAACTTGTCGGGGAAAGTCGTGGAAAGTCAGGAAATTTTAAATTTATAGCACCAATGCCAGGAAAATAAAAGTTTGTTATGGAAATATTTTAATTTATATTTTCAGATATAATACTTTAAATTTGAATTAATTTTTAATTTTCAAATTTTTTAAGGGGTATTCTGGTCTAGAGCTTTACTTTTGGGTATTTTTATACTAGGATAAAAAAATTAAAAACATTTTACTATCCATTTTTATATAATATTTATTGATTTTAAAGTATATAAAAAATTCAAAAAAAAAATTCAAAAATTCATCCAGTGACAGGTCGGTGAAGTGGTGGTTGCTAGTCAAACAGTGCTCCCTGGTTGACATGATTCCAACCCTTGTAGTGATCTAAATCAAACAAACGAACAAAATTCTTAATTAGTAAAGATGTCGCTACATCTTGAACTACGGCCGAAAAAAAAAAAAAATTCACAAAATGGCGTCTACTTGAAAAAAAATAATTTTTTTTAATCCTGTTTTTCGACCTTTACGAATTTTTAAAAATACTTCAAATTAAAATTTTCAAAATCCTTAGTTCCAGTGATAAAGAGATGTATGAAGAAGATTGTCACAAAATTTCAAAGGAATCGGTCAGATAGAACTTGAGATATCGTGTCAACCACCTCAACAAAAGGAGTTTTGAGAAAAACGCGTTTGAAGTTTGAGAAAGATTTCAAGTTAAATAACTCAGATAATTATATTTAATACTCACTTTGGATTAATCGGCGATTCCATATCCATACATTGGACATACATATCTAGGTATATTTTGTGTGGACAGTTCGTGGTACGTACTGGTAGTCAGGTATATATAAAACTTAAAAGGGTATATAACGAGCTCAAGTCGGATACAAAAGAATTCCTGGAAAACATCTGCCATTCATTGTGTGATCACTCCGCTCGGCCGGTTTAAGTACCGCGTCACAAAATCCACTGTATCTCTCAAAATAATTCGAATTTTGAAAAATCCTTTTAAGAGCATATTTTTGAAAGTCTAAGCTTTGAAAATATGCAAAAAAAAATAATTGATTTTTTCAATTTTCTAGACCAGAATACCGCCTTAAGTTGGTACATATATAAATGGAACCGTAAAAATTTTCGGGTGATTAAATATTTTGGATAGTTAACATAATGTTAAGCACTGATTATTGTCGGTTGTGAAACCCTAAGGGGCAATTGTATAACAAAAGTTAATCCTCGGATCACGTTGAACCGTGGATCAAGTTCGGTGATTGGTTGAAAATTTAAAAACCAACCAATTACCAAACTTGATCCGCGGATTAGTGTTATCTCGTATACTTAATAATAAAAGTGAAGCAAGATTTTCAATATATTCAAGATCTAAATGTATAAACAATTTATTGATGATTAGTTTGATTGGTTGAAAATTTAAAAACCAACCAATTGCCGAACTTGATCTATGGATTACTGTGATCTTGGGATTAACTTCGGTTATACAACTGACCGTAGTAGTCACTTAACAGATTTAACGTTTGATTAAACTAATCACTGGTTAAATATTATACCTGGGTTTTTGCAACTGAAATGTGACTTATATGCCCGTATGCACCAACGACAAATAAATGTGCAAATAACTATTCGATAGATAAAGTTTATTCGATGAATAACCTATGTTGGTATTCACCAACCACAAGTCATGAATAAATAACTATTGGTAGAATAAATTTAAAATAAAATAAATTTGCGTTGCATTATAAAGAAACAAATGCGCATATTTATTAATTTTTGTAATTATACCATTTTAGAAGAATTTAACGTAATTGTGGAGCTAAGCGAAGATGCTTTTAACGAAGAACATGAAAACGAAACGATCCATAACTGTAAGTTGAATTTACAATAATTATTATTTGTAACAGAAAACATAACATTTCTATATTTTCAGCAACAATTTATGAAAATCTTCATAATATAACTCGGCCAAAAAAATTGTAATGTAAATCAAAAAGAAAGACGACAACAAAAACACGAAGCAGAACTTGCGGTGTTAAAAGCAAGTCAGCAAAAGTATGAAGCAGAAACTAAAAAAATTTTATCTGAAAATGCCCTTCAGTTAGAACTTCTCAAAGCTTTAAAGGAAAAGGCGGAAATTGAGAAGGAACTGACAGAAGTTAATTTAAAAATAAAAAAAAAATTATTGTAAATATTTTGTATTGTTTTTTAATTATGATATATATTAAAAAAAAGTGACAGGGTGGAGGACTGAGCCCCATATTGTTCATTATACTAATGGACGAGGTGTTAAAAGAAACGAAGACAAAAACCAAAAAACTGGAAATAGGATACAGAAACATGCAAACAGTGGAGATAGCGGAGTATGCATTTGCAGACGATCTGGTGATATTCGCAAACAACGTACAAAACCTACAAAAGAATGTTGACATATGGAATCGGGCCCTGGAACGCAGATGTATGAAGATAAATGCAACAAAAACAAAAGTAAAGAAAATAGGAAGATATGAAGAAGAGATGAAAGTTGAAATCGCTGGAAGGCGGGTAGAACAAGTGAAACAATTCAAATATCTAGGAATAATTATCGATGAAAGCGGAAGCTACGAGGCCGAAATAAATGGTAGAGTGAGCTCAGCAGCAAGAATATACCATGCGCTGGGTAAAACGATAATAAACAAAAAGGAAATTTCGAAGAAGACAAAAGTAACTGTATACAAGACAGTGTATCTGCCGACACTAACGTTTGGAAGCGAAACATGGAACCTGAACAGGAGAATGGAAAGCAAAATACAGGCGACGGAAATGAAATATCTGAGGAGAGTGGAGGGAGTGACGAAGATGAACAGAATAAGAAATGAGGAAATTAGAGATAGACTCGAGGTGAAGCCTGCATTGAGGAAAGTTAAAGAAAATCAGTTGAGATGGTTCGGCCACTTGAACCGGATGGAGAACGATATGCCAGTAAAGAAATGTGTGGCAGGCAAAACCAGCGGGAAAGAGAAGGAGAGGCAGGCCAACAAAAACATGGGACGATAATATCGGACAAGCACTGAAAGTGATGGGAAAGACCTGGAGAGAAGCGAAGGAGATGGCAGTGGAAAGAATAGAGTGGCGCAGATTTGTAAATGGAGAACCACCACATAAAGAATGATGTGGAACACCTCAACACCTACAGGTAAAATGAGGTTTTAGATTTTGATTGATTTTATTGATTAAAAAAAAGTATTAATTACAGCATTTCTTATTGCAAAATTTTGATTGACAATATTTTCATTGCCAACGTTAAAAATATCTTGAAAGTCCTGGTGAACGATGTTTTCATCAGGTGGCATTTCATCTCTTCTATCTATGGCAATGTTATGTAAAACTGCTGTAGCTATAATTATTGAGTCCACCGGATCAAGAGCAACACGAACTCCAAGAGAAAGACAAGGAAACCTTCTTTTGAGAACACCAAAAGTTCTTTCCACTGTATTTCTTGTTTTGATATGACTTTTATTATATCGGATTTCAGTAGGAGTACTAGGATTGTGTAGCGGTGTTAAAATATACTTTCTACATGGATAAGCACTGTCGCCTAGCAAGTAGCAATCCCTAAAGTATCATCTTCTAACCGAGCTCTTAATCTCGATTCATTAAAAATTGTAGAATCATGAGCACTACCGGGATGGGAAGTTACTACATCCATAATTTTAAGGTTTGCATTTGCCACCATTTGAACGTTTATAGAAAACCATCCCTTTCTATTCCGGTACAATTCAGCAGTATCTCCTCCTGGTGACTGAATTTTTATGAGTGCCATCAATCGTCCCGAGCACTCGAGGAAAATTTGCAATTTTATAAAAATCACTATTAATTTTATCGATTGCAACTCGAGTTTGTGGCATTCTTATATAAATATGCCTTTTAATGCAATATAGTGGGATACTTTTGCAATAATTCTGCTCACACTACTTTGCGATACTAAAAAATTATCACCTGTACAAAGTTGAAATGACCCGGTAGCATAAAATCTTATCGTTATCAATACTTGATTAATTGGCGATATGGGATCATTTCTAAAACTTGTAGATTTTAAATGTACTCCAATTAAATTTAAAATCGCTTCCACAGTTGTCTTCGAGAAACGAAATCGCATCTTAAAATCTATATCATCAAAACTTTCTATAAAATTAGTTCTGCCACGAAGATTTCGGGGCCTCCGGAAATTTCTGTTTTCATTTTCGTATGTTGGAATCGGTACAAAATTTAGTGGTGGCAATAAATTGTAGCTAAAAACCAAGAAACAAAGTGAATTTATTACATTATATACTAATTTATAATAATGTACTTATATTAAATTTAAATCTTCCATTGATCTTTCTTTAATTATTGCTATCGTTTATGTTTCTTTATAATGTGATCAGTACTATATAATGAATATTATATTAATATTACACAAAAGCGCGTTCAACCTATGTAGCAATGTACAATTTTGTTTACAAAATGCACGTACCTTGCAAATTTTAAGGTTAGAAATCGACAAATAAGGACTTATTCGACCAACTTTGAGCTAATAACTTATTGGAAGTTTATTCGATGAATAAACCTTATTTTATGTTGGTGAATACAAAATAGTGATTTTATTCGACCAGTAGCGCTATTTGTCGTTGGTGCATACGGGCATTAATCAATGATTTCTAATCAATACTTAAATTTCTTAACAATCGTTTGTGAAACCAGGCATAATTACCGCAAATATTTATAATTATTATTATTTTTAGCAAGCAAACAAAAATGTCAAATGTTGTGCGGAATTATTCAATTTAATTTTTTTACCAATAAATAGATTTTTATTTCGGAGGAAGCCAAAAGTTGCCAATTTATCAATACACGTTAATAAGTAAATGTCGGAATTAACATTTGGTGGGGGTACTCGCTCCCCCTTAAATACGCCACTGCCAGACATAGAAAAGGTGTTATTGCAGGCGATTATAATGAAATATTTGTATTTTTGTTTTTAGAAGAGTTGTTAAAACAATTTTTAAAACAAAACATTTCCTATCATAAATTACGCAATTATTAAGTTATCGATAACAATGAATATTTTTCCCCGAGTAGTTAAAGATTTTCTTTAGATCAGTATGATGCCAAATTTTTTAATTTCTTATTTATATTTATGCAATAACATTTGAAAATGTTCATACTAAAATGTCAGGGAAAATTAAAAATTTTTGTCAGGGAAAACTTGGAAAAGTCAGGGAATTTGCTTTGAAAAATTTAGTGGGAACCCTTGTAAGAATTTTTACACCTAGCAAAGATACACCGAAGTTTAATATGGTTTTGCAAAACAAAAAAATATTATATGAAATGTTAAATTTGAAAGTCCTGAAAGTATCCTTTAACAATGATAAAATCAATAAATTTCTAAATTAAGTTTTGTTTTTTTGAAATAAAAAACATTTTTTTTTGAATAATTTTTTGTTTACTTATGGACATTCAGTTTTTGAATATAGTATGTCTATATGGGTTTGTCAAAACACATGTCAATTGATTTTATAAAAAAAAATTCCAATATATTTTTTGATTTCAATTTTAATGGATTTTCATCCATTTAGAGATAGTTTAGCTGATGAGTTCTTGAAAAGACGAAAGCACTTATGCGCAACGGGGTCTTAGACTAAAATGTAAGTGGGAAAATTTTCAAATTTCATTAAACTTGTAATTTTTAAAATATTTTATGCAACATATAATAATAATATACAACGTATGATATATCTTGAGTTCTATTTTGGTAATTTTTACGCATGACGTCACGTGGCTAGTGATATTCTTCGCAATAACTTGTCTTGAACCAATCATATGAGAGATGCAAATTCCATTTTAGTAATTGGTGCGCATATACGTCACGTGGTCACGATACAATAATATACAAGATATGATAGTATATTAGACTTCTATTTTGGTCATTTTTGCTCATGACGTCATGTGGCTAGTGATATTCTGCGCAATAACTTATCTTGAACCAATGATATGAGAGATGCAAGAAAGTAAAAGATCAACTTTGACAGTAGAATGACAAGTTTTTTTGACATTTGGATGAAATAAGTTTGTTAAGTTAATTATAAAGGCACTAAAGTTTTTAAAAACAATATTAGATTTGATATTAATGTTAATTAAGTAAGTAATATTAATTTGTATTATTTAATATTTTAGATAGAATTAATACTTTTTAATTTATTGTAACTTTTAACCGCTTGCTACTTGCGCGCCGGCCATTATATTTTTTTAGAATAATAGCTATATAGTACTAATAATAGCTATTTATGGTACTAGTGTGTTATGTAACTTAACACACGAGTGCCATACAAGATTTTATCCAATACCTCATATAACGATTTCAAAATTTTAAATTTGACGTTTTAAATTGTCAAATTTAAATTTATGTAGTATGTAAATCAAATTTAAAAAAATTTAATAAGTAGTCTGCCGTGTAGTAGAATGCCGTGTGAAGTTACTATGGTAAACGAATTAAAACAAATCAATATTGTCAACAAATTCATTAGAAATGGTTGAATTACAACAAAATATTTATATTCCTCAAGAAGTTGAGAAAGAAGCGCAAGCAGCATGTAAGGATTTAATTCCAAAAAGTCAAAATTTACTACGATAAAGAATTTCATCAATTTAATGAATGGAGTAAGCAGCGACATGTAATTGGAGTTAATGAAGATATCATGCTGGCCTATTTCTATAATTGCAGAAAAAAATTAGCACCTTCATCAATGTGGACGAAATATTCCATGCTAAGAAGTACTTTGAAAATATATAAAATATTGACATATCAAAATACGGAAAACTGATTGCCTATTTGAAAAGTGTAGCAAAACCTTACAAGCCTAAAAAGCGAAAATCTTGGAAAGAGAACACGTTGAAAAGTTTCTGACTGAGGCACCTAACAGTGAATACCTGATGATGAAGGTATTACATATTTATTATTGTTTTACTGAAGTATTTACTTGTTATTATTTTTAGGTTGCATTAATAATAGGAATATCAGGGGGTTGTCGATGTGACGAAATTACAAAGATGACGGTTGATGATGTAGAAGATAAGGGAGGATATCTGTATGTTATGTTACTGGATACAAAACAAACGTATCGAGAAGCTTCACGATTGTTACTGAAGGGTTTTCGTTAAATGTTCTTGAACTTTACAGAAAATACGTATCTTTAAGACCCCAAATTATATCACATCGAAGATTCTTTCTGAATTACAAGAATGAAAAATGTACTAGCCAACCAGTTGGCATTAACACCTTATCTAAGATACCTCAAAAAGTGGCGTCTTTCTTGAACCTGCCTGAAGCTCAATTATATACAGGACATAGTATGAGACGCACTTCAGCTACTCTTCTGGCAAACGCAGGGGCTGATATTTTAACATTGAAACGTCACGGTGGTTGGAAATCATCCACGGTGGCGGAAGGTTATGTACAAGATTCAGTTTCCAACAAGATTGATATAGCCAAGAAGATACAGGGCCCGGTTAAACAAACAACAAATTATTCTTCACCCTCGACTACTGTTGATCAAACGGTTGGATCTGTTCATGATTCGTCAAATATGCTTTCTAGTACTACAACAACTATAACGTCCAATAACCCAAATCAGCCTGAAACCAATAACAGAACGATGTCCTTTAACTTCCAGATTAATGTAAATATTAATTAATCACGTTGATCTGTTTAATATAAATTAATAAAAATGTATTAGTACGCGAGTGTTTTATTTTTAACTTTGAGTGAGCTAAAGCATTTTAGCGTGAGTTTTAATGTATCTGTGGATTATTTTTCGCAGATCATTGTTGCATACCTGGATTGTTAATTATAGGGGCGTTCAAGTATTACGTAAGCAAACTTTCAATGATTTCAGATCCCCGCCCCCTGGATAAGCAAAATAAGAAAATCGCCACCCAAATGTAAGGCGTGATTTTTCAAAATTTTATTATAGTTCATTGTTATGTTGTCTTTTTATCGTGCGTTTACTTACCTCGTAAACTACAAAAATTCAAAATTTAAGTCTTATGGTGTCGGGTAGTCAGCGGTTCCCAAGTCCACAAAATTGAACTTAGGCTAAGTTGCGAAAATTGCTTACTCATAAACCAGGCAAATTATTAATAAAACATTTATGCCCGTTTTTACCAACCAATTTCTAACGTTAGAATTCCGTAACTTTGAGATAAGAAGCTTAAGTAGCCAATCATATTTCTGATTGTTTTGTTTTGCTGCCCTCTGATTGGTTACTTTGTTCATTTATATAATAGATCATCTAAGAGATATCTCTAAGTGAAGAAATTGGGCATTAATTGCTGAATTTGTTTTAAAATTTTTTTACTAACAAATTACTAACATCATGAACTTAGAAGGAACGCTAAACATGTAGACAGTCATCACAACACCAAAATAAGCAAGCGCAAATTGTTTTAAAATCAAAATCTAGCTTTGCGCTATTTATTTTTGTTTGCAGTGCCTTTTGTTCTTATAGTTATTATACTATGCTGTTGTTGTACCTTGGAGTTGTATCTCTAGGTTTTTGTGTAATTTACAAAAAAATTTCATCAGAGAGGGGGTGGGGTGGAAACGTATTAAATTTAAATATTGAATTTGAAATTCAAAATAGTTGTAATTGTTTGTTCTTTCTTGGTATGTATTTGTGCAAACTTTATTTTCGTTTCGGGATTTTTAAGAAATACAAGAGTTCAATTGACGCGCAGAGGTATTAACGAGATTCTTAGTAGTTTATTTTTAGGTATTTTTGGCTATGTTTATAATTAGCGTTTGTGCATGATTGTGCATTATACCATGGCCTCGCCACATAGCTTGGCTATGCTATTCCAATATAAAACACAGAAGTAGAAGCATAATGGTTTTGCATAGTAATGTCCACATATGTATGCAGGTTGCTCTGCTATGTTTTACACAACCCTGAAATTGTTCGAATTTTATGTTGGCCATGCTAGTATGAAATAGCATAGCACAGAAGTAGAACTCGTTCCTACGTTAGAGTATAGTGGAAATAATTTTGAGGTCATAAACAAGGTAATATCGAAATTTTAAAATTGTAATTGAAAATGTCGGGAAATTTAATAGAAGACCACGAACAACTTATAAATTTAATACACTCGAATCCGTGTCTATATAATGAAGGCGACAAAGATTATCGGGACGAATACAAAAAGGAGAATGTTTGGCAATTTATTGCTACATCTTTAGGTATTTCGAGTAAGTAAAAAATGCACTATTATTTATTATATTCTTCAACAATTTTTAAGAAGGTTGAATACCTATAAACTGAAAAAGTAATTAAATTTTTTTTTAAGAATAGTGAATAATAACGGTTGTAGTTTTTGTACAATTTTATTAACGAATAACACAAAACTTAGTTTTTCAGTACAATAGAGTAGTATCTTTGCAATAAAACCTGTTTAATGAAAATTTTATTAATTTTCTTATAATTTAGAAGAACAGGTGAAAAATCGATGGACCACTTTACGCCAGAAGTTTTCGAGCGAAGAAGCTGCAATAAATCTTGAGTTGAGAAGTGCAGCAAGGTAATATTAAATGGTACTTCTATATTAGATGGTAATCATCAAATATTTTTAGAATGATTAGCAATATGAACTCAAGTATGGAAGAAACTGAAGAAGAGGATGATGAAATGCATTTGCATTTGGATAACGGAAGAAGTTCTGAAGGACATTTTGCTGATTTTATTGCAACCGAACTAAGCCGTTTTAAAAACGTTCGCAATGCAGATAAAGTTAAGGCTAAAATTTGTGAAATTGTATTTCAATATAAAAACGTCGAATATGATATGTAGATTTTTATTAAATACAATTTTTTATACAACAATATTTATATTTCCATAAAATGATTGAATGCCGTTAGTACTTTCCTTATCTGCCAAGGAACAGATCCACGTTGAGAACAAAAATTATCTTTGAATTTATTTCTAATTGCAGTTGCATTTAAACGTCTATTGTTTGAGCCCATTGGACCGACTTATCAAAATGCTGATTCGGCTATATTGACTTTATATTGGTTCGTCAACACTATCGACAAAATTAGGTGGGCAATAACGTGGGGAGTATTTTATGTGTTTTGTTTATCTGTTTAGTTTACTAGAGACGCCACTGAGTGAATTGATTTGGGTATTAAGGACGCCACTGGTTTTTGATTTATGGTTCAACTACTGTTTGTTTACCGTCGCTTCAAAGAAGTTGAGTAAGGATTTACACAACGTATGGGGTTCTTTTTGACGATCACACTCTTAAGCCAGGTTTATATGTTTGGATTGGAAGTTTGTGGCACGAATTTTGAAATGAGGGGTTTGCATATTGCTGGTGAAATAACTTCAGAAACCTCTGATCGACTTTAATTTATTCACGGTGGTGAGAAACCTTTGTGAATTTATTTTAAATAGCCGTATGCTGCCTATTAAAAATATCACTGAAAGTCGTACAAATTTTCAAAATCTGAATTTCAGCGACGCCGAATCCCAAGGTACGCGGTTTTTATAAATAAAATCGTATCTGTTAGTAATGTTCAATGTATAATAATGGCAATCATTTTCAAATTTTGATATTTAATAAAAGTTTAGAAAAAATTCTTATGTCTTACATTGGGGAGGGGGGGGGCACAATTTTCTTATTTTGCCTTATCCAGGAGGGGGCAACTGAAATCATTAAAAGTTTGCTTAGGTAATACTTGAACGCCCTATAATTAACAAATCAGGTATGCAACAATGATCTGCGAAAAATAATCTACAGATACAAAATTTGTGTTGAAATTTTTGTTTTTTCAGTTAGGCACCACACTCTTTTATTATTTTAGATTACATTTTTTTTTATTAGTATTACATAGCTATTACTCTAAACGAAATTTAACGGCCGGCGCACCAGGAGCAAGCGGTTAAAAGTTCCAATAAACTAAAAAAATATTAATTCTATCTAAAATATTAAATAATACTTATAATTACTTATAATTAATTACAATAATATTTATAATTAATAAAATAATATTAAATAATACAATTTCATATTTCTTAATTAATTAATATTTAATCTAATATTATTTTAAAGAAAACTTTAGTGCCTTTATAATTAACTTGAAAAATTTATTTCATCCAAATGTCAAGAAAACTTGTTATTCAACTCTCTCAAAGTTGAACTTTTACTTTCTTGTGAAAGCAATTGTTTTACTTTACTGCCACGTATGGGCGGCACTAAAGTACTTCAGTTCTGGCGACTCGCCACTCTCCATATAATGTTTATTTAACTTTTAGTGCTACCGTCGCCGGCAGTAATGGTTTTGTTGAAGTCGGAGAATTTGCTTTGAGCAGATTGAGAGAAGCCCTGTTGAATTTGTTTTGGTTTAATAAGATATTCAAATTTTCAAATTTACTTGTAGCGACATAAAGGCTGACACCGGCACCGTATAGTTGTTTATCGGTATACATTCTTCTGTACCAACAGCTAAAAAAATTCGGCAAGAGTAATTAACCCTGACTCGAAAATACACTTTTTTCTATAAAAATTGCTTCACCAACCGAAAAAGCTGAAAAATATAGGACATTTATGGTGAGAATAAATTTAGTGGACTTCTAATAAGGTCACAATTTAATTTTAAAAATAAGATTTTCCCTTAAAAAACGCATGTAAGTGTGTTATTGCGTAATATCACGTCATATTTGAACACATTCTATCACCAGTACGTGCGTTGTAGGTGGGTCGACACCCACAACCGGTAGTGAGCAAGGTAAATAGTATGATACTACAATCTATAGAAATCTGCTCACGCGCACATCTTGATGACGTCAGTTCGTGACCCAACTTGCTGTAACCAATGAACATGAAAGATAATATTTTTAAGTGCGCCCTGTATGAAATTCAATATGCAAAATTTGCATGTTGGATCACTCAGTGACGTCATGCGCGGCCGCGTTTAAAATACATTCACCAAGTGAGCATATCTGTAAATTTGTAGTATCATAGTAAATAGAATGTATTCTATTAAATAAAATGTATTCTATTTACCTTAGAATCAGTCGTTCTCTGCTATCTGTGGGGTCAACATCCACACTTTTCCTAGTAGGATCGGTCTAGGAGGATATTTTTAATTAGTAAAGTGTTCGTCGGTCTGAATTGCGCGTAGCGTTGTGGAAAGGGTGCGTAAAGTCGGTTTTGACTAACGCAACCACGAAAAATTTCGGAATCACATTAAAGGCGTAATTTATCCGAAATTTGTGGACCGACTACAAATTTTATTTTTTTTAACTGTAACCCTTATCTATTATATGTAATTCGTTTTAAAAATCTAGATTCAGCTAAGACGTATTTTAATTTTGATGGGCGGGGTTACAGTTCGAAACAGCCAATGAGAAAATAACATTTCGAATTAATTTTTAAAACCGCGTTTTCCAAACTTTGTCGACGGTTTTTAAGTTTTAATTTTTTATGCCTCTGTAGCATTATTATCTTTCATAATTTACATAATAATGGGGAAAATTGCAAGCAGAGTTAATTGACTCTCGCCTAAATTTGGGTACAGTCCTTCACCTGTAATTTAAAAAAATTATAATAATTTTATATTGCTAGTAGGTATAACATCGAATAATGAAGCAAATTTCCATTTTTTTTAAATGAACATATAATAGACAATAATCTATATTTTATATCAGTGGAGCTGGACATCTGCTGATATATAAGATTTACTTATATTATTAGTATGAAAAATACGTATGAATAAAAAAGCTCAACAAAATTAATAATGAATTTTTCTTCACAATTATGTTACTTCAGTGGTGGTGCTTAACGTCCTGAAATTCCCCACCTCTAGTTTTTGAGCTAACGACACCATCTTGAATAAATGGGGGCCGTAGCAGCTTCTCGCGTTGTTTTTCGCGTTTTTCTCCAAAACCGTTAGTTGTACGTCAATTTTAAAGAGGATCAGATCAAATATTCAAAATTATTATATTATAATTTTAAAGTCATAAAAACAATAGTGAATTTCTAAAATAAATAATAAGAATTAAAAAAAAACTTCAGATGCACTAGGTTTACATTAAACATTTACGTCCGATTTCAGCCTATATCTCGCTTTCTCAACAAGCGAGAAAAACAATGTTTCTGTAATTTTTTCCGGGAAAACCCAGCATCGGACTAAAATAATAGCTACATGCTCCTATTGGAAATTTCATGTTCTTTAAGAATGGTTCTCTTCAAAATTGACGTACAACTTACGGTTTTGGTGAAAAATGCCAAAAACAATGTGCGGAACCGCTACGACAGCCATTTTTTTAATATGGCGGCGTTAGCTCAAGGGCTTGAGGAGGGAAACTTTAGGACGTCAATCACTACTACTTAAGTAATAATAACCGTGAAGAAAAAATTCATTATTAATTTTGTCGAGCTTTTTTGCTAATTCGGCAGGACTAATTATTTAAATGTATGACAAAATTTGATGAGAAGAATCGTTAGGATTAAGATAACATTGCACATTTGGTAGGTTGTTAACCAATTAATAAGTAACTTTTTTAGGATTTCGGAAATTTTGAGCCATTTTTGATTTTTTTAGTAGTTTTATGATAGGATTTAACAATTTAGAAAATGTATGAGCAGTACACGAACGACAATGACAAACTTTGTAATTTATTTTTATTTATCGAAATTTTTACGAAGTGTTTTATTAGCCTAGTAGCTCCTACCTGAGCACGCCACTGGCGGTTTTGAATTATTTACAAATGCTGCTATTGATACACCAACCAAGTTTCAACGTAAGATCTTTTTCTTTTCTCATTTCCAGTCATTTTAAATAAATTCATTTATTAAATAAATTTAACTCAAATATAATTTAAAATATTTGACATATTTGAATGGTTAACACAGATGCAGCCTTGGCGGGATTAGTAAATGATAAAATCACTAAATCTAGGGAAATTTTACTTGTCCTGGTAACATGATGACACTATGTTGCGTACACTCGTTTTACCTGCGGTTTTGTGCTATAGAAAGTTTATGCAAACAACTTGCAGACATAATACTATTTTAAATTTCTTGTTGCAAAAACTATGAATACCAACAAATTTTAGTTTACATTACTTGTTTGTTTAGTTTCCTTTCGAAATCGTTGGAAAAAATTACAAAAATTGAAGGTAAGTTGAACTAACCTACAAATTCTGAACATTTTTCTCACGTGCTCATGATTATTAGATTGCAATTAAAAGAAATTACAAAAGGAAGAATACTTAAGAAGTGTAAAATGGGGGACATTTTTAATTCGAGTAATGTGAAAAAATCAAAGAGGAGCCTTGCACAGATGAAATGCTACATCCTACGATTGTGAAAGCAGGTTGGTGTAGTTTATTTTAATTTAGTCTCTTGATTACCTTCTTTTTTGTATTTATCTTACCTGCTATTTTCATTTTTAGAACTGTGGACCACATCTTGAAAGTTGAACCTAACAATTTTGAATATCGAGTAGAAGATTTGCATCATTCGATGGACGTTAAAGAGGAAGTGTGCTGCACTGCTCAAGGTAAGTTAATTAGTATTTTTGAATTTTTTTTTTATTGTAAAATTGCTAGAAGGCGTTCGTCTCTTTAGAGTACATTTAAATAATAATTATATTGAAAATATAATTGACTTTTACAATTATGCAAAAAGTAGCGTAGTTTCGAACTTAAAAACTCATACAGGTGGAAAGCTATTTGTTTGTAGCATTTGCAATTTTGAACTACTCGATAGGGCATTTTGAGAGCTCACATTATTTAGCACGCTTTTATAAAACTATTTGGGTGCTTTGTATTAGATTTACAAAGAACATGACTGATAAATTCACCCTGGTGAAAAGCCATTTTATTGTAAAAGTTTTAATTATACAACTGTGATACTAGGTAGTTCCAACAAATAATTTTTAATATATTTGATCATTTTGGTGTTCGTTGTAATAATTATATAAATCTGGGACAAAACAATGAAATGCAATTCAACATTTCAGACACAAATTTTATTTTATTTTTAATAGATAATATCACGGGAATAGAAAAAGGCAGTCGAAAATTATACAGAACTTGAACTACATTAAAATGAATTTTAATGATTAATAAAATAATGATTAATAATTACAAAATATACTTATTTTGTGATTACAAACAAAGAGCATTCATTAAAAAGGTTTAGTTGAGAAAATCAGATAATTTATGTACTTACTTGGTTTTTGACTTTTACTTAATAAGTAAAAATATATTAATATTCGATGTAGTTCTATTTATTAGATGAAATATTTGATGTTAAATGGTAATATAATTATTGTGATTATGTCTTCATATAAATTTACATTAAATACAAATTTCTTAATGAAACTTAGTACGGCACTGAACTTATAAAAGCCGGAGAACATGAATTTTTGGTGTAGATGTTATTCTATGATGTTAAATTAAAAGACCTTCTGAACATTATTGAAATTTATATTTTACAGCAAAATATTTTAGAATAAAATTCGTAGCTGTGAAATTTTTTGTATTATATGTATTGTTGTGAAATTAATATTAAATTAAAATTTTAAAAATTGTTAACGGAACAATTAAACCAATTAAGCAATTAAAGATGTCGGCCATGGTTATTGCTATTGTCATATGTGTTATTAACATTGTTAATTTATTAAAATCTGATGGCAGCAATAACCATTGTTGAAAAATCAATTCATTTAATTGTTCGATTAACCTGCGAATTGGTAAATATTTTATTCCGAGTCACAAATAGTGACTTTTACACAACCAAATTTTGGTAAAGCATTTTTTCACATTTTCAAATGGATCTAGAATAACATCAGTTTCCTTATATGTAGTGCCAAATATCTGCACATAGGTAGTTGATTTTAGTAAAATTGTGTAATATATTTTTATTTCTTAGTAAGGTAAAAGTACCAGTATTCGTCAACTTAAGAGAAATCCAAACTTTACATTTGATGTGCCGCATATATCTTGCGTGTACAGAATTCCCAGTGTTATGTTAATTTCCGTTAAAGTTCTAATTTTTGAGAGGAATACCAAATTATCACACTAAAGTCATATAAAACTAAAATAATAAATAAAATAATAATATACTACCAATTGACCAAGTAATCGTCACACCCAAATTACACTTACCCCAGTGTTCGTCATTGTCGTGTGCGAATGTCCGTCAGTTGGGAAGGTTTGTGAAAAACCTTGTTAATTACCAAAGTAAAGTAAAGTAAAGTTAGTAAAGTACCAATCGGAAAAATTTATTTATTTTCTACTTTTAAGTAAACATATTTAAGTACCTACACATGTTAAAATAAAAAAATATTTGATTCTAAATTTAAAGCACCTAAGTAAGTAACATAATGTAACAGAAAAGTTATTATTCTATTTAATACAAGATGAACAGTAAAACTTTTTGGCATTCTTAGATATGTTTGCACATATTTCATGTACCCAGCATTTGCAGGATAAACATTGTATCATATCTTGTTCTACTTCCTCATCACAAATTTTGCAATACCAACTGCTCAACGAACCACTGCCAACACTTTCCTTTTTCTTATGTTTCATATTTTGTGCCCTAGCGGCGTTCTCCGTTTCTTTCTTCTTTTCAGCAATTTCTTTTCTTCTACGCTTATTATCTTCAGTTTTTTTAATTTTTTCGGCCTTTTCCATTTCCTTTTTTGAAAAGTATTGTCGCCATTCTTGAGACGTTGCCACAGCAGGTACCTTTTCTTTTGACTTTCGCTTTTGACAATTAGAACTAGTAGAGGGTGTGGAAGGCCAAAATAAAGATTTTTTAAAAGGTGTTGGAAATTTCTCCATTAATATTTCTGTATTTTCTATGATCATAGCTTCTGCAGGTGGTGACTGGCATTGTGCTCTATACAGTGCTTCGACTTCAATTTCATCGCGGTGCGATGTAGCTGGAACACTGTTTTCTGAATACGTAGTGATCTCGTTATCTCTTTCCTGGATTTCAGATTCAATATTTCCTACAATATTGGAGTCTGATGGTTTTGGTTCCTCATTTATAGACACCGACTCAGTACTTTCATTCGATTCTTTCAAACTATTGCTATCGTTACATATTTTCTTATTTTCTTCTCGTCTTTCATTCTTATCTGCATTAGTCGATGTTATCCTGACAAGTTCACCTGTATTTGTAATTTCATAAATATCTTCTTCTGAAAGGGCGTCTAGCCAAGCAGAATTTTCAGCTACTTCGTATTCTGTAGACCACAAAGGAGACTTTTCATTAGCAATCGTGGAATTATCGGGATTAATTAAAACATTATTCTCGTTACAGTTGTATATTTGGGGATTTAAAGTTACATTTTCTGTTGACCTATTGTGTGTATGTGCAGTTTTGTTCTTCAATTTTGCCAAAATAGAATAGGAACTATCTTCTAATTCGCCGAACCAAGTCACACCAGAAGACTTAAATTTTGTAAGTTTCTCTGCTGGAATATTTTGTTCAAAAAAATTTAAATGGTTTAAGATATTTGGGTCATAAGAACCTGTGGCTCTTTTCAAATTCTGATCCCCCGATAACTGTGTATAATCTAGTGCATCGGCGTCAAAAGGGCACAGCCCACAACGGCGGAATCCATTTTTGAGAATATCTGGTGTAATGGATTTTAACGCTTCATTCAGAATTGGACAGAAATTGTCTCGCTTAAGGGGTAACCCAGCTTCGCGAATCCTAAATGAGTAAACAGCCTTTTTCCAAGATACTTTTAGCGGATGAAAAACTGACACATCCATCGGTTGTAAAATCTGTGTTGAATTTGGGTAAAGTGCGACAAGTTCTATCAAGTTTTCTTTACAAAAGTCACTCAACGCCATGGTTAAATGTGAACTATGACCATCGCAAAATACAATTACTGGAAATGCGGTTTTAGTTTTTACAAGCCAAGGATAAAACACATTCGCAAAGTATTCAAAGAACGTTTCCTGTCATCCAGCCATTTTCCGACCTCCCAATTGCCCAATTTTTTGGTACTGATTGCGATAACTTTTGGGGAATTCTTTTTAAATTAATGACTACCATAGGAGGAGCAATATCACCTGCCGCATTTCCCATTAAAAGAGTAGTAATGCATTCTTTTTCATCACTGTTAATTACGGTGTGAACAGTTTTCTGGCCTTTTTTTGCTAAAACCCGATTATCCTTTGGACTTAAAAAGAAAGCTGTTTCATCACAATTAAAAATTCTGTGAGGATCGTTGAAAACATCGAGTAGGTTATGCTCAACCATGTACGTTTTGACTTCTGTAAACCATTTCCTTAAATTTTCTTCTGAAACAGCTGCACGCCTTGCAGTAAGATTTTGAGCACTTCTTTCTGCTATGATGGGGTGGCGTTTCAAGAATGCTTCATACCAATGGCGACCGGGCCTACCATTTGGAAATTTATCTTGCTTGCCTAACTGTTTTAATAATAATTGAACGCTATCGAGAAGTTGCTCTTTCCTTATTGGAAAGCGTACAGATGCTAGATTCAATTTCATGTCCACTGAGGTATCGAGTCAACTATCTCTCAATGCTATTGATAAAGTTCTTCTTTCGGTGCCTATCCGTATCCGGATGTTGGAGTCAACTTAGCTGAAGCCAAGCTGACATTACTAGGAATATAATTAATGGGGTGGTTTCCGTTGCCTTCCCCATGGTCCACAGATTGATATTGGGCCTTTGATCACAGCAGTGTATCCGACTCGACTAGGAATCGAACCATGGTCTACCGCTTTAAAGTCGGCCGTTGTATGCTTTACGCTACACTGCTGGTCATTTTGATAAAGTAATCGTTAAATTTTCTTGCAATGCTTTTTCTTCCACATATGTCTCACCGTCAAAGTTGATTTCGCTAACTTTATCTTCCTGTTGTTGTTGGGATGATATCAATTTCTTCAAAGTTTTCCACATTTTACTTGTATCATATCGACACTCATCTATTGTCTTTGTATAAAACTCAACCTTTGATTGTCTGATTACTTTTAATGCTTCATTTCTCTTTGACTTGTACATACAGCCTTGCTCAAAAGAAGTTGGCCACCTGTAGATATTTATGATTTATGGATTTTAGGAATTTTTAAGGGTTTTCAATAAAAGAAATTACAAATATAGATTGAAACTATGTGTTTATTAACAAAATTTAATATTTTGTGGCACCACCTTTTGCCCTAATGACGCTTTTAAGCCGATCAGGCATGGTAGCAACTTATTTATAACAAACATCTTTATTGATTTTCTCCCATTTTTAAAATTACCTGTTTTAATGCCTTTTTTGAATTGGTTTTACAAAGTGCTACCTTTTTTTTAAATATTGCCCATAAATTTTTTTATGGGCGACAGGTCAGGACTCTGTGGCGGCCACTCCAAAAGGGGAATCTTGTTTTCAGTAAACCATCGCTTTGTTTTTTTAACAATGGGATGGAGCATTGTCCTGTTAAAAACATTTTCAGGGCTTCTTCTTGAAAAAGTTTTACAATAGTAGCCTCTAAATGGTCTTGTAAAGTTGCGATATAGGTGCTTGAGTTCATTCTTCCTTCGCATATTTTAATTTTTTCCAGGTCACTGGCCGACATTGAGCCCCAAACCATAATACTGCCGCCGCCAAATTTAACGGTAGGCACAATACAATCAGGATTAAACTCCTCCCCCACCCTTTTCTCACGGATATTGCTCCAGGTTGACCGAAAAGCTGGAAAATTAGTTTAAATTTCGTTTAATTTAAAAAAAAAATGAAAATAAGTATTTTTCCTCGTATTTTTTAGTTGTAATTATAAAATTATTTTGTTAAAATATGCCTAAAATACGTACCTCTATGTTGCTTTCGTCTGACCAAATTATCTTTGACCAATCGGCAACTTTCCAATTTTTGTACTTTCTCGCAAATTCTAATCGTTTTTTAATTTGATTTTGATTTAAAAGGGCTTCTTACGTCCTTTGCGACCATGCAATCCACTTTCCTTCAAGGGTCCTCTAACAGTTTGTGACAAAATTTGTGCCCCACAGTGCATTGCTAAGTCCCTTCTTAAGTCTTTTGATGTTTTTCTGCGATTTTTCAGCAACATTCTCTCCAAAATCCGATCCTCCTGGCGGTTGTCAAACGTTTTCGTCCAATTTTGATCTATTTTCACCGAGCCAGTTCGGCGTATCGGTTTAAAGTGGTTGTCATAGTATACTTCAACACTTTATTCGTTTTGCAATTTTTGATGCGACATACCCTGCGAATCCAAAAGACGATATGGCTCCATTGAAGGACACTTAAATGAGGTTTTTAGGCGTGATGTTGTTAATACGACTTTGGAACACTTAACTAAAAGTTTCGGTGGTAGAAATTTTATTTTGTACACAAAATAAAAATACTGTTACCAACAGGTAGTAAATACAAAAAGATTAAAATTGACATTATTTGAAATTTTTTAGTTGCCGTAATTGTGATTTAGGCCAATTTGCATTGTAATCTTTTTAAAAGGTGACAAGTATATGTTCAGGTAAAATTTGTTAAAAAAATCAGACCGGGCCAACTTACTATGGTGAAAACATGGGGTGGCCAACTTCTAATGAGCAAGGCTGTATTCCAATTCTCTTCGCTACTCTGTAGTCTAAATCGTTTATAACATGCATCCCTCTGTTTTACGGCTTCTAATGCATTTGCTCATTTATTACCGACTTGAGTTGATCGCACAAATGAATACTACGAGTGTTAATATCCAACTTATAATCATGGTCAATATTCTTCAGATCCTCTCTAAATTGGTTTACATCTCTAATCTTCGTTCTTTTCTTAATAACCTTAAACCCTCTATCTTTCTTAAAATTAATTATAGTTTTAATACACCTATGATTACTAAACGTGGGCTCATCCATTATTTCACACTGCATCCCTGCTGTATTGTTAGTTATTATTAAATCGATAATCGATCCGTTGTCTCTGTTCGCAAAACATGTCGGATCTGAATTATACCTCTGTCGTTTATACATTTTCTAAGTTGGACACTATAATGTTCATTACTAGTCCAATTTACATTAAAGTCTCCCATGATAATACACGTTTTTCCTGTATCTACCATATATCTATCACATATTAATCTAAAAAAATCTAAAAAACTACCCCTTGAACCACCTGGTGACCGGTATAAATTTCCTATTATGATTGCTTTCCTTTCCAAAACTACTTCAGCTATACTCATCCAATACTGTTGTTCGACTGCATATGACTCAATTATTCTAAATTTCAAATCGTTTCTTATATAGAATACTACTCCACCTGTATGTCGGCTAGTCGAGTCGCATTATCCTGTATCCTGGTATACGTATTTCAAAATCTTCAATGTATTCTGTAACATGTGTTTCCGTGCAGCAGAATATTATTGTTTTGATTTTGTAACAAACTTCATCAAAGTGAGCTATTAAGCTTTGGACATTGTACATAAATATATTGCCATTTCCTATATTATCTAATATTTCACATTTTTTTCCCACATTTCTGTTTACGTTTAGCTGCTATTGGTTACTCCATATTTTCCTATTTTCAATTTTGAAAGCCTCTCGCTTTGGATAAATCGATTATTGAATTATCGACACTAGCAGCCCCTCGCAAATTTTCAACTATTGAGAAATCCATTTTTGAATCTGCGTCTTCACTCTCACTGTCCACGGTCTCAACACCTGAATTTAATACAGTAATTCAAAATAAATAACTATGGCAAACATATGCTTAAGTTGCGATAGTGAAATCAAAAGAAGTGATAAAACGTGATAAAATGTGTAATTTGCAGTGATAACTTTCATAGGAAACGTGTGAAATTAACGGATAATGAACTAAAAATTAATACTAAAATATCTAATTAATTAAGTCTAAATAATGCAACAAGCTAGTACAATAAGTAAAATAAATTTGAGAATTAAAAATGTAAATCGATTATTAATTAATTAATTAAGTTTAAAAACAAACATTGTGGGTGTAATAATTTAAACGTAACTTACCTGTATTATACGCATCGTCGCTAAACGACATTCTGATTAATCTTTAATCAACTTAAAAAGTATTAATTCACAGAAATATGTATCACAGGGAAATATCAAAACTGTATAAATATTATTTGAACAAATGTCGATAAGGTATTTGAATATCAAGTATGGCGTCTGCGTACACATAATTTTTATTTTTAGGAATACACTATCTTCAATTTATTTTAAAATATACGAAACAATTTTTAATAAAATTACATAATATAATGTAAAAATCGACAGGTCCTGAATTACAAATTTATTTAAAATTTAATTCTACGATTTATATACGATTTTGACATAGTAACGTCAAATCCTAGGTATCCTAAGTCAAACGGATTAGCGGAAAAAGCAGTAGATATATCAAAAACTATATACAGTGACTCAATAAATAACGCGGACACGTAAGAAAATTTCATTAATTTGTTTGTAATTCGATTATTTAAAAAGAAAACTACTATATCAACTGGCCATTTAAGAAAGCATTCCTTGAGGTAACTAAACACATAAAAACAGTTTCAAAAAAATTAATAACTAGATATGCCACAGATCCTCGATTGGATTTAGATCGGGGACTACATGATGACCAATCCAGAACGGTCACAGAATTGTTGGTAAAATATTGTTTAGTGTCGCGAGCCATGTGTTTAGGATTGTTTTCTTGCTGTAAAATCCATGTTATGGGCAAATTTTCTTCGGCATATGACACTAACACATTCTTTAGGATGTCTATATATAATACTTTTATGTGGTGTATTGGACCAACCCCACGCTACGAATAATTTTACCGCCACCATGCTTAACAACCTTTTTGGTGTAACGCGTATTGTATTCGTGCAATACAGGACGTCTAACGTCCTGTATCTTATCATCTGGTCCGATCAAATTTATTTTCGTTTCGTCGGTAAATAACAACCGTTTCCACTCAGCAACTGTTCAATCGCGATGTTTTCTGCAAACTGAAACCTGCGTTTAATATTGCGTTTGGTTAAAAGCGTTTTTTTTCTGGCAATTCTTCCGTATAAACCACCTTCACAGAGACGTCGTTTAACTGTACTTACAGATGCTCCTGCTCTGGATCTGGATAAATTGAATCACTCTCAATTTTTTGCACTCACGAACTAGTAACGAATCTTTTCGTAGTTTTTCGTGACTTACGCTTCCTTGAAACATTTTCAGTTCCATGTTGATGGCATTTGAAACCATTGCCTTTGAAATATTTAGCTCATTTGCTATTTGTTGATAATACTTTATATCGGACTTCCAAAACTTCACAATAATTTTCCGCATAGTAGGATTACATGTTGTATTTTTACCCATTTTAGCACTATAATTTCACAAATTATTGTTGTAACACACTAAATTCAAACTCAAACAAAACAGAAACACAACTTTTTACTTTCACACTACGGCCCAAAATGAGTTTAATTTTCAATTATGTTCTTTTCATTGAGTTTTTTATTACTCTTTTTAAGATTTGTTGCTAAACTTTATGAATCCAGCTTATTACTACATTTTGTTGGATTACTATCTATCAAATGCAAAGCATTTTAAAGTAATCCCTTCATATTATTTACTACTTCGTCAACTAACCGCATTTTTATTACCCTTGGTTGAATTTCTCCAGGTCGTTTTTAATTATATGATAACAATAATAATAATAAATAGAATTTATTAAACAATATGCACATCATACAATTTACAAATCATAAAAAGGTTTAAAAGGTAGCTGGTTCAGAAAGCTGATTTTCAACCAGTACCGAAGGAATTCCATAAATTCCAAGTTCCATCAATTTGAGCGACTAACAACCGATTCATCACTTGCTTCTTAAATATGAGCTTAGACTCTGAATTTTCAAAGAGATCGGAAAACCTTGAAACAAACTGGGTACCCGGCTAGCATTCGGAGATGTACCAAAGGTCGTGAGCCACGCGACGTTCTAGACTAATGCTAATACGTATAATTATTAAATAATCAACGATACGTTGAACAGAGGTTTATTTAATACTATATCTACAAAACCCAACCTTAATTAAATGGTAACAAACAATAACTTAGTCTAAATTAAATAAATCACAAAGACAATCCTTTTACAAAAACTAAACGGCTTACCGCCAATCACCCGTTAATGGTCCTTGCACTTGATGCGGTCCTTATGTTTTCCTTGATGATTTCTTGAGTTGTGGTAAGTAATGAGGATAACCCTCAGGTATTAAGACAGATAATTACAATTGTTCACCAATCACCGTTTTACGATAAAGTACTAGTCTGATACTTATTATAAACAAATACACGTGCCAAAGGTTCTTGGTCTTCTTCCAGCAAGCCACGATAAAACTGTTCTGCACAACGGCAAGAAGAAAACTCTTCACAAAGGTAAAACACGACTGTTTGACGATACAGGTAACACTATCGCAAGATAAAGACACAAAGATAAAGCGAAGATAAAACACAACTCGCATCGGCGAAAGTAAAGACAAGACTCTTCACGATAAAGGTAAAGATAAAAACTTACAGATACAACTCACAGATACAACTAGTTTAAAGGTAAAGCCAAGACAAGACTGCCTTCTTTTCCAAAAACACCGCTTATATAGCTTTCCTCGACAGCCTGGTGCTGCCATCCCTTGTTAGATAATATGGGGTTTTTCCCAAAGCAAAAGATAAGCTGGGTTAATGTTACCAAGAAATATAATATAAATGGGTTTTTTGGAAAAAGAAGTTCGAAGAAAGAGTTTAGGGTAAATTCCCAGAACCAATTAACAACTGGCCAGACAGGCCTAATGTGGTTGAGAGCCGCATTAACTTGAACAATAAATTGTACTTTGCGCAACAGGGCAGTACTAAGTAAATTTATATTTGAATTGTACGTTTCGATAACGTGCAACGAGTTTCGTTACAACCTGTCGAAGATTTGGAATGCACGGTACTCAAAAGATCCTTCGAACTTAGAGGTCTTGTGCACAGGTACCGAAAGATTACCACCATTCTTCAGATTTAGATTGTGGCACTGAGATCTTTTATTCAGGAAACATTAGAGATAGTCCGGAAGTCCTGTTTTGTAGATACCAAACAAGAACATAGCAAAATTAAGTTCACAACGTGATTCGTGATCGTAGCTGTACATAATTATCGACATAGGTAACCTTGTTTTGTAAATTTTGAGAAAAAAAACTGCTGTAAAAATTTATTTGTAACGTAATTTTCTCATTGGTTCTTTTGAATGTGTAACTTCGCTCTTCGAATATTAACCCTTACTTGGCACACTTCATCAGAATAACGTAGCTGGCACACTGGGACGTTTAATACCCCAATCACTAAAACGGCTTTTACGGAAAAGTTACGCATTATTTAAATTTGAAAAAAATTATAAGTAATCTCTGAAAGTTGTTTTAATACATTTCATAGCTAACTGTAGTAAATTTAATTGTTTAATATGAAAAAAAAATTCAGAAACGTGAAAAAATCAAATTTTTTTAAGTTGGTATAATTAATTATTATTTTAATATTATATGAGTAGTTTATTTTTGTTACAACGCCATAGGTACATCCATTGTATACAATTTAAAACGCTATATTGTGAGCTACTCCCCGCAAATACTGAATTTCGTTTTCATTCGGCATAAAATTCCCCACAACTCGAGCAAGTCTCTCGGCACTATCTTTATATTTCCTTTTTACGAGGTGGTTCTTGACCACCAATGTACTGTTCAATTCGTAACTCATTCAAACTTTGCTCGCGTTTTATGGCAGCCACAAACTTCCATATATTAGGATGCTCGGCCGAAATTTGGTATTGGAAACCACGATGCCAGCCCTCGATTGAATTATTGGTTTTTTGGTAAGCCCTGTACCACTGCTTCATAGCAATTCCACATCTGTATTGAAAACCGTGGAGATCTACGCTGATTACGTCGACTAAGACGACCAATCCAATTGTCTTCAAAATAATTTAAAACGTTTAGCGCATAAGCCGGAATAATGTTTTCTTCGCAAATTTTTTCGAAATATACTTCCACCAAATCAACGGGAACGAATGCCAGAGCAGCAAGCATTCTAATTTGCAAGGAAAATTCTGGGTCAGTGTCGTACTGTACCTTGTGTCCATTGTCCTGCACATTTCTATAAAGACATTGCCCGAAATGAAAAAAGCATCCCCGCTTAATTGCTTGTGGGAATTCGACGTTTATCGCATTGATCATCGCATATTCGAAATCTGTCATAAACGTTGTCGGATTCACGGTGGGTTCTAATTGTTTTACAGCTTGTAAAAATTCGCTATAACAACGTTCACTTTTGCTGGGAAGCAACGCGTAAACCAGTGGTATAGACACCTGATCTTGTAAGCCATAGATAGTATACATTTGCTGGAACAGCGACGGGACCGTTTTGAAAGTTCCATCTACATACCAATCATTGGAGTTCGCTAGAAGTTGCAGATTTCTTCTGGTGGAAAATATAACAATTCTATCTTCTACATCACCAGAATCGAACAACAAGAACGGTTGATTGCTTTCAGTCATTGTGTATATTTCCGGAAAAACGATTTCTCGACGGGAATTTGGAAGCGCTGGGCCAGAATTATTTTTTTGTCTTATATTTCGTATTGTTCGTTTCATAGTATCTACGCTAGGGAGTTTTGCACTTACGGCGTTAGGAATATTCAACGATGCACTAGATACAATGTAATGGGGAGATTCACGGGTATTTCTTGCATCACTTCTTATATTATGTAATATTTCATCGGCTTGAACTTTTGCAGCATCACCACTATGATTGTGTTCAGTTGGTTCCTTTGTCACTACATCGTTTGTTGTCGTTACACGAGCCTTGCAAAAACTTTTATTGAAATTCTCGCATCTCCAAAAAATTTTCTCATTCCGTTCTTTATCTTTCACGTACAAAAATCCGTTCAAACATAATTTTCGCTTTCGCTAATATTAAAATAATAATTAATTATACCAACTCAAAAAAACTAATGATTATGAGATAATTCGCATAAATGTTGAGTCGAACAAATGTTGTCGAATAAAAATCCTCGTCGAAGAAATGCTTATTCGCATAAATTTTGAGCCGAACCAATGCATGTCGAATAAAATTCCTGGTCGAACAAATGCCTCATTCGCATAAATGTTGTGCCGAACAAATGCATGTCGAATAAAATTCCGCGTCGAACAAATGCTGTCGATTAAGTGTTTGTCGTACAAATACTGGCGCACAAAATGCCGGACACGCCCACGTATTTGAAGAGATGAAATGTTGCATTTCAGAAAAAAAAGGTTTAATACATTTTTACAAACTATTATGTTTATTTATTATTTCATGGTAAATTACATATTAGGGAAACATAAAAATATGTTTTGGATATTAAAAAATATATAATTACTAAATGTCAATACAGTCATGGCAAAAAAACAGACGGTGGTCATTGCAAAGTGGACGTTCACAGGACGAGCAGGCTTCGTTGGTCTTCTTGTCATGTTTTCTGTCGCAAAACGCGCATCTTAGCCTTTTGTCTAAATGGATCCTTTCGTAAGGTAAATCTGTTTTGGGATCTCTATTTAAAATTGCCGCAATCCCGATTTTTAATTCCTTGCGTAAAGTTTGAGTCTCGTAACGCTTTGTTAAATAAGGGGTTATTAGATAAATGTATACTTATCAAGGCACATGATTGCCGTACACGAATCACGCACACTGGTGTTTTCCTGTTTACATTTGAACAGTATCCGTGTATTAACGATCGCCTGATCAAGCATCCCAAAAAAAATCCGCATTGTCCATCTGTTGGTTCTACCTGACACTGTATATGAGTGGCAAAGTTGGTCGAAACAGTCCGTGCCACCTTTGGTGTTATTGTAGTGTAAAATTATATTCGGTTTGTTATTTGTTATTTCCCTCGTATGCATATAAGAAGAAATAACTAGTACAATCTTATGCTTTTTCGGCGTGAAAGATAGCAACGTCAAATTCGGGGCATGACAAAATTTAGTGTTCGGTGGTTCTTTTGAAGCGATTTTCATTTCAGCGGGAATTTCCCGCTTGTTTTTTTATAGTTCCCGTAATAGTCATCTTATATGGATTTTCAAACATACGTTGGAGCAATGGAACTGAGGTGAACCAATTGTCACACGTAACTTGGCGATTCGTGCCGTGAATTGGAGTAGTGACCTCTCGAAAAAAGTATTCTGGAATCAATTCGTTTCTTGCTCGAATAGATGCATTCTTACCCAAATAAGGTATCGCGTGTATCTGCAAATAGAAATTTTATTAGTTTGATAAAATTTAAAATTTTTAATGTAAGCTAGGAAAAAAAGTTAAAACAATATTCACCAAATACGAGGTTTTTGCGTCGTTGAGAGTCACTAGCTTTAGTCCGTATTTATCGGGCTTAGCTTTCATATACATACGAAAACGACAGCGACCGCGGAAACTTAGAAGTTGCTCGTCTACGGTACACATGTCGCTTGGAATATAATAACGTTCACAGTTTCCAATGAAAATATCCCACATTTTTCTGACGGGCGCAAATCTATCTTCAACATCTCTCGTACTTTTTGTATCGAAACGAATACATGATGATAAGAAAGTGTATCTGTGTCTCGAAAATACACATCTATAAAGTGTGATTCCATTCATTTTGTTCCATAATCTATTATCATTGACGTTAGATGACTTCCAAAGGCCAGCATAGTATAATACTCCGATATAAGCTCGAATTTCTGTTGCATCAGTTAAATGATGGTAAGTTTCGCATTTGTCTTCAACGACTATTGGAGCGCAAACTTCTTCGATTTTTTCATTTGTGTGCTCAACAATGATGTTTATAATCTCTTGATTAAACAAAAGTTCCCAAAGCTCCTCAATTGTCTCTGAATTTAAGGCGGCATCTCTCAAACCAGGATTTTCCGGAGGAGAAACATCAATCTAGCTATAAAATAAATTTTACGTAAGATTTATGTAAAACAAATTTGTGTTACAAAAATATAGACAATAGCGTAGGATACTGTCGTAGCTAAAATAAGTCGAGGTCAAAGTAATTAAAAGGTTACCTGTTAACAATTGTTAAAGTGAACCTTTGTGAAACCGGGCATTAGACTGCGTCGGAATTTTTTCCATTGTCATTCTCAATGTTATACCTGAAATTCCTTCATTGTAGAGGTATTTGCAAGCATAACCGTTAAGTGTTTGATGGGGGTTATAATAAAATTAAAATGCACTCCACTTGCTTTTTAGAGTTTTTTATTGGTGACGCGTTTCGGCTTTTTGGGCCATCATCAAACCAAACTGCAATAAAAACATTGTCAAAATCTGTTCTAAAATAACATACAATGTAACTTACATGTCAAAATTAAAACTACAAAAGATTCGTCAAACATATCAACTATTGCTCCCTAAAACTACTAAACACTAACAAAAACTCCTCATCAAATTGTTTGATTATCCCTTTAAAACGAGAAAACGTTCACAACCCCTCGTTTCTCGAAAATTATTATCATCGCACAAGACAACTTGTATCAAATTTGTTGTTAATTCGTGTATAAAAATTCCACGCATTTAGTGAGGTTAAAATTTCACTATCACTTCGGCGCAGGGCCTTGGTCAGTGGCGTCTCTTGTGAATGTCCAGCCCCGCCAAATTCGAGAATGTTCAAGCACATCCAGTTTAACAAACACAACATCGACGTAAAAGCCACGAAATTGATACACCGTGAAGAGAAAATGAAAAAACGAAAATTACTTGAAGCGCTGGAAATTGAAAGAGCCCTAAAGTCAAAAGACCACAGACTACTCAACGAACAACTTGAGATAACAAGCACGCCCATGTACCATTTGGCGGGGCTGGACATTCACAATAAATTTTGTAATCCACTTACGTTTGGCATCGTCACTGAATTTACCTGTGGCTTTCATTTAGCCCAATCCACAATTAAGCTATTGGCCCACATTTCTAAATTACCGCGAAAATGGTGGCAATGGCGGCTTCCCTATGAGACTTCCACGAAACTGAATTGTCCTGTGCGGTAAAATTTTGTGTTAGTTTTACTACTACAAGTTCCAGGTGCTGGTTGAAGTATTTTGCGTTTACCAATCTTCGTATACAATATTACTGTGCCCAGATGAAGCAATACTGTTTAGATATTTATTTATTTAAATGTAAAAACTTGTACATATATCTACAGCAGAATTAAAATTAATATTAAGTATACAAATACAATTAAAGTTACAAGAAAAAAATTCAAAAACAAAAAAAACGTCTAGATGTGATATTATTTACATTCATAATTTGAAATTATCAAATATTGGTTGAGTTTTAACAAACAATATTGCGTTCCGCTTGAAGTGACGAAGGTTAACCTGTCTCGTTGCAGTTGGTATGCTATTATACAAAGCGAAACCATCATAGTAGATGGAACGCTTTGTACACTCCTTTCTGACAGTTCTCACGTATACATTGTTACGGTTGCGTGTTAAATGGTCGTGAATCTCACGTCCGTAGATCAAGCCATGACTCAAATATTCCGGCATTAAACCATTACACAATTTATATATAAAACAAAGTGTGTGATACATCAGGAACTGGCGTACAGACAAAAAATTTAGAACTTCCAACATTTTTGCAACTGGTGTATATTTGTTGCATTTCAGAATACTTCTCATTCCTTTGTTTTGTAGTTTCTGAATTTCTTGTATGCTGGTTGAATCAAGGTAGAACAAAATTGTAGGACAGTATTGCATATGTGGTGCAATAATGCTTTTGAAAACTGTTAACCGGCATTGCAAATCCAAATTTTGTGAGATTCTTCTAAAATAATTCACTTTTTTTGACAATTTCTTAATTACGGCCAAAGCATGATCTTTGAAAGTCAGTTTCCTATCAATAAGTACCCCTAAGTACTTAATTGTGTCAACAACTTCAATGACTTTGTTCCCAAAATACACGGGTTGTGCGCTTGTCGGCTCCGAACCTAAAATCATTACTTTTGTCTTTTTAACATTTATTACTAGACTATTCTCGCCTAGCCATAAATTTAACTTTAGCAGCACCTTATTCACTTTTTCTACAGCTCGGGTAGTGTCGGAATCTTAAATCGCAATCAAAGTGTCATCCGCAAACAAGTTAAGGAAAATCTTCGTTGTCGTTTCAAAATCTTCGTTTCCATTTAGTAGGATGTCATGAATTTTGTTAATGTAAAGTATAAACAACAGTGGCCCCAACACGGTGCCTTGAGGCACTCCGTTATTGCAATGCACCTCCGAAGACATGTTGCCGTGTTTGCACTGAAGACGCCTCAAAGGCAAAGGATTCGTCGTTAAATAAAAATCACTAAAACTTGTGTCTACGTTTTTATTTTGCAAGTACTTCTTGGGAGTACTTGAAGAGAGATTGATTACGAATGTGGCTCGAACGTCCACCCGTGAGGTCGGTTGGCGACCGTGTTACCTTGGCACGACGGCGCTGGCTGTTTTAAATTTAGCGCGCCAAATTTAAACTTACAAACATGATACACCAGTTACTTTAGCCCCCTTTTTTAGGATAAAGTAACCAGTATTTTAACAAAAACCTATTATATATTATAATCTTAATCAGGTTGACATTAGTTTTAAAATTTGGCACTTACGTAAACTAATTTAAGTTGCACAAACGGATGTTCCATAAAACACGAGGTATTTAACAGGTTTAATCAACATCTTGAAAGTTAAACCTAACAATTTTGAATATCGAGTATATGAGTATATGAGAGAATATAATTTGTTCTTACATTTATGCAAAAAGTAGCGTAGTTTCGAACTTAAAAACTCGTACAGGTGTAAAGCTATTTGTTTGTAGCATTTGCGATTTTGAACTACTCAATGGGGCATTTTGAGAGCTCACATTATTTAACACGCCCTTATAAAGCTACTTGGGTGCTTTGTATTAGATTTACAAAGAACACGACTGAAAAATTCACTCTGGTGAAGAGCTATTTTATTGTAAAAGTTGTAATTATACAACTGCGACACTAGGTAGTCCCAACGAAGAATTTTGAATAGACCATGTATTTGGTCATTTTGAGGTTTGTTGTAATAATTATATAAATCTGTGACAATACAATGAAAAGCATTTCAACATTTTAGACACAAATTTTATTTTGTGTTTATTATATGGGCTTACTAGAAAGAGGTAGTCAAGAATTATACAGAACTTCAACTATATTAAAATAAAAGATTAGAATGAATTTTAATCATTAATAAGAATAAACAAAAACTTATATTTAGTGCATTTTACTTGAAAATAATTATGTATTTTGGTAAAGTAGATCCTCCATTATTCGTCCCGATTGGGGACCGTGCTTTGCACGTTATTTGATGTTTTTTATTAATATTACAAAATATACTTATTATGTAGTTTACAAACAAAGAACAGATTAAATAAAAGGTTTTAGTTGAGAAAATCAGATAATTGATGTATTTGGTTTTTTGCTCTTACTTGACAAGTAAAAATATATTAAGATTCGATGTAGTTCTACTATTTAGATGAAATATTTGATGTTGAATGTTAATATAATTATTGTGATTATGCCTTTATATAAATTTACATTAAATTTCCCAATAAAATTTGGTACGGCGCTGAGCTTATAAAAGCCAGAGATCATGAATTTTTGATGTATCTGATATTGTATAATGTTAAATTAACCCGTAACCGGTACAGTCCTTTTTGGAGTTACAATGTGTCCGCCGGGAAGGTATACTACTTTGTTTGTTTATAATTTTTGATTAAATGTAAGAGAATGGATCTTATATTGATAAATGTTTTATTTGATGTCGGCAATTATGTGTGGAATACAATATCAGATAAATGTCCACCTCTGTTAAGCCTGTATGACACTATCACACTTTCGTTGAACTTTTCGTTCAACTAGTTGTCAAATGTTTGCTGAAAAATTTAAGCTGTATTACACTATCACATTTTCGTGTTGTTTTTGCGTCAAACAAAATAGAGCCGGTCACATTTTCGTTACACTTTCCGGTCAACTTTTAAATAAATCATGCGCATTGCTGCAAAAGTAGGCAACGCCCATCAACGCCAACTTGATGAAAATATTATAAGTTACCATAAGTTACCAGTATTTTCTGCCAGTAACGAAATTGTTGTTTGTGAGTGTTTATTTAACAAATTTTAAGTTTATTATTTAAACAAACGTTTGTTGTTGTTTTTTGTAGTAAATTGAAGTTTTTAAAGGTAAATAGTACGTTATATTTTTATGATGACTTTGATTATTTTAATCGATTTATAGGTTATAGTAATGGAAGTAGAAAAAAAATGGCAAGTTGAAACAGTAAAGCATTTAATCGAACTTTACGAACTACAGCCGCTATTGTATAATGTGAATTCGCCGGCTTATCACAATAAAATGTCTAGACATGTGGCAGTTGAAACCATTGCAAACGAATTGCAATTAAAAACGAAAGTAAAGTTTACCACCGACGAGGTTTTGAAAAAGCTCAACAGTTTAAGGACGCAATTTTTGAATGTTGAACGAAACCTGAAGAAAGGAGATCCGAGTGGTTCTGGACGGTCGTCAACTTCCAAACCAAGTTGGTGGTTGTACGATACCTTACAATTTTTACGACCGTTTACTAAAAAGGATCGCGGGGACACTAATTTAGTGCACAAGAAATCTTGTGGAAATGCTTACTTGGAAGAGAATTTTGAACTTGATGTTACTATGGTTAGTTCTGAAATTACTTATAATATGAACACTAACTTATGTAATTAAATTAAAATTTTATAGACTGAAGTGGAAGAACCGATTAGTGAAATTTACACGATATCGCCAAGTGGAGTTTTGTCACCTGAATCTGGACATTCAAGAGCAAATTCTCCTAGTCCAAGTAGACCACTTAAAAGAAAGAGAAATACGAAAGAAACACCTGAAGGTATCCTGCGAGCTACTTTGGACAAAATAGTGGAGGACAAAGACGACCCCATCGATTTATTTACCGCTTGGATAGGAAGCGAGTTAAAAGGAATTAAATGTAATCGAATATTAAAATGGCAAAGCGGAAAATAGTAAGCCTTATACAAGATGCACAAGACGAAGATGAATTAGTTTAATAATTCATCCGCTTCGCCATTTTAATATTCGATTACATTTAATTATTAAACTAATTAGATAATTAGTTCAATTATTTTTATTTTTGTTTATAATTGTAGATAATTAGTTTAATTATTAATTAAACTAATATACTAGATATTAATTATAATATCTAGTAAGCACATTAAAGATACAAAGTTAAAAAATTAAAATGTAAATCTTCGGCAAAGATGACCATTTTTGTAAAATGTGACTTGTCCGGTTGTTATATCATGTTTTCTTGCCACTCTACCCTACCATGAGTGTTAAAATATGTCATAAATGTTTCACGGATCTTGATAGCTTCAGTACTTGGACGTCCTCGATGATAAGTTACATCATGTAGCCCCGAACCATTTTGTCTCCACAATCCTTCGACTACCTTTCCATTTTCAAGTTCGGTATCAACTTCCTTCATAATTACCTGCGGACGTTGTGCTTTTAAAAAATTATGCAAGGCACAGCATGCTTTTGTAATAGCAACTACTTTGTCCCTTGATAAATTGATGGGATTAAGCAGTATTCGAAAACGATTCGCAAGGATACCAAAGGCATTCTCTACTACCCTCCTTCCTCGACTTAATCTATAATTATAGATTCTTTGTTCCCGTGTCATATTCCGAAAGGGGAATGGTTTTAAAATATGATGTTGCAAAGGAAATGCAGCATCTGCTAATAAAACATATGGTACGGGATCTTCCATGTGTGGTAATGCTGTGTTATTTGGCAGGTTTAGCAATTGATTTTCCAAAGCTAACGCAAAGTCACAATCTTTGTAAACGCCTCCATCACTAACTCTCCCGTTTGTTCCAACATCAATATATACAAAGTTGTAGTTAGCATCTACAATTGCAAGTAGTACAATACTGTGTGTTCCCTTGTAATTGTAGTAATGAGAACCAGAACTTCGGGAGGTCGGAATACTACGTGTTTACCATCCATGGCACCAATAGCATTTGGTACATTCCACTGCTCATGAAATTCCTGCGCAATACATTTCCATTCTTCGGGGCTTGATGGTACCTAAAAAACGATTCTAATAAAATAAATCAGTTGTAAGTGTAGTCTAATCAGTAAATGATTAGTAAGCGTTGTTTACTTTTAAATATTTTTCATGAAGACACTCATATATTGCTTCTAGAACTTCAGGTATGAATTTTGTTATTGCCGTTTGTGAAATTCTTGTGTTAAACGACAAGCTCTGAAAAGTTTCTCCTGTAGCAAGGAAACGTAAGGTTACGGTTAACCGAAATTTTGCTGAAATAGCTTGTCGAAGCTGAGTATCATGGCGTCCAATTTTATCTTCTACTGCATTTAATAAAATATTGAAACTGTTCGAGTACATTCTCAGATAATTGGCATACGAATGAGCATCTTCACACAACAATTCACTATGTACAAATGAACAAGCCCCAAGAAGCATTTGGTCCCTTCTCAACAGCCAGGCTCGACTCCAAATACGTTTGGGTTTCTTGGTAGCTTGCTTGTAAATTTCCATTACTTTAAGCGCCTTTGCAATTTTTTAATTTGCTTTTGAACTGCTCATAATTAAGTTACTATTTTTAACAAAAAATATACAAACAAAACTTTTAGGTTAAACACATTAAACGGTTAATTTCGACACTAGTAACTTTGGTAGTTGGCAACGCTAATTATGTAAAGCAGTGTGAAGTATGTTCCGAATGTTTTGTTGCCAGCTTCACTACAAACACATCCCCACTTAAAATTTTCGTTCAACTTTCGAACAAATGTTTGACAAAAGTTTAACGAAAAGTTCAACGAAAGTGTGATAGTGTCATACAGGCTTTAGCCTCACAAATGCGAGCCCTTTGAGCACATTTTTCATTACATTCTCACACATTTCGCGCGGTATTTCATTAATTTCATCACAAATATTTTGTTTGAGTTGCTCCAGTGTTTCTGGTTTGTTTGCACCAGGCGATCGTGGAGGCCAATCAACATCACCATTTCTTGAAAGAACTTGTTGTGGAAAGAGGTCTCGCAGTAATTTCATTGTAATCTTGGCTGTATGCGATGTGGCACCTTCTTGTTGATACCACATGTTAATCAAGCCCAAAGCATGCAGTTGTGGCGTTAAAAAGTTTTCAATCATATCACGATATCGCTCCCCATTGACAGTTACCGTTACGCCGTTTTCAGTTTCAAAGAAGTAAGGTCCAATGATTCCTCCTGACCAAATTGCACACCAGACTGTCACTTTTAATGGATGCAAAGGTGACTGATGAATAATTTGAGGGTTTTCCATTGCCCAGAACCGACTATTCTGTTTATTCACATATCCATTCAAATGAAAATGTGCCTCGTCACTCATTATGATTTTTTCATGAAAATCGGGGTTGTCATGGGCGAGCTGTAACATCCTATTGGCATATGTACGGCGGCGTAAATGGTCTTCTGGAAGAAACTCTTATGTCAACTGAATCTTAAATGGAAACAAATGCAAATCCTTGTGCAAAATTGTGGCCAAAGTTCTTTGAAGACCAAGCTCATGAGCACGGCGTCGAATTGAGGTTGATGGTTTGTTTTGAACACTTTCTTGAGCAGCAGTAATGTTTTCAGCTGATCTTGCAGTACGTTGTGATCCATGCTTGGGCCTATCAGCTACAGTCCTCTTTCTTCGAAATCATTCACTACACGATAAATAGTGCGTCTTGTTGGCACGTTGTTTCTCCCAAAAATTTCACGTAACTTTCTCATCGTCACAGTAATCGATGATTGATTTTGATAAAATGTTTAACGATTAAAACACGTTGGTTTACAGAGTATTTTTCCATAATAAATTTGCCACGTCTCTACTTCACGACTGCCAAATATGAACTGTCAAGACTAATGTTTACCAAAATGGCGGCTAAACAAAGTAGTATACCTTCCAGGCGGACTCCCTGTATAAAAAAAGTATAATATTGACAACTAACATAAAGTAAAATTGGGTTACCTTAGCCTCCTGTTTTGGGATAAAGTAACCCGCACTTCAACAAAAATCTATTATATATTTTATTCTTAATCAGCATAACATTAGTTTTAAAATTTGGTACTTATGTAAACTAAAACATGTTTTAAAATGTTTGCACAAACGGATGTTTAACATCTATAAAACGCATGGTATCTAACAGGGTCCATGCGCTGCTCGAACGGTCAGGTCAGGTCGGAGGGACCCCTGGACCTGACCTTTAAAAAATATAGACAATAAATATAATTATTATAAAACAGACAACTTTACTTACAATTTTATTTGGTAATATTTTAACTATTTTAACGACGCCACGCTTTGCTTCCTTCTTTGACAACATTTAAACAATCACTAATATTTGACCTCGGCCTTGGCGGTAAATCCTGCAAACGGTTAAACAGTTTCGCCAACGTAAACAGTAAACAAACTGACCTTACTTTTATAGTTCCCAACTTTTGTTTGAATTGTAAATAAAAATTTTGTAGCATCTTCACAAGTGCCTCGTCGAGCTTTTCGGAAATTATCTTGGTCATCTCTCGAGACCGAAATAGTTTCCTCAGATCCGTTACCATCTGTTTTCGCGGATTTGGCTGATGCTTGTTAAATTGGCTAGATGACCGGTGGATGTTTACCCAGTTGATTGGGTAATTAAAGGTGAAACAAACTGGGTACCCCGGCTAGCATTCGGAGATGTACAGAAGGTCGTGAGCCACGCGATGTTCTAGATTAATGCAATTAAGGAATAATTAATTAAATAATTAACACTATGGCGAATGGGGATATATTTACAGAAAACTTATTTACACTTAAAACCTTAATTAAATCGTCACAAAAAATAAAACTTAGCCTAAATTAAATAAATCACAAACAAAATCCTTTCTACAACAATTAAACGGCTTACCGCCAATTACCAGTTAATGGTCCTTGCACTTTGCACTGGTTGTTGTCCTTAGGTTGACCTGATTGTCTTCAGTTGTGGTAGGTAACGAGGATAACCCTCAGGTATTGAGACAGATAATTTACAATTGATCACCAATCACCGTTTTACGATTACGTAATAGTCTGATACTTTTGATAAACAAATAAACGTGCCAAAGGCGAATATTGCACTAAATAATTGGTAAAATTATCCGAACATAAAGATAAAACTCGTTCAAAGGTAAAACCAAGACTCTTCGAAGGTAACGACAAGACTCACGAAGGTAACGACAAGACTTCACTAAGGTAACGACAAGACTACTAAGGTACAGACAAGACTGCCTTCTTTTTCCAAAAACACCGCTTATATATCTTTCGTCGACAGCCTGGGGCTGCCATGCTTTTGTCAGATAAAATTGGGTTTTTCCCACTTTTATTTATTATAAATTGGCTTTTACCACTTAAAAAGGCGTCAGCTGCAGATTTCACCGCTTTTATATCCATCACTAGATAATTTATGATGAGTGCTATATACTCGGCCACCGGTGATGTCAACAGCTGAGCCATTTTTATTCGATATTTGTGGTTTTTAGGTAACGAAGTCATCACCCAATCCATATCTTCCGGGTGTCTCAGCAAGTGCTTCATTACAACGAAACGCTTGAAAGTTTGAAGTAAATATTTAACTACCTTTCGTTGGGACAATTCACGTATCCTCCTACGTCTTTCGTAATCGTCTAATTCCATCTTTTGCAAGTCATGATGCAAACTTAGAAATCGTCTTTCGGCAGGAGTCAAGTCATAGCGATAACCATAACGAAACCTGAATTCTTGGAGATAGCCTCCATAATCGTATTTCGCTGATTGGTTTGTGCTCCCCTTGCATCGATGAGCTCCAATTGTTGCCAGATATGTTTGGGTGCCTTTTTGTAAGGCTAAATAATTGTAATGATTTAATTCAATAAATAAACTGTTAATGTAAATTGTAAATTCATGACTTACCTTACAACGAGAATTGATCAAGTTATGTTTTGTCCAGTCTCTTTTTAATGTTTTTAAATAATATGCCAGATTCTTTTCTGACTCGGGTACTTCTACATACTGCAAATGCGACACGTCCTTGTCAAGGTTTTTAATTCCTCTCCATTATGGATTCGTGAATTTTACATGACTCGCACTTCCTATGGAAATTTGTATTAATTTATTGAACATCCAGTAATACTTTTGACTATTATACCGAAACCTTCCTTTCAATAAACCAATGCATCTTTCCACACCACTGCGAACTCGTACAAATGCTCGGTTATATAATTCTTCTGGAGAATTTGGTTGAAGATTTGTGAATGGCGTTAGCAGCCATGGTTGAAGAGGATAACCACTGTCACCTACAATATACATTATATTTAATAAAACATTTGTTTCTAGTTAATTGAAAATATTATTACCTAAGATATAGGTATCTCTCAGATTGTTCAAATGGTTGGCACGCATAATATTTACTAAACTATTTTTCCAAATATAAGAATCATGACAACTTCCGGGATATCTTGAATTGATACCGATAATTCGCAGATTGGATTGACAGACCTAGTAATATAGAATATTGTTTTATACATAATTTTACTGTACCGCTTACAGAATTATTACAATTTGCACGTTAATGCTGTGATACGATTTTCGATTCACGTATGCATACTCTTGTTCACTAGGTTTAGCAATAGCTACTTGAGTGCCATCAACCAAAGCTATAACGTTAGGCATTCCTTGACTTGCAAATCTAGAACAATCCGGAACACAATTTGTAAATATGACAAAATATATTTTTAAATATAATTATTTACCCAATTTTTAATTCATTCCTTTCGGCATCATTTCGGGGAAGCGGACCCAAATTGGTAATAAATGATTAATTATTAATGTGGTAACTTTTGAAATGCTTCGACTCACCATTGGCTGACTAAGCAAGCTCACGATATTATTTCCGACCACTCTTTGATATGAACCATTAGCCATAAATTGAAGTGCTGATAAAACCTACACGAAATTATTTGTACAAGTGCAATCAAAATTATGCTTAATTTTTACCATTCTCATACTGTCGATTCGAGTAGATCGTATCACTGGTTCGATGTATGGACTAAATACATTTAATAGGTATAACGCACCTTCTTTTGTTAATTTTAAATTTGCAATAAACTCAGTATTAGGTAAATCAAAAGGATTTGCAGCATTCCTCAAATTTCTTGTTAATTTGGTTAATCTAGTTTCCGTTTCTTCGTCTTCTTCGATCACATTTAGCATCTCATAAAATATATATCCTTGAGCGATAATTACTAAAAACATAAATAATTTAATTATATTACCTAACCTAACTATTGTGCACCCTAGAAGTGTAATATAATAAAAAACCCTTTTGTTTTATATTAATTTATTTAATATTTAGAAAAACTTTGCAAACTTTTTATTTATTATAAATATTTTACATACTTACTATTATCAATTTACCTTGTATAAAAGAATTTTAACCACCAATAACTTCAACAAATAATGTTCACATACAAGAAACTTTCTTACTAAAGAGCGAACTAAAGACACACCCACCGAAGTGTCTCTAAAAATGCATCAATAGCGCTACTACACATATACAACACACCATACACGGGAGAAGAAGATAGCCCGCGGACGATTCCTCCGCCGCCGGCTCGTTGACGTCCGCAGCCGCCGGCAGCTCTTCTCCAGGCTAAATCGCTCAAGACGGCCCTGCGACGTTCTCGACAGCCGACGTGTCAGGCCGCAATTTAGCAACCAAAGCCGCATGCTTACGCTAATGTAAGGCTATAGCGACTTGGCGTTTTTGTGACCTGCAACAGATTTATAAATTAGCTTATTTTGCATAACGCATTACTCATTTTTACCTGTCATCGTCATTATCTCCGCTTGCGGAACATCGTTTTCTGCCAAGCCCGTCACCGCCGTCTTTCTCGCACTATGGTTGGAGAAGCGGCGTCCAGTGAAGCCCATAGCGTCGGCAGCTTGTTTCACGTATTTGCCCAGGGAATTTTTTCCTATAGGGGTTCTAATGAACCATTCTTCCCCGGGCCTTTAGTGCTCCACTTCCTGGACGCCTGCAAAAACATCCTGTCTGGAGCGCCAACAGGTCGCTTCTCCACCATCTTCCGGTACAACTCGACAGGACACGTGCGGTTCTTCGCGATTTCTTTCGAGCCATTTGTCCTCTTCCATGGCTTTCCCACCGCCTTGGTGGGTTTTGCATGGGTCGGATTATACCGGATTTGCCCCAAGGGGCGCCCTGCACTATCCGTTTCAGGAAAATCGGCGCGCTTCGCCGCGATCAGGAAAAATCGCCGAACCAGCCCATCGGGCGTATCGACGTCGTACTGGCGGCACATGGCATCGTACTCCTCCAGACTAAACGGCATCGCCCCTCCACCCTCTTGGTGGAATCTCGTTGAAGCGCCTGGCGTCACGCGCAGCGCGCGCGCTGCAAATTGGCCGTCCGAAATGGATCGAAATACAATCCACAATCTGTAAAATAATATTAAATTTAGTACGTATCTTTATATAGTTTGCTTTTTCTCTTACCTCGACCCATTTCTGTCTGCACAAGCTTTGCCGTGCAGTTCCACTGCTGTTTCAACGTGGCCTCCTTGTAGTCGCCGCCATCCTTTTTCTTCATATTATACGCATATCCCTCCAACGCGGAGGCCACATCTTCCACATTACTGTAGGCGTTCAGTTCGGTATCGGTTTGCCAACAGTATTCTTCGAAAGCCTGCCAGCGACTATTAATTCCATACTGTGTATTCATCGGCACGGAACTCTGCACGGCTTCCCTTATTTCGGCTATAGTGCTGTCCCGAAGCGCTTGCGCTTTTCGGTGCCCTCGGATCCTTGCTCGGACCTGCCTCCTTGCTCGGACCTGCCTCCTTGCTCGGACCTGCCTCCGACACATCTTTTTCATCGTCCGCTGTCGCCAGGATATCATCGATTGTGGCCATTAAATCCTCCACGCTCTCCTTCCCAGCTATCTTCAAACGTAGACATATCTAATGTACGATAAAACTAACATTATCTACAAAATTTATTATTAAAATATTACTTACCGATAATAAAACAATGATAGCAAAGAAATATAGCAAGAAAATGTAATGGCCCAAGATAAATAGGACTAGTTCATAAAATCTTGCAGATGTCACTAGTTGTTGTATAATATTTTATTTTATCTAAGATGCACACCTTTTAAAAGGTATATTATAATCACATTTGAAATTTGAATTGAACCTACCTGGATCTTCATACTATTGTACCTTTGTAAGCTAGGTAGAAGTACCTGCATAGGTAAAAGGGACGCATGTAAACCACGCTTTTCAAATTAGAATTATAAAGGAGTTCGAAATTTGAGTATAAACAAAATTTATTTAAAAGAAATCACCGATAAAATGTAAAGATTTACTAAAATAAAATAAACTGACAAATTTTTAGATTTGCAATTATATTTATGTTGCTAATTTTTTGTTTTTTTTAGTCGACCTTTCCGATTTTTCGGAGATAGCTAACTCGATCCATGGCGGATCGTAACACTTCATGTTTCTAAGATATCTTCTTCTGACTATTTCCTCCAATACACAATCATGATAAAATTTTGTCAACTTAGGAAGCAAGACGTTATGCCACATATCCCGATCTATCGAAATTTCCTCTACGAAAGTATCGTCGTCCGTTACATAGACCATAAAGTAACATTTTCTCTCCCAGTAATGTTCATCTGGCCTTGGACTTGATAATAATAGGCATGATCCCGATTTAATTCCATAAGACCATCTTCGTTTATTTTTAAACACGTAAGCTTTTTCTGTGCCTTGTCTTAGAGTAAGATTCTTTTAATTAATTTTGGTATGCATTTAACTTCAACACAATGTGTATTTCCAACTAGCCCATCTGGAGATGCACCTAAAAGCAATTATTTGTGTCAATATACAAACCTGCTTTTGTCACCTCTTCAATGCCAAGCTGTTTTGCTAATATGGTCAGAGCAACTGTTTCATATCTTTTCCCAAATAAAGTGGATTCAGATTGAAACTCGGATGGATAAAGTATGTCTTTTACAAGTCCATGACATCTGGTCGTGTTTCTTCTAGCTTTCACTGCGCCAAATCTTGATGCCGTGAGACGATTTTTTTTCTGCTCTGTAACGATCATTTTCAAATTGCTTTGTTGTTGACATAGCAATATCGTTACGTTGTTCTTCAGTTACATGCAGTTTTTCCAAAATGCGCTTCTTTGATATTTCTACTTCTTCTAGTGTAGGTTCCACTTGTTTTGCATATGCTCCATAATCCACATTTTTTTCTAAAACCGGCAACTTAATTACGCTACGACTATTTTTCGGGGTTTCGTGGCACTCAAAGTTTTGCTTCGAACAGATCTGTCGATATAATTTTGAAAATATTTTCCGGGGCTCATTCCTACTTCGCGCTTGTACGAATTTACATGCCACAATGGTCCCAAATTATATCTCAGTGCCGTCAAATCACACCTCATATCAAAAGAACCTCGTCCACTCAAATTTAGCCGTTTACCACAATTAAACCTTGCCAGAATGCTCATAAACAATTCTGCTCGATTATTGGTTTCATTATCGATGAGCATATGTGATTTCTTCAGCAAATTTTCTATAGCTTCGTCAATATGATGATACAAGCCCGATTGTTTTATTGCTTCTATATTGCTATTTAAGGTATCTTTATTTTCGCAACCGAAATATGGCTTGCATTTTGAATGATCCCCAAATGTGTGATTAAAGCCAATTTGAAAATCTTCTCTAAGTGACTCTAGTGGGTTATCTTCAAAACTGCAGTTATAAATAGATGACTGAGCAATACTTTGAAGATCCTCAATTATTTTTTTTGTAAGTTGCTTCCGAGCAACATCAGATAACGCCTTATCTTTTTTCAAATTATATAGTTTTTTACCATGATTTTTTATAGCATGGTTTGCACATTCTATTTTGGTAATAGACTCGCCATAGCTACATGTTTTTGATAGCACAAAAACACTTGAATCACCATCTGCTATAAATTTTTGTATCTAATGCCATGTTGTTCTTCGCTAAAACAGAAACCTTGAGCTATTATATCTTGCTCCATAGCGGAAGAGCTGCCAGACCAATTACGAAAGCAATCGTGGATTTTCGGTTCTTCATCTTTTTTAGCTGCCCTGGCACAAACAGTACAGTATTTATTTCGCACCCCCATAAACAAAACTTTTTTAGTGAATTTCCCAATTATAACTGCCACTCCAGATGCTGCGTTATAATTATGACCGTATGATCGTTTTGACCATCCACCATCCAGATATACAGTAATGAAAGGTACTCCATCCTCATCTATGTCGTTTTTACGTATGGCTTCATCATATTCATCTTTACCAGCTTTAGACATTTCTGTTTCAATTTCTTCGTGCCATAATTTTTGCAGTGATTTTTCTTTAATTGAGTACGTATACTTATTTAAACAGGGAACGTTCATACAATTTAATAATTCTTCTAATTGACCAAATGTACCTCCAGTGGCTAAAGTACCCCATACCGCGCCCGTGTTTATTACAGATTGTTGGAAAGTAGGATCTTCGGTAGCTTTTACAATTTCAATATCGCACATATTGCATTTAAACTCAATATGACTAATTAAACCCAAACCTCTAGTAATTTCACGAACCGGCCTTGGGATAGGCCGGTTCTGATATGATAGTACTTAAAATTGTACTGAGTCCGGCCTCTGTTTTCTTGAGGAATGTAAATGTCAATAAAATTGTTTTTATTTATTCTCCTACGTTCCCTTGTTGTTAACCCTGTACACTATTTAGGTGGTTTTTCCGCGTAGCGGCTCAATAATTATTTTCGGGTTTTTAATTAAATTTAAAAAAAATATTATTATAACAAAATATTATACGAGTATTATGTACTTGATATAGGCATTAGAACCAGGTAAAAGACAGCTTATAAATTACGGCAACTATGGGGTGGCTTAAGTGTTTAAATGACCGCTTATATTTTACCTGATTTTACACAATAGGTATTATGGTTTGTGTCATTGCTTCAAATTTGAATGCTGACCTCTCTTTGAAATTGCTTGAACTGAAATTTGACGTAACGCCATGGCGCCAATTTGAAATTTCATGTAGATTGCGTGAATTCTAGTGGCAAGCAAATAAGGCAAACCAAAAAAGATAATGGTATTTTTTTTCGATTGATTAGTATGGTAGGCATTACTTTACGCCTCCTATTTTATATTTATAACAAAAGTGTATTTTACTGAAAACTTACAAAAAAATTTTTATATTAAATTTTTAAATAAAAATAGCAGGCGTTAAGTAAAATAGAATTTTAAGTATGCTCTGAAAATTTCAACTTTCTGCGATTATTAGTTTTTGAGATTTGCTTGCCACCAGCTCAACGCCTATTGATCTAGCACCTTAATATAATATAGTGAAAGCAAACGACAAAACTCGAATAAAAACACCACTTCACTGCACCCACGCTAACACAAAATTTAAAATGTGCACGTGGTCACATGTAATGTACGATAAAACTAACATTATCTACAAAATTTATTATTTAAAATATTACTTACCAATAATAAAACGATTGCAAACTAAAATTCAAATAAAAATAAGAAAAAATAATAGATACAATGCTTACACAACAAGACACGACTTTACTACACCCACGCTAACACAATAATGAAAATGTCGGCTCTTCCGCCCGCTTCTTTGTTTGTATGTGGTACTTATAAAACCCACTGTTAAAATGTCCTTTCATATCAGATTGCATTTAAAAATAAGTAAATATTAATAAAAATAAATAATAAAAATTTTCGGATTTTTCTTAATCTCAAATTCCGAATTTAAGAGCGCTTCGTCAAGTACCACAACCCAATTAGAGTTAAAAGAAAAAAATCTGCTTTCAAATTGAAAATATAGTTCTTGTAGAGTTGTACATTGTAAGAGTCCAGCCATGGAATGTTATTACTGTTCTTAAATTTCTTTTTAATTTCAAAGTTGACAATTTGTTTAAATTCATTTTAATAAAATGTGTTATTGTTAAATACTTTAACAATGTGTGCTATCCGACTTCTAAATTTGTTGTAACGGATCGGTAAATTACATTCAAATATGACAATAAGGTCATATCATTAAAACTTTGACAAACTGATGTCAATTGAGTGAAGCTTCAATCGGTAACAATAATTTCAAATATAGGCCACTTTTCATGACATTTGGTTTTCCCGAATTGCTTCAAGTTCGATCAAAGCTAGTTATGGTGGCGGAATCATGATTTGAACTAATGAGTTCTGTTATTGCGATAATCCTATCTTTTACATTAATTACTCTGCAATAATATAGCAATAATACAACAGGAGTTGTAGTATTAAAATGGCCGATTCCTTAAATAAAATTTCTACAGATACATTGTCAATATAATTACAAAGAGGGAAGAAATTTGAAAAAATGAAAAAGCTGTGGCACTTAGGGAATAAACCGTTAACCATCTATCTGTACCGGATGGTATATCGTCAAAGTGTGAGGGTGTTGTTCGCCTAGACGTACCCGATATTTAGCACTCATAGAGGAAATTTCTTGCTTGACGGTTTTGATATTTAAATCGTAATGAAGCGTCTGATTTAGAACTGGTGCATTGCAGATACTAGTTACGCGGAATTTTTGACGTTGAATTTTTAATATATGTGAGTCGCTGGTTGTATAATAAAAGTTTGTTTTCGATATCAAGATTGTAATTGCGGCTCGTAAGCCAGTAGATCTTTTGATAGATGAGCCCAAGTTAGTGTCTCTTATATCAAATATGTGGATTCCTAGATACTTGCTTCTTTTTGAGGGAGGAATTCTACTCATGATTTACATCGGTAGGCCCCCTACAGTGAACAGAGATATTTATATTGTTACATATAAATTTATATGATCTACAATTACTATGTTTACATTTTGCATATTCTATTATGCAGTGTTTTTTTCAATTCTTCTGTTAAAACCTTTAGTATTCGAAAAGGTACATGCAAAGAAATTTGTACTTTAAAATTAAAAACCTGTACTTTCAATTGGCAATCGAAAGTATTTGCTTTAAAATTAAATAACATGCAGATGAAATTGAATGATTAGCTAATTCTGTATATTGAAATATTGTTTTTCAGTCTTAACTTACAAATTAAAAGCAAAAACAATCAACTTCAGAGAAATAAAGTATTTCGCCATAATAATGAATCTAATGATGACATCATCAAGCTGACAAAAAAGTGTCACAAATTGACTTTCGGGCTATTTTAGCTTTATTATTTTATTCTGATTTGCTGGAAAATCTGCCAGGGTGGCTGCGTTAGCATTATTTTTTTTTCATAATGTGTTCTTTTTATTTGGTAAGTAATTTTTGTGGTTGGTACAAGGATCATCGGATCATCTTGGTTGATGAATGCCAATTGCCACAAATGTACAATAAATAAGTATTTATATAGAGTCGTCGCTACATCACTATTAATTTATACTTAATGTAATCACCGACAAAGTATAAATCTTATAAATAATCTATAAATTATACATGTGCGAATTTGTTACACCAACAAATCGTTGTTAAACAGCCCTGTTTTGTTATATATATTTTTTAACTCCATTTATTATTTACAATCTGTTACATAAAGCTAACTTTCAGTAAATGATTTGTCGACATATTCACATGAAAAAGAATTACCTAACGGTACCCCGGCCTTGATCTAGGGATAGGCTTGTAGATTGCCACCCCATAGCTTTTTTTATCATAACTCGTCATAAAACTACACGTTGTTGATCTTATATATCATACGTTGGAAAGATGAGGTAAAAGCCATAATTCTGAGCTAGAAGTATTTGAATTCTCAAAAAATAGAAATTTATAAAAGTAAATGGACCTCTGAAATTTTGGTTTTCAGGTAGCCACCCCTTGAAAATTTTATGAAAATGTTGAAAAACTCAAATAAAAAGCTTTCGGTGTTCAGAGAATTTATTGGCTGCGAACATAAAAAAAATAGTGCAAATTGTAGAGAATAAAAACCTTTGCAAAATGGTAGGGAATCGTTCCAAATCATCATCGGAATCCCAATTCAAATAACGTATTATTTATGTTCTAACTCCTACGCTAATCCTTGCCCAGATTTCGGAACCCACCACCAATAAATATCACACCACATCAATAAATACCTCGACATAAATCAAACAAAAAGCATAAACTCTTCCTTTCTTTCTTTCTTTACTTCTTCTTTCTTTCTCTTTCTTATTTCCTTCTCTTTTTTTATTCTTCCCTCCTTACTCCTTTTTCTATTTTCGTTTGTTCTCTTGCTTCCGTTCTTTGCATAATTCATTTCTAAGTAGATCGTTGGAATTCCAATAAGAAGTGTTCCCCAGAGAATAACAGAAAAACAATAAGAAATTGTTTTGAACTATAAAATTATGGTTTTGTCAAGTTGGCATAAAAGTTTGGTAATTACAAATATTGGGCAGTTCTGTTTAAAAATCAAAGTAAGAGGATTGACAGTTTCCATTGTCAATCGATGTAAGAAGTCTAATTATAAGAACGAATCAAAATGAAAACTTATATCAGCCGTCAATGATCAAACCTGTAAATTTGATAATATTTAAATAAATAATTATGATTGTTATGTTTGATAGAAATTGGATCAATTGTTTTTGAAACAAAATATATTGAATTGAGTACGGAACAAACTTTTAAAAATAAGTTAATAACTTACCGTTCAAAGATTAATAAAATGTTTAAAAATAAAGTCGGATTTGCAAAACGGAGCTCACACACCATTTTTTTGAAGCTTTTTAAAAATAATTAATAATTATAGCAGTGTGTTTCAAAAATTGTATTTTTGTTAAAGATTTATTTTTATAAAAATTAGGGGTTAGCTTTAATTATAGTTTTTAAATGAAAATCTAAGTCTTGCAATCTGATTTTAAAAATTAAGTAATTTAAGCTTAGATTTTATTAAATTAATAGTTTTAAAAGTAAACATTTTTTTGTAATTTGAATAACAAAACTGACAATTACATAGCAAACCTTTATTTCACAAAAGAAAATGTTAATTTTTCCCCCCCGATAAAAACAGAATTTGAAAAGTTATTTAACTGTAATCTGTGGCGCCCCATAATGCAATTCAAACAGCAGCACAAATCATTTGGATCACAGCAATTTACTAAAGTAACTACGGCTGATGTCCCTTTCTTGCACTTAGTCAGTGTGGTAAAGTTGTTTACAGACATCTTCGACATCATTATGATCATTACTGCTGGAGGCATCGTCATTTTCATTTTCATGCATATATCAACTCAGTCATCAAGCTAAAATCGCTTGGATGAAAACCACTACTGTCATCACTTCAGAAGTCGCCATCGTCATATTATTATAATTCTCGCCGCCATTATGACAATCATAAACATGATCATTATGATTATAATTCCTAATATTAGTTTTCCTAATCATCTTCTACACCGCTATAATCACTAGTACGAAAACTGTCGTTATTCCATTCGTAATCACTATCACTAAGGAAATCGGAATCGGAATGGGAATCGGAATCATGATGAAATCTATAGTAATAGTCGGCATTTTCACGGAATTCTAGGTAGTTGGCTACGGATTCTGGATTAAACGACGAATTTTCTGATTTATCTCCATCCCATACACTTTCTTCGATGGTATTCATGTCGGAGCATATTACCAAATTCTCAAATTCGTTTGGGTCAACATTATCAATAACGAAAGCTGCGTTCAATATTTTTCCATACTCTTTTCGAGGTACGAAGTGTGCATTCGACTCTTTGACATGTTCTACTAACACCTCCTGGTCTGCTTCATCATCTTCGTCGTCTTCTTCCGATTCCGAGAAATCATTCGTAATATCAAAAGTTTCTCGTATTTTCTTAACGGACTTTCCACGAATTAAGTTAGCAAAGGATTGTATGCTTAGTTTTACTAAGCCGTCAATGGCGAAAAAGTCGGCAGCTAACGTAAGCTTATACAACATCTCAGTGGTGATTTGCATAAAACTGGCATCCCACTCTGAAATATTACTAAGTTTATCATCAGTCGCTTTTTCATCCCGTACATCATTTTTGTGATGTTCTGCCCACTCGAGTACCAGTTGCAACGTCTGAGAATCGATACTGTGTAATAGAACGGTTTGATCGTCTTTATCCGTACATTCTAACTGTAATGATGTTTGAATTACTTCGGAACATTTTAGTGATTCCGCATCGATGTTAAAAATTTCTCCGTCGGAAGTTTCGAATTTTATGTTAACCATCTTCTTTGAATTTTGCAATTTAATACTTTTTATTTGTATTATATGTGCATATCAGCATATATTATTGTAATGTACATAAAAATTTAAGTAGGTATATACACAGAAAATTTCATGTCGATCCAACAAGTATTCTCGGAGTTACACGAGTTCTGTCGTCTACTTGAACTGGCTGTAAGTAAATTTCAAGCTCGGCCACAAAAGAAACAAATGGCGTAAAATCACACTAAAATAGTAAATATTATATAAAACACTGCTTTCAGTTTGCAATTTTGTAAGTAACTTACTGGTAAAGCGAAGCGCTCTGGCCTTTACATAGTTTTGTTTGGTCAAATTTTTCTTCACTTTGCTTTCCTTTTTTATCAATAAACGTGAAGAAATAATAAACCTTGTCGCTGTGTTATGTTAAAATATTGCTAATCCACTTTTCCTTATTGCGTCTTTAAAACTGCAACTACAAACTCGTACTTCACGCCAGGTTTCTGGTTTAATCTAAAACAGGTATTTATGATGTAAACTAACCACAAAAAAGTAAATGAAAGTATACCCTAACTCAACAGTTCTTTCCTTAGGTTTTTTCCCCCTTGACCCCCCATCTTTAGGAAATGTACAGAATTTGCATTGTTCTCTTTTGTTAATAATGTACGTTATTTTGTTAATAATAATGTTCAGAGTATGGGGTCCATCGTAATCACATTGAGATCTAAAAATAAAGCGCTACATAAATAATTACTTACACGAAGACGTTTGTAGTTATCTACACTGGAATGTTACTTCGATTATAACAAATTGGGTAATTTTATCAAAACTTCATTCACGATCTCAATCCGGCTTCGTTCTACTTTCGAACGTTACTTTTAAGTCGTTTAATGCACAAAGGAATACAAAAATACAGCTAAAAATAAAAATTCAAGTAATTAGGTGTCATAACCTCATTTTTTTCAGAAGCGAATTACTAACGTCATCGCTTATAAATCATGCTTAAAACGAATGTGTAATATTTCTAATGCATACAGGTACCTTATCGTAGAAAAATATTTCCTTAAATATTCCAAGTAACCGAAAAATTCACAAAATAAGGAAATTTCCCATGTTAAAATGCCCTTGTTTGGTTCGCAAAACCTGACCTGTCACAAAAGCTGACACTGCATTAATGCGACGTATATAATACTCGCGACACAAAATGAACGATTGGCACAATTTCTAAGTTGTATTGTAATGCTGCAGCACTGTTTTGTTCACCCAGGTTCACTCAAATCGATCATATTAAACAGATTTGCTTTATCTGCACCTCTTAAAGTTTATAACTTATAATATCGGTCTTCCACGTGGAAATGTTCTATTCAGGTTGTAATTATAATTATTATCGCATAATGCACCATTACTATCTCCTGATGCCACCTCTTACAGATATGGAGTTACAAAATATGGCTATCATGGAACAAGTTTCGGTCACTGTTGATGATTAGTGGACTATAACTTGAATTTTTTGCTTGTATAACATAAATAAAACTCGACTTTGTTAATTTGATGTTTAATGCTTGACTTGAACATACGTAATGAATACAAAAAAGGTTTTAACACTAGAATGGTGGGGAGAAAAACTGCATTTAAAACAATGGGGCACGCAGGCAACCCAAGATACATAAGTAAAGTTGATGTAAAGACAATTATAAAATTTTCTTAATCAAACAGAATGCGAAACATACTGCCCGCCTTGAAACCAAGAGGTTTAAAAATACAAATGTTTGAATATAGAACAAATAAAATTATAATAATGTAAACAAATATTGTTTTTCAAAGTTGAAGTATATAAATGTTTATTAAACGACGAAGTTATTGTTTTGATTTAAACTTCCGCACTTGGTAAAACAAACACTTTAGTCACTGATCGTTTTATAGTTGCGTTTTGCACTTTAATGGTGACCACTCTGATGATTCCATCGGGTCCCGGATGTAACTGTGTGATTCGACCTAACTTCCAGCTTAAGGGTGGTAAATCATGGTCGTTTATTAATACCAAGGTTCCTTCCTTGAGAAGATTTGGATGATTTTTTTGACCATTTGGCTTTGGTTTGTAATTCAGAAATATATCCTTGATTATATCTCTTCCAAAAATGCTGCACTAGCTTTTGTTGTAATTGGTATCTTGTAAGTCGATTTATAGGTGATTCGGTATGGTCATGATCAGGTAAGGAAATTAAAGGTTTTCCAATAAGGAAATGAGCTGGAGTTAAAGAACGTAGATCATTGGGATCTGATGACATTGGATGAATGGGACGAGAATTCATAACTGCTTCGATCTGTGTTAATACAGTATATAACTCTTCAAAATTTAAATGCGCGTTACCTACTATTCGTTTTAAGTGAAATTTTGTACTTTTTACTCCTGCTTCCCATATACCGCCAAAGTTTGGAGAATAGGGTGGCATGAAATGCCATTTGATATTGTTTTTGTTTAATTCGTCAAGGATTGCGATTGATTTAGTGCTTATAATTTTAGTCAATTCACGCAATTGATTGTTAGCACCAACAAAGTTGCTACCATTGTCGCTATAAATATTTGCTGGTGTACCTCGTCGTGCAATGAAACGTCGAAGGGTTAATAAAAATGCGTCAGTTGTCAGTTCAGACACTAATTCAAGGTGTACAGCTTTTGTTGCTAAACATATAAAAAGACAAATATAACATTTGATAAACTTCGGATTTCTAGTTTTTCTATCTTTTACTAATAAGGGTCCAGCATAATCTACCCCTGTATTAAAAAAGGGAGTTGTAGTTTGGACTCGAAAGGGTGGCAAGTCGCCCATTAAGTATTGTATAGGCGTTGCGTTGAATCTGTTACATTTGCAACAATTTCTTATGGTTTGTTTCGATGCAATTCTGCCATTTAGAGGCCAATATTTGTCGCGAACGGAATAAAGCAATGTTTGAGCACCGCAATGCAATAATCTTTTATGTTCTTGATTTAATAACAATGTAGTAAAGGGGTGTTTTGCCGGTAATAAGATAGGATGTTTTTTATCGTAATCAAATTTTGATAATTTTAAGCGCCCTCCTACACGTAAAATTTGTTTATTATCTAAAAACGGTGTTAAACGTAATAAATTACTTTTGGAGTCTAAAGTTTTTCCTTGTTGTAATGATGCAATTTCCGACTGAAATGAGTGTGTTTGAACTAATTTTATCAAGATTTCGAGAGAGTGATTTAATTCTGTGGTTGTTAATGATCCTGAAATACGTTCAAAGGACGGTTTTTTCAAATTTAATGCAAATCTAAAAATATAGGATACGACTCGTTGCAATTTATTAAAAGTTGAATATTTATTGAACAAAGAATATGCAAAAAGAATGATTTGTTGTGTGAACGTTAGATACGTATGTGTTTACTTTAGGTTGCCGATATTCTGGTAGATTTTCATACTGTTGAGTAGTATTAAATCTGCATGGGTAATTTGTAGTAGAAGAAGTTAGCCATTTTGGGCCATTCCACCACAATTTTGAATTGATCAAATCTTTTGGTGTTACTCCTCTACTGATTAAGTCAGCAGGATTATCTTTAGTATTAATATGATCCCAGTTATTTTCATTTGTGAGATCTTGAATGAGAGCCACTCGGTTGGCTACGAATGTTTTCCATCGACTTGGCGCTGATTTTAACCAATTGAGGGTGATAGTAGAATCACACCAATAATATGTTTTGTCGATATTGCATTTTATGGAACGAATAACTTGATGACTCAGTTGAGCTAGTACGACTGCCCCACAGAGTTCTAATCGAGGTAAAGTTGTTTTATGGACAGTGGCAACTTTGGATTTTGCACACACTAATTGCACAAGTGTATTTCCTGCCGAATTAATTGATTTAAGGTATATACATCCACCGTAAGCCTTTTCACTTGCATCGCAGAATCCGTGTAATTCGCATCTAATGTGATCGTTAATTTTGATTTGCCTTGGTATTTTCAATTTATTTAAATGTTGCAATTCGTTTATAAAGTTGAACCATTTGGTACTTAAATCTATTGGAACTTCATCATCCCAGTCTATTTTGAGAATCCACAATTCTTGGATTATAATTTTTGCATTAATAATTATTGGACCTAATAAACTTAGTGGATCGAATACTTGGCAGATAGTTGAAAGAATGGTTCTTTTGGTGGTTTGCTTTTGTTCTAAGGTTTGTATATTATATTGATGGTATCCAAGTTGGATTCCAAACAACTCCTAATGTTTTTGTATTTTCGTTATCTCCTAAGTTAACAACATTATGACTTTTGTCATCCCTTGGAATATCTTCAAGAATGACGGGTTTATTTGAAACTAATTTTCTAAGTGTAAATTTTCTTGAGGTTAATACTGTGAGTAAGTTTTGCAAGATACGTTTTGTTGATGCTATAGAGTCACTTCCAGTCAAAAGATCGTCAACGTAAAAGTCTTCATTAATTATATTACTAATTTCTGGATATTCTTCTTTAATTTCTAGAGCAATTTGCTGTATTGTTCTGACTGCTAAATATGGGGCCGATGCTGTTCCATATGTAATAGTATTTAGTTGAAAGCATTGAATTTTGTCAGTTTGATTGTCCCTCCAAAATATGCGCTGTAGAGGTCGTTGCTCAGGCTTTACAAGTATCATGCGATACATTTTCATTATGTCACCTGATAAGACAACAGAATGTTGGCGAAATCTAATTAATATTTCTCGCATGTCGTTTTGAAGTTTTGGCCCTATATGTTGGACATCATTGAGTGATAGTCCAGAAGTGCTTTTTGCTGAGCCATCAAAACAACCCTTAACTGTGTTGTCAGACTGTTTTTAATGATTGGATGATGTGGTAGATAAAATTCAGATTGACTGCTATTATCATAGTTTTCTATTAAAGTCATGTGATTTAAGGCTTGATATTCTTTAATAAATGCTGTGTATTGGTTTTTTATATCTGGCTGTTTGTCTAATTTCTTTTCTAAATTGTAAAATCTTTGTAATGCTTGTTCCCGAGAACTTCCTAAATGTATGTAATTCTCCTTTAAAGGTATGCTCACAACGTATTGTCCATCTCTGTTTCTCTCTATTGTATCGGAATAATGTTGTTCGCACCATTTTTCGTCTTTTGAAAGCGGTGGCTGATTAAGTTGTGGTTCTTCTAATTCCCAAAACCTGTTTAAACTTTGATCAAGACTAAATGCATTAATTGATGTCGTCATTGTATAAATTGGCATAGTGCCTGCCAAAATCCACCCAAATGGTGTATTGTGCATAATGGGTTGATTTTTGCCTAAGTTTATGTTCTGAGTACCTATTAAACTCCAGAAAATTTCTGATCCAAGTAAAATATCAACAGTTCCTGGAATATTATAATTTGGATCAGCTAATGTTACATTTGATGGGATATTGATATTTGTTGATAAAATTACCTGAGGAACCTTTTCAGTTAACTTTGTGATTATTAGGCAATTCAGCTTTGTTGTATAATTACTCGAATTTGATTTTATTACAATGTCTGTTTGTTGATTAATGTTAGATGTTGCATGACCAATTCCAGTAATTGGTATATGTGTGTTTTTGAATTTTAAATTAAGCAATTTCGCATATGATTCGGTAATAAAATGACTTTGCGAACCTCCGTCTAATAACAAACGACAGGAATGCCATTTTCCAGTGCTGTCTTGTGCTTGTGCAACTGCTGTTGCCAAAAGTATGTGTGCTGATTGATTAAAAGCTACAATTTGCGAATTAGTCGTATCTGAAGTAGTTGACATATTATAATTGTTTGTATGCTCATCAAAATGTATAAGCGTATGGTGAGCTTTATTGCATGTTTTGCAAGTATTTTTTGAATTACAATTTTTTATTACATGATTTGATCTTAAACAATTCACATAATTTAAGTTCTTTTGCCTTTGAATAACGTTCATGCGGTGTAAGCATCTTGAAATTATTGCAAATAAAAGGTGAATGCATGTTTTCATTACAAAAGGGACATTTTTGATTAGGTGCATTTTGATTGGTTGATATATACGAAGTACGTTTGACTGTTACGGCTTCTCTTGATTTATATTTTTCAGACGATATAACTTTATTCGTCGAAAATTGTTCTAATAATTCACACCTTTCTTTTAAAACAAATTTAAGTATGTTAGTGTGGGAATACGATCCTTTAAAAATTCCGAATATGCTTTGTTTGTGTTAAGATCGAATTTGTTTATAATAATATGATTTATGAGAGTGTCCCATGAATCTACGGGCTGACCTAAGTTTTTTAACGCGCGTAAATTTTTATTTAAATTATCGGTTAAATCTCGAATTGCAGTGAGCGAGTCTTTTGTTACATTGGGTAACTCAAAATTGCTTTGACGTGTTCTGAAATTATGAATTTTTGTTATCATATCTTTCATTCAATAAATTCCATAATAAGGCATAGTTGTCATCACTGCACATTATGTTTTCAGTTAATTTTAAGGCATTAGACTGAAGTGCTGATTTAAGATATAAAACTTTTGTACATTGGGAATGTTATTTACATTATGGACAAGAGCAGTGAAAGAATCTTTAAAACCTGACCATGCTGTGTAACTTCCATCAAATGAAGGAAGTTTGATTACCGGTAACTTGACTTGTACACCGGAATTACCGTCTGCCGATGCAACTTCAGCAGAATTCTGTATTTGATTATTTTGTTGATTACTTTGTTGGCGCTTACTATCAACTATGTTCTGAATAACATCTTGAGCATTTGCTAAAACTGGAAAGAATTGATCACCGAATTGATTTAAATCAATCACATCCATGGTAATTGTTTGCGATTCAAATGACTGTAATTTAGTAAACACTTCTTCATATTTTTCATAAAGTGTTTCAATTTGTTTAATTCTTATTTGTAATTGTTGCAATGAATTTTCAGGATTGGTTGAATTTTCAATTTGTTGTAAATAATTTTTGAAATGATTAAATTGTGTTACAATTGATGTAGTTTTGGCAATTAAAATTTTAATTTCCGCATTTGTTTTTGATGGTGCCATAGTAAATAATTTTATAATAAAATAAATACGAAGCAGTTATGAATTTGAATTAAAGGTAATATTTATGATAGGAAATAAGGACTGACCTGATAACCTTGAAGACTAACTTCCTGTTGTAGCGTCGCTGAACGCCTCGATGATGTGAATGTGATATGCACGTGATGTGAATGCACTTGCGAAGAATTGTCGATGCTTTGTTGCACTTTGATATTATTTGTTGATTTCGAGTTAATTATGTTATTCGGCCGATAGGACCAAATGTATGTTGATGATTAGTGGACTGTAACTTGATTTTTTTGCTTGTTTCATGATAACATAAATAAAACTCGACTTTGTTAATTTGATGTTTAATGCTTGACTCGAACATACGTAATGAATACAAAAAAAAGGTTTTAACACTAGAGTGGTGGGGAGAAAAAACTGCATTTAAAATAATGGGGCACGCAGGCAACCCAAGATACATAAGTAAAGTTGATGTAAAGACAATTATAAAATTTTCTTAATCAAACAGAATGCGAAACAGTCACTCCCGACAGTCAGTCAAGACAGAAGTGTCGGAAGATGAAAAATTTAATTTCGAAGATTTGCATCATTCGATTGACTAATGTCAATTGTCAAAAGAGGAAAGCGAAAATAAACCATTAACACGGAAGAGTGCAAGAAAATGCAATAATCGAAGCAAATCTAAATGTGCAGTTCGTGGGTATATTACTACAAATAAAAATAGGTTAACAAGGGATTCAAAAACTTACACCGTTAAGATACCGTTTGTTTGTGAAATTTGTGACTACAAATGTTCATATAAATCAAATTTTATTATAATAATAACAACATTTATTCAATTTTAAAAGTAGTTACATGATTACATGGTAACAAATTTTTACCATTATCTATTATTAGGTGTAGCCCCCTGTTAGATATTTGATATATGTACAGTAATTATAATTTTTATATTTGAATACATTAGTTAATAACAGGATAAAAATTTCAAAAAAAACCTGGTAATTTATTTTTAACAATAACTAAAAAACCAAAATGAAAAGACGACACATTTAAAAGTATTTACAAACTATGTACAAAAGTCGTCGATCCTTCTCCCCAAACAAGAATCGAACGAGACCAACCCAGCTTTCAGCCGCAAAAGTCGTAGCAAGATCGATTTTAAAAGTTTCCCTTTATGCTTTGAAATCACATTGTCGAGATCGTAATCTCCAATTTTTCGAATAAGCTCGTTGTCATGAAACGAGCAGCCTCTCAAAAATTTGTCGGTCGATTGTTTGATAAATAGTGCAGCCATATGTCAGGACCGACCTGGCAAATGTGCGGACCAGTAGGAGCTTTAACTCTTTTGGTAAGGATACGTCGTGCTTGATTAGTGGATAGAGCAGGTGTAGCACGTAGTTGGTTTTTGTTTTATTGTCCGAGTTGAGGATTTGTTGCATGTTTGCAAGTTTTCTGTGCTCTGCTAGCTTATCGTTGAATTGCTTTCGCAGTTCATAGTACCTTTGTTTGTTGTCAGTATGACCACATTTGTGTAGCGAGAGTTGTGACTGGATTTCCTTTTTCAACAGAAGGAGTTCTTTGGGTAATTTAAATTTTTTAAAGTTGTTCTTATAGGTTTTCAGTGGAAATACGGATTCTGCGTGTTTAGATACAATTTCGTTAAACAGAAGGAACTTTTCGGATGGATCAATCTCCTCGTAAATTAAAGACCAGTTTGCGGTTTGAATTTTCTGGCAGAATTTTGCTCTTAATTTGGGTGAAAATTTTCGTGTTTCTATTGTGTTCACATTTTTTTGATCGTTTTCCCATGCTATACAGATTGCTTTGTGATCGGATATATTTGGTTCAATTACGTCTGCAGAGATGCTTTCGATGTTTGTGAAAATATTGTCAATGCATGTTTGCGATGCAGGACGTGTTATCTTATTGATGGTTTTCTGAGGTTAAAAGAGTTTATGAGAGTCAGTATTGTAAAACTGTCAATTGAGTTTTTGTTAAAATTTGTGTTGAAGTCCCCCTGTGATGATTAGTTTGGTTGTTGTGCTATGCGAGTTTATTATTTCTACAATGACGTCTTCTAGTAGTTTTACATAGGTGTGTAGGTTTCCTGAATGTGGTCGGTACGTTGTCAGTATTACTGTGTTTACACATTTAACCAGACATGCGGAGAATTCATCCTCAATCTCGATCGATTTGTTTGAGATGTTAGGAAGAGGTGTGCAGATTAAATCATCTCGCACGTAGATCGCAACCCCTCCATGTATGCGCTTTGTTCTAGCGTAGTGAGCAACCAGGTTGTAGTTTGTCATGTAACAATAATTGCAGAATTTTTAATTTTGCCACACTAGCCGCTTGATTGACCGTAGCTGTTATTAACGGTCAGCTAACTCATATACATTTAAGTATTTAGCCGGTATGCGAGGGGGTGGTTCGTAACTAAAATGCATTGCTCAGTATGAGGAAAAATGATGTTAATAGGGCGCCAGCTAAGGTAAATAAAACTTATAAGAAAAGAAGAGTTGTTTAATTTAACAAAAGCAAAGATAGTAAACAGTTGGTGTGACATTTATTTTCAATTCCTTATCAGAACAAACACATAATGAAAAATAAAAAAAACAAAGCAAGTAACATTAGCAAGTAGCTGAAGGCTACAGGCTAAAATAATAAAAAACACAAGGGTTAAGTAAGAAAGTTTACCTGAGGGTAAACTTCTTAAACAAAATACAACCACACCAGCTGAAGGCTAGTGGTGGTTCAAGTCGACTCCCCATTACTATGAATTGTTCAACAATTGAATTCTTGTTGTGAAAATCGTTGACGTTAAATCAAAAGTCCCACCTGAAGCGCAGTTAAAACACACATCCCCGTAATCTTTACTGACATAGCTCACTTACCTAGAGACTTCCAAAATGATGGATCGAATCTTTAAAATACCTTCCATTTCGGGTTACCTTCAATTTCAGAGTAAATCACGTCATCGTCCCACATCAGGTTATCTCCGGAAGTTTACTAAAATCAAATAAAGACACAAGAATGGATTAAACATAACTTCAGGTCGACAACGTCAACCACCAATGTTGAAAATTGAATTAACAAACTACACAAATTCATAGTAATGGTTCGTTACAACGCTTCGTCAAACTTCAAACGGAGGGGAAAACATGGAAGGAACCGTCGCCATCGTGGAGAAAATAAGGGCCTGCCAAAGAACAACTGGCATCTTGACAGGAGCATAACAGAAGCTCACACAAATCTTCAAATGATACCATCGTTCCAAAACAATGCAAGGACCTCATTATCCAAATAAAACGCAACGCTCCAAAATCCAAGAAAATATTAATAATAATTTTCCGAACCAGCTCCAATATAGAAATTAATTGACGAAGGTCGACTTTTAATGGTGGGCTAAATTTTCCTTATCAATCCAGGTGTCACGATTGGCATATCACGTCTTGGCGACATAGCAAAAATTCAACTAAAATATTCGATGAAAATGCATCCAAACAGATTCTTAAACCTGGCATTAAAACCCACTAAAAATAAGTGGTAAGAATCGGAGAAACAAAGTTGAATGTAATTTACCTGTGATATGGAGGATGAAATAATCACAGTAGGTTTGAAACACGAAAATTTGCACCAAATTAAAATTAAATACATGAGCGCTCTTAAGATGTTGGTCGAGCACTGCCCTTTTATCAAAAAGCCGCTATCTCATAGGAAAACATAGTGCCAACTTTACTCTCACCTTATATGCAAACTTAACAAAATTCAAGGGACTAAACTTAACAGGAATTGTTACAATTTCCTGTTATAGTCATGTTATACAAGTTTACGTTTTCGGGATTCAGCCAGTGTTCGTTAATGCATGCTATGTCCGTGTTTTCTACTTGTAGTAGGTGTTCTAGTGTGGAAATTTTGTTTGTTATACATTGAATGTTAAGATGTAGCAACCTGAAGCAGCGTTTGTTGGTTTGTTTGTTTTTAAATTGTTGGTTTGTGGTTCAGTTAGGACAAGTTTTGTGTTGTTGTCTGCTCTTTCCATCCTTTCTGAAATCAAATCGAGCGAATTTGATGCCAACAGGCCAGAAATTGTTATTATAAACCTTGTCTTTGTGTTCACTTCCGACGATGAAACATCTTCGATTGCTTAGTCTTGATCCAGTTTCAATTAATTCGACTTCTACATCGGTGACCTTTAGGTTGTCCGACACATATTTATGGATGGTGTCTTCGGTAACGTGTGACTTAACTTTTGATACGAACAGCCATACTTTTGGTTGCTGACCTACGACGAGATCGAGAGCAGATTTAGTAGTATTGTTACCTACCTCTGGACTTTTCGGTTTTTTTGATTTCTTATACGTGACCTTCTTGAAATCTTCCGCGTTTTCTTTCTTGTGTTGTAAGGCTGTGACAGCTGGTTTTTCCAAATTCGTTTGAGCCCGAGCGATAGCTTCTGCCACTTGTAGTTGGGTTATTGTGCTTTTTGAAGCAGCAGCGGGTTCAAATAAGCTTCTGCCACCCGCAGCTGAGTCATTGTGTTTTTTGAAGCAACAGCGGGTTTCTTTACAATGTTTACTTTTGTGTTTTTGACATTTGCACTTGCATTGGCTGCGTTCACTTGTTCGTAAGACAGCGCATTGTTGGTTGCGTTCACGTTCTGCTGCGAGTCGTCACGTGTTGATTTTGCGTTTGTAGCTGTTTTGTCTGGCGAATAGAGTTTTCCGTTTATTAACTGAATTACGTTATTTTTTTCTTGCACGAGCTCGTTTAGGTTTTTATTTGTTCCTTTAGACTATTTATTAGTTCAGTCTTGAGATTGTTTGTAACTTCGTTGACACCGTGGGCCTCTTTGTCGTTGAAATTCGGTGAAAACGCACACTTATGAAGCACACTGTCTTCTTTGATTTTCTTGGATGGAACTTTATGTGTCAAGAAGAAATCGATTACCTCGGCCTTTGTTAATTTGTTGAGTTCTGTTGTTAGTTCAATTATTGTTGAATCCATATTGTGTGGTTTATATATTAAAATAACCTAACATTCGATTTTTAGGTTGGTATAAGAAAACCCAACCTCAACACGTCTAGCACAAATAACAATTTATCAATACAAAACGAATTTTAATCACAGTTGCTTTTTTCCCAAAATTTAAATTTAAATTTACAACTCTTATCATTATCTTTATAATTAAGCACAATTTTCGATTGTTTACTGTTTCAAACTATGAATCTACTCCGCATCTATAAGCGAGCTTGCCTTTATTTAGTGAGCGATACCTAAATTTTTAGGTAAATTTTCATAGTCCACTTCTTGCACAGAATTGATGTTTGGAGTTATGCGAATTCTGTTGGAACATTCTTGCCTGAATTCGCGCCAATTGGTATCAGAGATGACATAGTTAGGTGGAATGTACGAGGTAGGCAAGGTCATCAACACTGGCCAGTGATTCGAACTCAAATCATTAATTGCTGTAGGTTGCGTAAAATTGGTTATTCCTGTACCAGAAAAAAATCGATGGTCGATTGTAATAACCCTGGTGGACTAAACGTAGGTGTAGGCGGGTATAACAGCAAGTAGTTGTTTACATCGTTATGAGTTTTTAAGGTGTTACCGTTCCTATTCGGATACCGACAGTTCCATTGGGGGTGCTTGGAATTAAAATCCCCTCCGACTACTATCTTGTTGTACTTGTTGAAGATATTATCCAGCTCAACTGATGTTAGATTCGTCGATGGTGGACATACATAGCCCAACATAAAAAGGACTCTTCAAATTGATTTTCATAACCAAAAGTTCAGCTGTTACGTCGGGTTGCTCTGTCGATTCGTGCGGTAACCCTTTTTTAATAACGATGGCAACACCACCTGCTCGGTCGGTTAATCGATCTTTCCAAAAAACAAAATAATTTTTAAATTATCGTTTACCTTTAACCACGTTTCCGTAATTAGGGCAATATGAACATCGATTTCTTCCAGGAAAAGTTCCAGATCTTCTGATTTGTTTACAACGCTGGTAGCGTTCCAAGTAATTATGTTTAGTTGTTCGACGTTGTAATTATCCATCAAACTCTTTCGCACATTTTATGAATGCAGACATTCGTGTAGCACCATCAACCGTAGTTGCCATAACACGATTTAACTCGCGCACAGCGTTAAACATTTTATCAATGTCGCACATTGATTCAAGTTTTAAATTCATTGAAAAGCGAATCTAAATTATTGTTTACGCCATCGTGACTCACATTTGCTGGTCTGACTCGATATGCCGGATGTTCAGTAATCGGTCTTTGCTGATTAATCGGCGTTTGTTGTAACGCTTGACTCATCGTTACAGTCGTTGCAGGTGTAAAGTTTGGCATTGGCCTACTTGGACGAAGGGTTGGAAAATCCGCTTCACGGACAACATAAGGCTGCCGTTGACTGGTTTTGGCAACGATTTGGTCGACCTGTTAAGAGCCTTGGCGTAGACGGAACACCCTCTAAAATCTCCGGCGTGGGCCTCAAGGCAGTTTGCGCATTTAGGCGTGGCACCTCCGCGACTGTGCACTCACTGGAAAGATGGTTTCCAGCACATTTTCGGCAAGCTATTTTAAGGTTGCAGTTATTAGCTGCATGTCCAAACTGTTGGCATCTGTAACACTGCGTAATGCCCTTCCTTGCCCTGTACTTCTCCCAGTATACACAAATGCCACTGACACCCGTATTGATTGAATTTCCGAAAAGGTAACGTCACTTTCAAAAGCATCTTTCAATTTCGGATAATATTTAATGTCTTTGTACAATAATTTGACGCTAACAACTTTTGAATTTATTAATTTTAAAGCGCCAAGCACTTGTTCTTCGGTGTGGCATTGCACACCTTTTAATACTGCCATCATTTTTTTATCATTACCCACGCTGTAGGTATGAAATTGGGTCCCAATTTGTAAAAATCGAGCTTTTAATTTATTAAAATCGTCAATATCTTGGTGACTAATACTACCTAATCTACCCCTTTTACGGACTTATTACCTAAATATTTCAAGTGAAATTTGTTAGTTACAACACTTTTGATGTCATTTGTAAAATTGAAGTGGGTTTTTTATAAACCAGGTACCACAATGGGCTTGGGTTTTAATTTCTTCGGTAATTCGGAAGTTACATTCGACGTCATCTTGAATTATTTGTTGGGCTTCTAGAAGTTCAAATTGGTTTGTTACCTGAACGTTATAAACTAAATAGTACCCCGGCCTTAATTTAGGGATGAGGTTGTAGGTTGCCACCCGATAGTTTTTTTATCATAACTGGTCATAAAATTAACGTCTTGTTGATATTATACAACATACGATGGAAAGATGCAGTAAAAAGCCGCAATTATGAGCTAAAATATTTGAATTCTCAAAAATAGAAATTTACACCAAGTTTTTGAAAGTATTTAAAACGGGCCCTTGAAATTTTGGTTTTCAACTAGCCACCCTTGAAAACTTGCTGAAAATTTTGAAAATTCAACTAAAACACCTGGTTTCAGGTGTTCAGAAAATTTATTGAATTGTATTTGCACTCGGTGGCTGCAAACATAAAAAACAGTGCAAATTGTCGAGAATAAAACATTTGCAAATGATAGGGAATCATTTCAAATCATCATCGGAATCCCAATTCAAATAAGTGTCAACACTTAGCGCATATCGGCATATTTCGAGTGAACGGCTGTTTTGCATTTTTGGCACTTGATAGAGTTGTTTGTACGATGTATTTCGGGCATTTTCTTGGAACAAATCACACAGTCATCACCGGTTTCATAACTTGCATTCCTGGTTAAAACTCGAACAGGACGCTTTAGTTATATAAAAAAAAATTGATAATTTTATTGTGAAAATATATTTTTTAACTTGTTGGTTCGTTGGCATTTACTCGAAGATCTAGCGTGTGATATCTGAAACAGAATTTCAACTATCCTGGCAAGTAACGTGGTCGCAAATATCATAAGGAATAATTCAATAATATTTTATAACGCAGAGCTTGTCTCTCGCGCAAATTCTTTGACAAATAAACAGAGACAAAATTTTCATATCTTCTACTGAAGTCCGTTATAATTGGCATCCATCATACGATATTGCTGTGCTAGTGGAAGAGTTCCACCTACCCTTGAATCAAATTTTGATTTTCTAGGACTTTTGTAGCCAACAGAAATTTTCGTGCAAACTCACAGAAGCCAATTTCGAAATGCATTACAAGTAGTTGGTTTTCGTCAGAATTTATTGACGATTTACCATTCCAAAATTCTGACGCTGTATCATCTTCTTCATGGACTGCCAACAATCTTGATGGCCGTCTACTTGTAGTGCATTTCGAAATTGGCTTCTATGAGTTTGCATGAAAATTTTAGTTATCGCTACAAAAAGTCCTAGAAAATCTAATACTTGGTTCAAGGGCAAGTGGAACTCTTCCACTAAAACAGCAATCTCGTATGATCGATGCCAACTATCACGGACTTCAGACATAGATATAAGAATTTTTGTCGCTGCTTATTTATCAAAGAATTTGCGCGAGAAAACAAGCTCTGCGTTATAAAATATTATCGAATTTTTCATTATGATGTTGTGCGATCACGTTACTTGCCCGGATAGTTGAAATTCATTATTCCAGATATCACACGCTAAATCCTCAAATAAATGCCAATGAACTAACACATTAAAAAATATATTTTTACAATAAAATTATCAATCTTTTTTTTAACTCCGCCTGCGGCATTAGCTGGGTGGATTGAGTAGTTCAGCGACGGTCGTTGCCGGTCCTCAAGCCCGGACAAAGGAGGAGGGTTCTTAGGTTAGGTTAGCTACCTGCCTAAGAGAAAACGAATATCAACGCACAGAACATGATGTAGGACGGAAATTAACGATGACGACGTAGGCGAGAAAAAAGAAGACCATCTGGAATGGGAAAAATGAGAATATCTGGAAACGAGCCCATATCACAAGAATAGCACACTGGAACATTACCTCATGGAACGGAAGAGATCAGGCGGTTGTGTTGCAAATGAATAGGCATAACATAGACATTTGTGCACTCTCAAAGACAAAAAAGAAAGATCAAGGAACCGCTCAGTACGAGTTAATTTAATAAAACTATTTCTTACTTTTGTCCCTATGTGAACGGTTTCTTGTTAATCACATACTTTTCATAAGTCGTGTATTCCCGTCCCAGAAAAATCCTAATTATTTCAAAACCCACCTTTAAAAGGCATTGCTTCATAAAATTTCTTTTTTAAAAACGTCTGAGTAGGTAAACTTCAATATTAGGTAAAACAATATTTTCGAGTCGTTGCGTGCCGACCGCTTTGGCCGTTTCCGATCTATGGGTCTCTCACTCGCGACAGTCGAACAAAGTGTGGGCAGCGGTGTCTTCCTCTTCGCAGTAGAAGCACGCTCTGTCGTTCATCCTGCCTATTCTGTTGAGGTACGAGCAGAAGCATCCGTGTCCAGACATCGCCTGTGTGAGGTGGTTAGTCATATCTCCGTGGGTTCTTGTGACCTACGGGTGTAGTTGTGGGATGGAGCCTCCTAAATTACTAATTTAAATAATCACTAAAAGTTATAAGTTCCTATTGGAGCTGAAATTAATTTCTACCTTCGTATTATCGAAGATGGGGCCGCACGTTGTTACGTACAACTTATCTCTGCATCTGGGTCGCGGTTATCAATATGGGCATAGGCATGCACAACAACCTCAAGTGGCGGACTGGAAGTCGTAACCGCCGCCGGCTGATGTGGAATTTTCCATATCAGCATTTTACACACCACCACATCACCAGTTTTGGAAGTGGTCTAAATTCCCTAGCGGGGCGAACAAACGACTACCGCTATACCAAGTAAAGTCTAGTGCAGACCCCTTGATGAAGGATCGCAGAGTGGCTAAGCCTTAAGATTCTGAATCCAATCGGATACCTCCCCCGACTTTTCGAGTTTGAGGTACTTGGGGGATGTTTTTAATAAGTAAAGCGCTTATCACAACCGCTTGTAATGATGCGGAGCAGAGCGCAGGGTGCAGAAACTCCATCGATTCTTAACGTCGATTGAGTTTCAGTTATGACATTGCTAGAATATCAAAATACGGTAACACGTCTAAACGCCGAAAGTCAAAACACCGGAAGTACCACTAATCCAAATAAAATACTTCTTATCGGATATATTCGGAATTCTTCGGAAGGCACGTCAAGCCGGTGGTCCTCATATGTAAATGAATTGCCATCATCAACGATAGCATAGGAGGCACATCTGAAGCCAGTCTAGCAAACTACTTCAGATGTGAAACAAATAATATGCTCACAGTACTATTGGATATTACTGGATTTAGTCCTACTCCGACCTTCGTCTAATATGAAGTGGCGTCAAGACTTGAGAAAAAAGTCAACAACTCTAGTCATCAACAATATTCAATTTTTTTAACAAAGAGCAGCGCCAAAATTTAAATTTGGAGAAATTAAAAAAAATTATTTAAAATTATATTTTTTTTTCAGTTATTCTTTAATCTTTTAAGTTTAATTAAAAAAAATTGAAAATGTCGAGTTTCCAAATGTTGTGTATTTTAGTTGTTTTAAATATCATCCGTCGTCCTTAAACTTAATTTCTATAACACGTGACTTGACATGGCTTCACAGCTTTGAAAAAAAAAATTCAAAAATTTCTGCCATCAAAAAATATGCACCATTTTCTAATTCAAATAAAATTTTGTAAGAGTGTAAGTTTAATTTAAAAAAACAATCGAAAATATATCCAATACACCTTAACATTAAAAAACTTATCGAAGAGATCGAAGAGAGGAAGTTCTATTGTACATATGTATTATGAATTCAGATCCGAATCATCAAACAAACCGGAACGGCACTTCTCAGAGCCATCGGACTAGAAAGCTCGGATCCATGATCCGAATTTGCCATTTGAATGTTGAAAGTATTAGCAGGTCCAAGTCAGAATACCTGTGCAAACTGTTAAGCGACAATGACATTGACGTCGTGGCCCTACAGGAGACACATACTGCGGATGAGGAGCATCTCCGACTCAGAGGCTCCATCCCGGGTTACACGGCAATTGGAGCAACCTACCACCATGCATATGGAACCGTCACATATATAAGGAACAATATTGAAAATGCCCGACTTATATCAACCAGCACTGCAGATGACATCTATACCGTCACCATCGCAATTGACACGCTCACAATAACAAATGTATACAAACCACCCGGCACGAAGTGGCCTACCTCAACACTACCGGTATATGACCACCCTGCTGTTTACGTCGGTGATTTTAACAGCCACAGTACTGAGTGGGGGTACAGCGACGACGATGAGGCGGGCATTAAACTGACATCATGGGCTGAAAATAGTAATACAAAACTGGTATACGACGCCAAACAACCAGGTACATTTAGATCTGCCGCCTGGGGTAAAGAATACAATCCCGACCTCTGCTATGTCTCCAATACTGAGGGAGGACAACCCTTACCAACAAGCAGAAAGGTGATGCCTGCCTTCCCACACAGCCAACATAGACCTGTTTTAATCACAATCGGAATCCAGATACCAGTTATTGACTCTGTACCACGACCCAGATGGAACTTCATCAAAGCCGACTGGGGCAGATTCCAGACAATCCTGGACAGCACCATTCACTGGATCCTCCAAAACCTCAAAACTATGAAAGATTTTGCGGCGCAATCATCTCTGCGGCAAAACAAAGCATCCCAAGAGGCTATCGAAGAGAATACATCCCAGGCTGGAGTGAGGAAAGCGAGGCGAAATACCAGGAATACTTGAACTGCGGTGACCCAGAGCTTGCAGATGATATACTGCACAGTTTAGATGACAGCCGCCGACAAAAATGGAACCAGACTGTAACTAGCATGGACTTCAAACATTCCAGCAGAAAGGCTTGGAGCCTCCTGCGAAAGTTGGGGTCGAGCTCACCACCTGTCCGACTGAAACCAACTGTGACCCCAGAACAGGTTGCGAACCACATTGTTTTGACGTCCAGATCAACTAGGGACAAAAAACACACAACTCTGATCAGAAGAGAGCTGAGAAAGCTAAAGAGGGGGTTATTAGAGAGGAACCAGAGCCCACGAACCCGTTCTCAATACAGGAACTGTCTAGTGCCATAAAGGAAACGAAAACTGGTAAAGCTCCCGGATATGATGGAATCCACCCGGAATTTCTACACAATTGCGGCCCTGTGGCTAGAAACTGGTTAGCCAAATTCTACTCCCAAATCCTCCTCACTGGCAACCTACCGCCAAAACTAAAGGAAACAAAATAATAGCAATACTTAAGCCAGGCAAAGACAAGGACAAACCGGAGAGCTATAGACCGATTGCCCTCCTCAGCTCGTGCTACAAGCTGCTAGAAAGACTGATTTACAACCGCATCGCCGATAAAATAATGGAACACGTACCTATAGAACAGGCGGGGTTCCGAAAGAACCGAAGCTGCTGCGATCAAGTCCTATCCCTAACAACCTTTATAGAAGCCGGCTTCCAGAAACGGCATAAAACATCACTAGTACTAATAGATCTCACAGCGGCGTACGATACCGTCTGGCGTCAGGGCCTCATATACAAGCTGCTAAAGATCATCAAATGTGTAAACATAACCAGACTGATTGAAAACATGCTGACAAATCGCAACTTCCAAGTGCATGTGAACGACCAAACAAGCAGGAAGCGCACTTTGAACAACGGCCTCCCCCAGGGATCCGTGCTTGCCCGCTGCTTTTCAATCTCTATGTGGCTGACCTTCCTGAAACAATCTCTAAAAAGTTCTGTTATGCCGACGATATGGGCCTGGCAGTTGGTCACAGTGACCTCTCTATAACGGAAGATATACTGAACAAGGACTTGGTAATCATGAACGCATACTTCGCGAAATGGGGACTTAAACCAAACGTATCAAAGACCGAAGCAGCATGCTTCCATCTAAACAACAAATTGGCCAATGTGGAACTAAATGTCCAGTTCAACGATACCCGCCTAAAACATAACAAGTTTCCCAAATATCTCGGCGTTACATTAGACAGAACATTGTCGTTCAAGAAACATCTTACCAACGTAGCCGCAAAGCTCAAGACCAGAAATAACATCATCTCCAAACTTAGCGGTACGTCCTGGGGAGCCACGGCCGATACACTGAGGTGCTCTGCCATGGGCCTGGTCTACTCGACGGCAGAATACTGCTCGCCGGTGTGGCTGAACAGCGCACACACAAGACTAGTGGACGTCCAACTAAATAACTCGATGCGAATCATCAGTGGAACCATTAAGCCCACTCCTGTCCACTGGCTGCCCACCCTGAGTAATATCCCTCCCGCCCACCTCCGACGCTCAAACGCCCTGATCAGAGTACAATAAAATACAGAGAAACCCGCTACTAGGAATCCATGAAGATATCGCACACCTGGGCCACAGACTGCGCTCCAGAAGACCACCCATCCAAACTGCTGAGCAATTGCTTGCTGACGACTTCAATCTGGAAAGAGAATGGGAACGAGAGTGGCAAGCTGAAGCGCCTCCTGCGATCCGTGATGTTCTCCACACCGGACAGGCGCCACCTGGTTTTGCCCTGCCACGAAGTACATGGTGCGGACTAAATAGAGTTCGTACGGGCTGGGGGGTGTGTGCAGACTCCCTGCTTAAATGGGGCAAATCTATAACCGGCACATGCGACTGCGGCGAAGAAAGACAAACAATTCCCCACTTGGCGTATGGTTGCAAGAACAGACCGAGTCACTGCACGACCGAGGATTTCCTGAGAGCCACTCCACCAGCTATCGCCTGGATTGAAGGATTGAATATTAATATATGACCATACATTTTGACATGTAGTAACACTTCTTTTTTTTCTCCATTTGTATTTTTGCCATACGATAAATAAAATAATTAAAAACTCGTTCTATCTCTCTCGCTCTCATACAAAACGAAATTTTAATATCGACTGTCAAATTAATTCGATAAAATATAATCTGACGTTTGACGTTTTCGACAATGTATATCGCAATTGTGCAAAATTGGCGCGTTAAATCGAAAAAGTTGTAAGCACAAAATTATGCACGGGATCGTGCTCTCGGCGTACGCACAAACGCGATTCGATTCGAGCGCGAAACGGCGCAGCCACGTACAAAACAGTGCGGCGCGCAAGTAATTAAACTTGAGGGCACAAAAAGAGGAATTTCCCGATGCGTGACGTACCATGTTTTTTGCAAAAATGCAAATCTAAAATCGAGGTAAACCGACCGAGCCCAAAAACGCGAAGATCGGTCTTCAAACGAAGCCACCATTGCTTTTCAAAGGAAATACTTTGCATGCGGTCTAAAATAAAAACGAGGAAAAAATTCAAAAAGTTAATTCCGACAAAAACTCCATTTTTCCGTCCCACACCCTCTCCCAAAATTTAATCGAAATCTTCAAAAAACTGTGGAAGAAGTAGCGAAAAAACGAATAGAAAGCGGAAGTGTTGTGGAGAGCGCCCGAAAAAAAATTTTAAAAAAGTAAAATCGGTATCGCGCCCTCGGCCCAACCTGCCCACTAAATTTCGACCTTCTAGTTGGAATTCCACATTTTTTCGGCCCCTTTCGCCCCCTGTTTCGACCCTTCCCGTGCTCCCCATCTAAAATCTGACAATTTTCCCGTTCAATCCCCGTCGATTCCCACCTACTTGCCCAATTTCAGCTTTCCACGATCACCCTACATATGCCCTGTAAATTATGAATGAGTGAGTGAGTCAGTCAGTGAGTGACGAACTCAACTTTATGTGTTTAGAATATTTTATTTCATAATTAAAAGTACACTCTGTATATAATTCATTTAAATTATTATAACCAATAAGCAAAATTTTGTATTTAAATAAAGTGCACATAGCACATTCCATGGTAAAACATATCAAGTGCAATTTAACAATGTAAACTAATCAAAATTAATAGGTCAAAACTTTATGAACTGTAATCGATGTAAATCGGCATTTTTGTAATTTTGTATATAAACATTGTAAATATTTTTAATAATCGTACTATCATCAGGACCGTCGTTCAATAACAAGACGACGCGTCGTCTTTTTATTACTTCGACTCGCTTTGGTTGATAACTTAAGACGCTTTTCCGAATATCCCGATTGAGTCTGATCGGGAGCAACTAATCCCGATTGAGTCTGATTGTCACAAAACCTGTGACAAAATTAATAAAAAGACTTGAAATAATATAAAAACTTGGAGTTATGACGAGACGGTCATTAGGCTGGTTGTTAGCGAGACCAACTGCTAACGCTAAGGCGGCCGGTTCGAATCCGGACAGAAGCTCACTTTGTTGTGGCCGTTTTCGTGCCTCGAAAAGTACGTAAAGCCGGTGGCCATCCTATGTCGATAAATTTCCAGCATTAACAAAAATATTCACATCATACTTCAAATGTAAAGCAATTAATGCTCAAGATACTAAAAGTGGCTTTGGAATATAGCCGTTGCTACTGACAATTAATAAACAGGTCAACATATCTGGACATACAGGGTTATCCTGAGCCAAGCGAAGAAGTTATAACTTATGATTTTGGAAGAACAACATTAATGTTGAAAACTTGCAATTTTTGACTGCTATTATTGTATTTCGAAGGTATAAATGCTTTTGCGCCGAAAGAAGTTACGTAAGTAGGATATTTTAGTTATTTTGAGGGTTAAAAGTGAAAGCGTTCGATTTCCTCCAGAAACTCTTTTAAGCGGCATTTGTGCGGCTTTGCAACGTTTGCGCCAGTTGCGGAGCATTTTCTGAACTCTACTCGACGCGCTGCGTCGATTTATGCAATAAAAGGGCAGATCAATTTTTGGAATTTTGAAAAACGGAAGGTTAACCTGAATCTTCTCCAAATTGTGTTGTAGTATGTCCGACGCTTTTTGGGTCGATGTCGTCGCCAATACCGCGGTATCGTCAGCAAACGTAGCGGTCATGCAAAAGTTGGTTATTGGTAGATCTGCCGTATACAACAGGTACAGTACTGGGCCCAGTACGCTTCCCTGAGGCACTCCAGACTCGATTGGCTTTAGAGTTGTGTAAGCCTCCTGAAACTTCATCCGGAAATACCTATCCTGCAAGTAAGACCTCAATATGAAGTATATATTGTCGGAAGGACTCTTCTTATTTTATACAGTAGTCCCACATGCCAAACTTTATCAAAAGCTTGGCTTATGTCCAGGAAGGCTGCTGTGCAGAATTGTTTTTCTTCAAGTGCTTTACTGATTTTCTTGGTTATGGATGCACCTGTTCCACTGTTGCGTGCTCTTGTCTAAATCCAAATTGGTGGTTAGGGATTACATGATGTTTTTCTAGAATTGGTTTAATTCTTCTTAAAAGCAGTTTTTCGAAAATCTTAGACAATATAGGCAATAAACTTATTGGACGGTATGATTTTGGGTCTTCCATTGGCTTTCCTGGTTTAGGAATCATTATAATTTCGGCTACCTTCCATTGACTTGGATAGTGTTTAGTTCTCAAGATAGCATTAAACAACTGTGTGATATATTTTGTACCGACTTCCGGGAGTTCCTTCAATATTTTCCCTGAGATAAGGTCAAAGCCTGGAGCTTTCCTGGGGTTGAGACTTTTAATGATGGATTTTATCTCTGAAATTTTAAAATTTTTAATCGGCAGTTCTAGTTGTTCTGGGGCTTCCACTACATTCCTTAGACCGTTTTCCACCTCGATAGGTTCTTGGGATTCAAAGGGTTTAAAAACATTAACCAAATGCTCCGCAAACACTTCTGCTTTTTGTATGTCACTTCTTGCCCACGTTCCGTTTCCAGTGCGTATAGGAGGAATTGCAGTTTGCGGTTTTGTGAGTTTTTTTGTGGCCTTCCATAGTGAATAATCTGAAACATTGGTAGCAGTAAGATTTTCCAGGTAGTTTTGGATGTTTTTATTCTTATCGTCTTCAGGTCTGTTTCAGATCTTTAATAGCTTTATTGAGCTTCGCTTTATCGTGAGGTGATCTAGAAATTTGCCACCTTTTCTCAATTTCCTTTTCTCGATAATTTTTGTTTTATTTCTGTTGGCAATCATTTTCTTCTGTACTGCTTTGTGTCTGGAGTCGATTTCCAGGCTGACTGTTGAATGACCTTAGTTAAATATTCTGAACATATTTCTATGTCGGAATCCGTTTTCAGTGAGACATCCAGCTTTAAATGAGCGTCAACATCACCTCTGAAGGCTTCCCAATCTGTAAACTTTGACGTCAGTGTGGGTGCTTTGGCTTTTGATATTATTTTGTGCTGAGCGTGACGACACTGGTGAGTGATCCGATGAGAGGTCGAGACAAGATTCAGTCTTAGCGCAATTAGTAGGAATCCTCTGACTACACAAAATCGATTACATCCGGTATCTTTCTTCTGTCGGTTGGCCAGTAGGTTGGTTCCCCAGTAGAGAGGTGGTGCATGTTTTTAGATTGCATGATTTTGTACAATTCTCTGCCTTTGGGAGTTATGAGTCTTGATCCCCATTGTGTGTGCTTAACATTGTAGTCGCCTCCAGGAAGGAACCGATGTCCCAATGAATCATAGAAGTGTTCAAACTGTGCGCTTTAATTGCGTGTTTTGGTGGGCAGCATACAGCTGCAATTGTTAATGGTCCAGCCCAGTCTTCAACAGTTATGCTAGTTGCCTGGATATGCTCTTGTTTGTAGTACCCATGTAGGTGGTGCTTTATGGTATTTTTTATTATTATGGCAGTACCTCCATGTGCTTTGCCATCAGGGTGTTGTGTGTCATATACCGAGTACTTGGGAATCTTTATGAATTTTTCTTAGTGAAGTGTGTCTCTGAAATTAGCATAATATCAATTTTAAGTTTATAATAAATGTTTTAAGTTCTTGGGTATGTTGAGCTAGCCGTTGGCATTCCAGAGCGCTAATTTAATTTGTTTACACATTTAAGCGATTTTGGTTACGAGAGTTGTTAGTATGTTTAACATGTTGCTCATTTGATCCATGAGCCCTTCATCATTTGCTTGACTTCATTTATGTCGTCATTTGGCTGTTGTGTTGTTTGTTGTTATTGTGTTGTATATTGTTGTTGTGTGGTGGTCGAACTTGATGGTTGATTCTGGTTTGTGTGCGGCAATTGTTAGTTTTTCTTCCTTAGGAGATTGGCATACGACATTCCAGGTTGGATTGTGTTTGGAGGAGAAGAGTTATTTGTGAGCTGCTTCTTTCTTAAAGGAGGGAAGGTTTTACTTTGTAAGTCTTTAAATACAGTACATCCTGTAGTTTGCAGGGTGGTTTCCGTCGCATAGTACACATTTAAAATTATGGAATTAAAAATCAAATTATAATTATTTGTTGGATCAAGATTAGCTCATATGGGAGGGCTTAGAAGCCAATCAGTGTAAGTCGCAAAAAAGTTAAAATGACTTCATTCGTTTTTCTGTTTTATTTTTTTCAGTTATTGGTTTAAACTAATAATTAAATAAATAAAAAATTTTTATTAACATAATAAACCATCATCACTTTGAATATCACACGCAAGTACAAGATTTGAAAACCGCTATGAACAAGCAACGTACTACGAACAGTATGATTCGTAATGCTTATCCATTATGATTCGACGTCACTGAATATTTAGTTCGAGTAAAAAGCGAGTGTATCGTAGATGGCGCCATTTTACACATGATGGCACAATTAGGTCTAAAACTCACAGAATTAAAACCAAATTGTGCCACACCATACACAACTCTAAAAATGATACAAACGCCAATTGGTTCATTTCATGTCGTAAGGATCCTCCCATAAGCGCAGGAAATTTAAAATGGAATTATAAAGTGACATGAATTACGAAGCTAATCCAAATTTTGCTGTGACATCGAGTGTTAGATGCCACAAGTAAAACAGATGCAACAGTTCAGCTCTATGTTTGCACAAAATGCCACAACAAATGCGTTACAAACACACACAGAGACATTTTTGAAATGGTCTTATTTTACTCAGGGACCTCAAAAGTGTAAATCCATCAAAATCTCAAATTTTTTTCTGCACGAAAACATCACTTTCTCATATTACATATGATAAAGTAAAACATCTTTAATGTCTATTTTTACTTTGTTATTACAATTGCCCAATGAAATGAGTATCTAATCATCCAGGATAAACAGATTAATTGATCATCGGATTGATTTGTTAATCCGTAGTTTGATGTATATTTACTACGTACACGTATTATTCCTATTATTCCATAATGCCGAATACCACTGATAGATTTTTAGAAATTAATCAAAGATCGGGCAACACATCCCGTGTCCCCAAAAGCACAATCTTTCAAACTAGGGACATCAAAGGTATAGATACCATATTCAAATGGTATCATGGCGACGTACGAAAGTCCGAAAATCAATGCCTCCCAACCGATAACTTGAAGAGACAAGAATTGTCCATTATAGAGAAGGAAAAACCGACAACAGATCTAATGAAAATTCGCTGAGCGTCAATCCAAGAAGTCCTGCGATACAAGCTACGACAGGTAGAAATTTAGAAGTCAATCGAGGATCGGGCAACGCTTTCCGCGTTTCCAAGAGCACGATCGTTCAATCTAGGAACATCAAAGGTATTGATACCATATTCAAATGGTATCATGATGACGACACAAAAAGCCCAAACACCAATGCGTCCCAACCGATGACTTGACAAGACAGAAATGCCCATTGTAGAGAAGGTAAGTACCGACACCAGATCGAATGAAAATTCGAAAACGTTAAGGTAAGAAGTCGTTCGATACAGGCTACTCAAAACGTTGCACCAAAACGGCCTGCAATATTTGTAAATCATCAAAATTCCAGATCTACTGGGTTCGATTTGAAGAAAAGGAGACACGTAAGCCTGACACCTGGTGCAATATTCCCATAAATGTCGCAATGGATCTCATAGAAAAGTATTCGATAAGAAACTATGCCGACGAAAATTTTATCGACAGATTGTTTAGAATGGAAAAGGCATTTTACGATTACATAGATAATTCGGCATGTAGTCGTAAGGACACGAGAAAATGTACCTTGTTTGCTTTCACTTGGCATCTGCATAACGTGGAAGCATCTTTAAGGATTCACGCGGCGGATTTAGATTACCATTATGACGAATGGACAAAATATAAGCGCACTTTGCCCACGTACGGCGCCGCAATTTTATCTGAAGATTCGTCGCATGTGGTGTTGATACAATCGAGTGTTCGCAGCGGTCCGTGGGGTTTTCCGAAAGGAAAACTTGACCGTTACGAAACGCCTGTCGGCTGTGCTATACGAGAGGTACAGGAGGAGATCGGATTCGATATTTCGAATGGTATTAGAGAGGATTACTACATCGAATACGGCGGCTCCAAACGAAAACCCTCCGTTCGATTGTACATAATCGAAGGTGTTCGCAGAGAAACCACATTTACGATCAAGTGCGAGCAGGAGATCCAACGAATAGAATGGATCCCTATCGATCGACTTAGTGCAAATGGCAGAGGTCAAGTTAAAATTAACGCCCCGTCTAAATTTTTAGTTGGCAAATTAAAAAAGGTCAAGCAGGACATAATGGTAAGAAAAAATTATAATTCGCCAAAATAATGACGTTCTTCGTACGTTCTCGTACGACTCGGCGTGATCGTGATCATTACTTTTACTAATCACCTTTTGGTGGTGGTTAATTATTAACGAATGTGACTCAAAATCTAATCAGCTCTAAGTCTAAATATAAAGATACAAAATACCAAATTTAGTTTTGAAATTCTTATTAGTTTTTAAATATTTAATAAAACTAATAATAAATAAAGATTGGAAAAAATTGCTTCCCTGAACCAATTTTATCCAAAATTTAATCAGCTCTAATTTCTGCCATAAACATAACAAATTTCAATTTTAGTTTTGAAAATCCTTTTAGTTTTTAAAATATTAAATAAAGGCTAATATTAAATAATAAAATTTAAAATAATAAAAAACAATAGTTTTTATAAACAAATTTTAACTAAAATTTAATGAGTTCTAAATATCGATTGAAATATGCGAAAACCTAAATTTAGTGTAGAAATTCGCATTACTTTTCGAAATATTAATTAAAAACTAATATTAAATAATAAGATTTAAAAAATTTAAAAAAAATAGTTCCCATGAACCAATTTTAACCAAAATTTAAATAACTTTAACTCCTTCCATAAAGATAGGAAATATCAAATTTGGTTTTGAAAATTCTGTTAGTTTTAAAATATTAAATAATAAAACTTAAAAAAATAAAAAAACAATAGTTTTCATAAAGCAATTTTAACTAAAATTTAATCAGTTCTAAATCTTGACATCTTCTTCAAGTGCCATACACTTCATTGTGCGTAGGCGATCAGCTTAGCCAAAGCCAAGCTGACTTTACTAGGGAATATAATTAATGGGGTGGTTTCCCGTTGCCTTCCCCACAGTCCAAAGATCGACATCGGACCCTTGATCACAGCAGTGTAACCGACTCGACTAGGAATCGAACCATGGTCTACCGCTTTAAAGTCGGCCGGTGTATGCTTTACGCTACACTGCTGGTTGACATAAAATCTTGACATAAGTATGCTATATCCTAAATTTCGTTTTGAAATTCTTATTAGTTTTTGAAATATTAATTAAAAACTAATATTAATTAATAAAATTTAAAAAAATTAAAAAAATAGTTCCCATGAATCAATTTTAGCCATGTGCTGTAGGTCGCACACAAAATTTGACCACACACACACACACAGACATTTTTTGGAAATGGTCTTATTTTACTCAGGGGACCTCAAAAAGTGTAAATCCATCAAAATCTCAAATTTTTTTTTCTGCACGAAAACAATACTTTCTCATATTACATATGATAAAGTCAAATAGTATATTACATAGCGAAGTGGAAAGCGAGTCATTACTAACTGAGGTCTGTTCTGCTGACCGACGGCGAAAACCACGCTTAAAACCACTTAAAACCACGCCCATTTTGTTCATTACTAACCGGCACGTGGTATATCGAGTGAAAAATTTTCATTACATACTGGTAGGTCTTAGCAGTTAACAATATGCTACTTTCAAACTTTTTAAAAGTCGGGAAACGAGCAATTACCGACCGATTGCGAATAAAATAATTTACGTACCTCTTAAATTTTTCGTTGCGAATTTCTGACCATAACAGTTGTACAATTTCTACATAAAAATTATGTATCATGCTGTAATTGATAGGAGGTAAATTATAGGAATCACCTTTAACAAATCCACGGTCCATTTCTTTCAAATTTCTTATAATTTTCTTATTAGATGTCGAACTTTTACATACTTGTAAACGCTTGTAAGTTAGCTTCACTTACTCTTTTTCTCTATGGTTAGCTTGGATCACAGAAGTAAATATTTAGATACGGCAAGAACGTTGCGTACCGACGTCACAACCCCATCTTTTTGAAATTTAAATAATTTACTTTTTATCTTAAACGTACTCAAAAAATTTGAAATTTCTAATTCAAATAGAATTTTATTAGAGTGTAAGTTTAATTTAAACAAAAAAAATAACACGGCTTTTCTTAAATATTGCTCTACGTTCCACAATTTCTGTGATTAAAAAATATGCATTTTTTCTAATTCAAATATAATTTTATAAGAGTGTTAGGCCAGTCAGTAGAGAATCGAAATAAGGTGGTATGTTGCAAACGGTGGTGTAGAAGATTTTATTTTTAACTTGTATAAATCCCAAAACGTCGGACAAATACTCCAAAATCATTGATGCCCTTAAGGTTAAAAAGACAGAATTCCATACCTATCAACCTAAGGAGAATAGAAACTTTAAAGTCGTGCTGAAAGGAGTCCACTACTCCACCGACGTTAATGAAATAAAGACAGCAATCGAACAGCTTGGTTACACGGTGGCTAGCGTCTTCAATATAAAGCAGTATCGCACCAAAATCCCACTTTCACTTTTCTACGTGGACCTCAAGCCGTGCGAAGATAACAAAAACATTTACAAAATAAAAGCTTTGCTTAATTCAATTGTTACATTCGAACCACCCATTCCCAAAAGAGAAATTCCACAGTGTATGAGGTGCCAAAGGTACGGACATACCAAGGCATTCTGCTACCGAAGCCCACGATGCGTCAAGTGTGCCGGGAACCATCTAACCAAGGCATGCCTGAGGAAAGAAAAAACAAACGATGTCAAATGTGTACTATGCGACGGAAACCACCCTGCGAACTACAAGGGATGTACTGTATTTAAAGACTTACAAAGTAAAACCTTCCCTCCTTTAAGAAAGAAGCAGCTCACAAATAACTCTTCTCCTCCAAACACAATCCAACCTGGAATGTCGTATGCCAATCTCCTAAGGAAGAAAAACCAACAAATGCCGCACACAAACCAGAATCAACCATCAAGTTCAACCACCACACAACAACAATATACAACACAACAACAAACAACACAACAGCCAAATGACGACATAAATGAACTCAAGCAAATGATGAAGGGGCTCATGGATCAAATGAGCAACATGTTAAACATACTAACAACTCTCGTAACCAAAATCGCTTAAATGTGTAAACAAATTAAATTAGCGCTCTGGAATGCCAACGGCCTAGCTCAACATACCCAAGAACTTAAAACATTTATTATAAACTTACAAATTGATATTATGCTAATTTCAGAGACACACTTCACTAAGAAAAACTTCATAAAGATTCCCAAGTACTCGGTATATGACACACAACACCCTGATGGCAAAGCACATGGAGGTACTGCCATAATAATAAAAAAAAAACAATAAAACTCCACCTACATGGGTACTACAAACAAGAGCGCATCCAGGCAACTAGTATAACTGTTGAGGACTGGGCTGGACCATTGACAATCGCAGCGGTGTACTGCCCACCAAAACACGCAATTAAAGCGGCACAGTTTGAACACTTCTATGATTCATTGGGACATCGGTTTCTTGCTGGAGGCGACTACAATGCTAAGCACACACAATGGGGATCAAGACTCATAACTCCCAAAGGCAGAGAATTGTACAAAATCATGCAATCTAAAAACATGCACCACCTCTCTACTGGGAACCCACCTACTGACCAACCAACAGAAGAAAGATACCGGATGTAATCGATTTTTGTGTAGTCAGAGGAATTCCTACTAATTGCGCTAAGACTGAATCTTGTCTCGACCTCTCATCGGATCACTCACCAGTGGTCGTCACGCTCAGCACAAAAATAATATCAAAAGCCAAAGCACCACACTGACGTCAAAGTTTACAGATTGGGAAGCCTTCAGAGGTGATGTTGAAGCTCATTTAAAGCTGGATGTCTCACTGAAAACGGATTCCGACATAGAAATATGTTCAGAATATTTAACTAAGGTCATTCAACAGTCAGCCTGGAAATCGACTCCAGACACACAGAGCAGTACAGAAGAAAATGACTGCCCAACAGAAATAAAACAAAAAATTATCGAGAAAAGGAAATTGAGAAAAAGGTGGCAAATTTCTAGATCACCTCACGATAAAGCGAAGCTCAATAAAGCTATTAAAGACCTGAAACAGATCCTGAAAGACGATAAGAATAAAAACATCCAAAACTACCTGGAAAATCTTACTGCTACCAATGTTTCAGATTATTCACTATGGAAGGCCACAAAAAAACTCACAAAACCGCAAACTGCAATTCCTCCTATACGCACTGGAAACGGAACGTGGGCAAGAAGTGACATACAAAAAGCAGAAGTGTTTGCGGAGCATTTGGTTAATGTTTTTAAACCGTTTGAATCACAAGAACCTATCGAGGTGGAAAACGGTCTAAGGAATGTAGTGGAAGCCCCAGAACAACTAGAACTGCCGATTAAAAATTTTAAAATTTCAGAGATAAAATCCATCATTAAAAGTCTCAACCCCAGGAAAGCTCCAGGCTTTGACCTTATCTCAGGGAAAATATTGAAGGAACTCCCGGAAGTCGGTACAAAATATATCACACAGTTGTTTAATGCTATCTTGAGAACTAAACACTATCCAAGTCAATGGAAGGTAGCCGAAATTATAATGATTCCTAAACCAGGAAAGCCAATGGAAGACCCAAAATCATACCGTCCAATAAGTTTATTGCCTATATTGTCTAAGATTTTCGAAAAACTGCTTTTAAGAAGAATTAAACCAATTCTAGAAAAACATCATGTAATCCCTAACCACCAATTTGGATTTAGACAAGAGCACGCAACAGTGGAACAGGTGCATCGCATAACCAAGAAAATCAGTAAAGCACTTGAAGGAAAACAATTCTGCACAGCAGCCTTTCTGGACATAAGCCAAGCTTTTGATAAAGTTTGGCATGTGGGACTACTGTATAAAATAAGAAGAGTCCTTCCCGACAATATATACTTCATATTGAGGTCTTACTTGCAGGATAGGTATTTCCGGGTGAAGTTTCAGGAGGCTTACACAACCCTAAAGCCAATCGAGTCTGGAGTGCCTCAGGGAAGCGTACTGGGCCCAGTACTGTACCTGTTGTATACGGCAGATCTACCAATAACCAACTTTTGCATGACCGCTACGTTCGCTGACGATACCGCGGTATTGGCGACGCACATCGACCCAAAAAAAGCGTCGGACATACTACAACACAATTTGGAGAAGATTCAGGAATGGTTGAAGAAGTGGCGGATTAGGGCCAACGAAACCAAGTCAGTCCAAGTCACCTTTACAATGCGTAGAGGAAATTGTCCGCCAGTCAAACTCAATAACTTGGATATACCTCAGGCTGACGAAGCAAAATACTTAGGGATGCACCTTGACCGACGCCTAACGTGGCAGAAACATATTTTTACTAAAAGAAAGCAACTGGGTCTTAAACTTAGAAAACTATACTGGATCATCGGCAAAAAGTCTCAACTAAGTATAGAAAATAAGCTGCTTCTGTACAAAGCAATTATTAAACCAGTATGGACGTATGGAGTGCAACTGTGGGGATCTGCGTCCAATTCTAATATAGAAATCCTGGAGCGTTTCCAATCAAAAATACTGCGACTGATAGTAGATGCCTCCGTGGTATGTGCCCAATGAACTAATTCGCAAAGATCTGAAAGTGCCAAGTGTCAAAGAAGAAGTCAAAAACTATAGTGCTAAATATAGACTACGACTGAATTTTCATCCAAACCAACTAGTACAAAATCTTTTTAAAAACCCGACTGTACGTAGACTCAAGAGGTACACTCCAATAGACCTAACTACTAGATTTGAATAGTTGAATACTAGTACTACAGAGAACCCAATTGCCAACAATATTCGATTCGATTAATTTGATCTATTGAATAAATTGTAATAGGAGATTTGGTAATGGCCAGACTCCTACATGTCATCTATTGTTATTTGTCACTAAAAGGTTACTGAATACTGTAAGGTAGATTGTAATATTATATTGGAAGTTAAATAAAAAAAAAAAAAAAAAAAAAACTTGTATAAATAGGTACAAGCATGTGAAAAACAAAAATGCTAACACGGGCGACCTCAGGAGAACTTTTGGCAGCCAAAGAACTTCAAAATTTTAGGACTTTTAGTTTTTGCATATAACTCCTAAACCGTGGCTCCTATCAAAACATTTGTGGTTTAACAAATTAAAGAGCGTTAAATTCTGCGTCGAATGAGAACCACAACTTAATAATTTGGTCAAGTGGTTTGGTCAAAACTACGGTAAAGAAACGACGATTTTTCTAATTTTGTCAAAAACTGAGATATACGTATATGTGAGTGCGCGACCGGCATCGTTCGCGCTGCACTAAATTCGTTGTAACTTTTAAAGTAATTAATGAAATTGAGCATTCAAAAGCTCAAATGAAAGAAGAAACATGTAGTAGTTATTGGATTATTATATTTTCTAATAAAAAATGAATGTATATAAGAGTAGTAAATGTATACAGTTGGAACATACGGAGATATCTAATATTAATTCCAAAACCGGAAAGCCACTGACGGAACTCGCTTCATATAGGCCTATTAGCTTGCTTCCTATATTGTCTAAGGTTTTCGAAAAATTGCTACTGAGAAGATTAATGCCAATCATCGAAGAAAGGAAAATAATTCCCAACTACCAGTTTGGATTCCGGCAGCAGCACTCCACTATAGAGCAGGTCCACAGAATCGTCACCAAAGTCAGACATGACCTGGGTCCAAAAGATATTGTTCGGCGGCATTCCTCGACATAACCCAGGCCTTCGATAAGGTGTGGCATACTGGATTGCTCTTCAAAATAAAATCATATCTACCGCACACCTACTACCAGGTACTTAAATCATACCTTAGTAATAGACATTTCTTTGTGAAATTTCAGGAAGACTTTTCACCGCTCTTACCAATTACCTCAGGAGTTCCTCAAGGCAGCGTACTTGGCCCGACCCTGTACTTGATATTCACAGCGGACCTGCCAATAACTAGCAATACAACCGTAGCGACGTTTGCCGACGACACCGCAATCTTGGCTTCTCATACCGATCCAACAATTGCATCTCTATACCTACAAACACACCTTAATAAATTTGAGAATTGGATGAAAAAATGGCGCATCAAGGCAAACGACCAAAAATCGGTCCACCTAACTTTCACAAATAGAGAGCCACCTGCCCTCCGGTCAGGCTCAATGGAAATCTTCTACAACAAAAAGATGAAGTCAGATACCTGGGCATGCATATGGACAGGGGTTTGACTTGGAGCAAACATATCTGGAGCAAGAGACTTCAATTGGGTCATACTCTTCGTAAACACTACTGGATGCTAAATCGTCTTTCGCAATTGTCACTTGAAAACAAGATCCTCGTCTATAAAACCATCATAAAGCCAATTTGGACGTATGGCATACAGCTCTGGGGAGCTGCAAGTAACTCAAACATCCTTAAAATCCAACGATTCCAATCGAAGTTTCTAAGAACCGTTACTGACGCCCCATGGTATGTGCCTAATCATGTAATTCATCGCGACCTTCAAATTCCCACCATTGAGGAGTGCATCAAGATGTCCAGCATTAGATACCACGATCGAATCAGGAACCACACAAACGCTCTTGCAGCGGATCTACTGACTACCCACCGAACTAAAGGCTAAAACGTCATGACCCACTGGACCTACCCCATCGCTTCCAAACTGGATAAGATTGAGCACCTGAAACTTCCTATAAGGTCCTAACGTAACATCTTGAATGATAAAATTGTAAATGGAGATTGCACAGGCAAACTCCTCCTATGTCATCCTCATATATCAAATCTTTTACTTTATTTGAATTACAGATTGTAAAATACTAGGAAGAAATTAAAAAAAAAAAAAAAAAATTGTTTAATGCATATTTTAAATATTACCTGCTGGACCATCAATGAACATGACGTTAGAAGCATGTTCTTCTTCTCCGCAAACAACGGCAACTACTTGCCGATATATGTTTACTTGTTCGGTACTAAGCATTCCCTCCCAATTTTGCCTGTCTGCTATGCATTCGGCTTCCGGCCATCTGACCGTTTCTCTGCTAAATTCGGTGGTAGGGTCTTGAACATTTGGTAGACCGTAGTCTGTTAATGTTCTACCATGAAATCGCAGCATTCGATCGATGTCGGTTAAACCGAAATTGTAGCCGAGTTCAACGTTATCTGTCGAAATTTGATTAAGATTTTGTTTTTATATATTTTTTGTATATTATTACTTGTTCGATATATGTGATCTTCACATAATTGTTCACGAAATTCTTGCCATAATGTGACAGCCGGTGCACCATTTGTGATTATGGCAAAATACAATTGATGCAAACTTACTCCATTTTTAAATCACGAAGCTTCTCGCATGACTTGAAAGAATTCTTTCTCGTCGTCTAAAAGGCCCCTGCAACAAAATTTGAGTAAAATCTAACTTTTTTTGATAGTGATTCAACTAACCTTGCAAATGCTGCTTCTTGAAAAGTATCATATAAACAATTATTAACCGTTCTTAAATCTTCATAATTGCGACCCGGAAAGCGCATCAGAAGCATTCTCAGAAAAAATACTTCTCCCAGAGTCGGAGAAACAAATCGAATTCTTGCCACAGGGCGTTTCGTGGTTGATATTCAGAAGTTATTCTCACAAGACCTGCAACTTCTGCCGTTGCTGGAATATCTCCAAGTACGGGACCGTGAGTTCTTCTGTTGGTTTGCTGAAACACCAAACGTGCTTCGCTCGATTCGTGTTCCGCCAAAGTATGAAATTGGCCAACAATCGGATTCCGGGTTTCCAAATAATTTCTAATTTGTCGTACAATATTTTCGTCAAGACCTTGACGAACGCCATCCTGAACATGTTCCATAGGATCACTTATATACAAAACAGAGTTGTTTCGTGAATCATTGTACGACAAATCGAACACACGGTGATAGATTCTACCTTGAACCTTGACGAAACTAATACCGGCTGTTGGATTTTGAAATCCGTGGGTGGTACCAAGCGCGGACATCGCAAAAACATTATTATACTTTCTGGCATTTTTTAAAAATTGTTCCTCGTTATAAAATTGTGCTTGCAAAGGGGGAAGATTGTGGATGTTGTACATTCCACCACCGCAACACCATTTTAGTCTGGTTTTTTCTTCTTGGAACAACGGAGCATGGCAATGTCGGCATTTAAATACATTTTCAGCGAGTAGCGATACAACTTTCAATCTGAAAAATTTAAAAAAATTAAAAAATACAATACATTTCAAAATAAAATTAAACCAAGTGATTAAGATCAAATGAAAAAATAGAAAAAGAAACATATTGACAGTTTGTGCAGGGGTCGACTCCAACACTGAAGCGGAATGATGGTTATATTAACTATAAAATTTAAAAATGCTAGATTTTAGATTTTATTTAACCATGTTGACAATTTTTTTTATAATTTTGACCATGGTAAAAATAATTGATATAAAATTTAGTGAAATTTAGATATTAAATTACCTGATTGGCAAGATCGATTTTAATTGATTAGCAGAATATTTTGCTAAACATGTGTTTTCTTCGCGCTGGTTTTTATTTGCTCGATATTTTTTGCAGCACTGTTGTTTACAGCAGGATTGGAGTGAGAGTATTTGATCACGGCGTTCCTGTGCACTTCCGGATTCGATTTTGTATATTGTTGAACAGCTGTTCTGTGCGTATTGGGCTTAGCCTTAGTGTATTTTTTGTTGCTCTCAATATTGCGTTGAGGAAGAGAAGATGTAACTGTTGGTTTACCTCGACAAATTCTTTTTGGTCTACCTCTTGGTATTGCTGTACTCGCTTCTTCAACTATCTATAAACAAAATGTAAAATATAACTAAAATAATTTAGTTTAGTTTTTAAAATTTATATCAAATTATGTAAAAAAATTCAAGTATAAAATGTTAATTTATTTTACTTTAATTATTATAATGCATAATTAATACCTGAACAGATTCTGTTGGAAACGGCGATAATAATTCACGATCTTGTAATATTTTCAATGTGTGTCTACGTAGTTCACTTGCTATATAGTGTTGGTTTTCTGGATGCAAATCTAGAACAATAGATGTTGCAAAGCAATAGCAAAACTCCACAATCATAGCCATTTCCTTGATTTTGTACAGCGAGGAACTTGATTTCGGTAATTCTTGTGGAAATAGGGCGCTTAAATATAAAACATGATGCTGATGCAATACACCAGAATTTAAACTATCGTAAATAAATAGAATCGTCGTCATAATATGTGCAAATCCAATGTCCAACCCTTGCATCAATAAACTAAATAATATTTGGATATCTCGGATCTTTCAACAGGCTAAAATATTCAAAATAATAACAGAATTGTTCTTATTATTAAAATACTTTGTCCCTAGTATGATCCCAAGATATTTTCTTAAACTCTTACAAATCAACTTTGTTTTTTGTGGAAATTTTTAAAAAACGGATATGCATACTGAATATTTTTAAATTGTATAAAAAAGCTAGAATTGTAATATTGATATTGTTAATCCAAATTTGTTTTCTTAAACAAAACTTTAAAATTAATCATATTGAAAATTATTAATAATATTCCTCGTAACCTAAATACATTTGTAATCATTACCGAAATAAATTATGTTTCTTACCAAATTTAAATTAAATTAATCTTTATATTTTTGATTCTATTTATAACCATTTTGAAATTTTACTACATGTTTACATTACTAAATTAAATTTTGGCTCTTTTCATTATTAAAAATAAAAATTTATTGATTAGTTAAAAAATTCATTCTACTTATTTTGTAAAATTATTTTTTAGTAAAATTTATTATTATATTTTTAAAATGAACAACAAAATTTGAGTTATGTTTCTGTTTATAAAGATGGTCTTTCTAATAAATTTAAAATTTAATTTTAAAAATATTTAAAATGTATTAAACGATTTTCTTTCAGGTAATTTTATTAAGTTTGCAATATATTACCCAAATTAATGTTTGTTTCTTAAAATTACGAATATAAACTTATAATTTTGCATTCCTAAATTTATAAACTATTTTGCAATGAAATTAACATTTTACATTACTAAATTAAATTTTAGGTCCTGTTCTTTTACTTAAAAATTAAAAATTTATCGCGTTGTCATGGTAAATTCAACATTTTGTAAAATTATTTTTAGAAAATTATTATATTTTAAATAAAAAATAATTTATATTTTTATCTGATAAAGATGGCCTTTACTAATAATGTCATTGTAAATGAATTTAGTCTTTTAAAATATTATTGTTAAATTAATATAATATTTACAAATATAATAAGAACGATTTTGTATTTCAGTGGTAATTTTATTAAGTTTGCAACAATAATATTAATCCCAGTAATAATTGTTTGTTTTTCGAAAAGTTATCGGAACCAAAAAACGATTATAAGCAATTCTAAGATTTAAAAACTATTCTTGCAATAAGAAAATTTATTGTAATGGAGATTTTATTTGCCCGGTTCGTTTTAAATAAAAAAACCAAAAACAATCGCGGTTGTCATGGTATTGAACACTACAAAAAATTTGTTTCGCGCCGAGCCGTCAAAATTATTGAAACCATGCAATTACAAAAATTAATTTATTATTTTTAACCATCGATTTAAGTAGATTATGAACATTAATTAAGCAAGATTTTGTCTTTTTATTATTAAATCAATCAAGTTAATAAAGACAATTTTTCACTTACAAATCTCGTCGAATAAAGGATGAAAACTACAAAAACACTTTTTTTAAAAACAAAAGATTTTTTTATTAAGTTAAATTTATTGTCAAGAAGATAGTGTCTGTGGAACAGTTTTTTGTAGGACTAACTTCTTTGGCATTTCTTTACGTTTAAGATGTTTTGATTTTGACGCAACTCTCAAATTCAGAAAATGATGATATCTAGCCAAAAACGACTGAATCGAATAACCAAAAATACGGGTTATTTTATTATTTTATTATTTTTATGTTGAATGTAGAAAAATTTTTTGGCAAATAGCGGCGTGGTGAGGGGGAGGTCTTCCGAAACCTGGCCGATTTGGCGTGGAATAACATTTATCAATATCTTACAATCATTTTCATATAATGTAACAACAGTAATAATAATTATATGCTTTTATCGCAAATGCAGAATTTCTTTGCTTTGCTACCCCACTATTTGTTTCGTTCACGTAAAACTAAAACATAAAGGAACAATATACTTTTTCTCGCAAATCTACCTGACATGTCGACAACCGACGATTTTATATTTGAAACAAATGAAATATATTTATTTCTCTACTAATGTTGAACATTTTGTAAAGAAATCTTTTATAAATTTCTTCCGTTCCTTCTACAAAGTTAGCCCGACTGTGTTTAATTATTAACTCGCAAAACTAAAACGAAAAGGCACTATAACCTTTTTTCGAAAGCCCATCCCATCATGCCCAAAACTGATGATTTTAAGTTTCAACTAAAACGCTCCCAGTTTGTAAGGAAAATTTTGAAGTTTGCAGTTTTTGTTAGATTGTGCCTTCCATTTGGCATTTTCGACTAAATGTGTAATACAAATAAATTTGCATCTTTCGAAATGCTATCCGATAGTGCCGTCATATTTTATTAGAATATTTGACGAAATTCGCGTATTTTGCTCAAAATGATGCAAACCATTCAGAGTGCCTTAGCGTCCTTTTAACCGACAATATTTAATTTAAAACGGCTGCGAAATTGGCCTCTAACCGAATATCATTTTTATTTATCTTAGGTTTTTTGTAAATCTACCGTGGAAAGCGTGAGAAGCGAGCGCAATTTTTTAAAAGTTTTCAAGGGGTATCCTTGCGATTTCTATTTTAAAAATTAAATGTAAAAACTGAACATTTTGCAACAAAATTTTTTATAAATTTTTTTTGGTTCGTCGCCAATGTAGGCCCGACTGGGTTAAATTTTTAAAATACTGACAAAATAAGGTTTCTATCCGATTTTATGGCCGGAATTAGTACGAAAAACTTTAAATTTAGTCATGCCAGCTGATTTAAAACTGAAAAACCTTTTTTGCAATTATTTGCATCTTTGCTAAGTAACATTGGCTGTGTTCAGGCTAAGGTCGTCAAAATATTTTTTTTCAAATTTTTGAAAAATAAATATTTTTTTAATTTTTCGACATCCACTCGCAAAACTAAAACGAAAAGGTGCTATAACATTTTTTCGAAAGCCCATCCCATCATACCCAAAACGGACAATTTTTAATTGCAGCTAAAACGTGTCCAGTTTGTAAGGAAAATTTTGAAGTCTGCAGTTTTTTTCAGATTGTGCCTTTATTTGGCGTTTTTCGACTAAATGTGTAACACAAATAAATTTGCATCTTTCGAAATGCTATCCGATAGTGCAGTCATATTTTAAATATTTGACGAAATGCACGTATTTTGGTCAAAATGATGTAAACCATTCAGAGTGCCTTAGCGTCCTTATTAAACGACAAAAATTTAATTTCAAAACGGCTGCTTATGCCTCTAACCGAATAGGATTTTTTGTTTGTTTTTTCGTAAATCCACCGTAAAGTAAGCAACGCATTTTAATTTTCTCACGATTTCGAAAATAAAATGTATTTAATTTTGAATCAAGCGGGTTTTATTTATTTCCTACTAATACTGAACATTTTGCAATAAAAATTTTTATAAATTTTTTTGATTCGCCCACAATGTTGGCTCGACTGAGTTAAATTTTTAAAATAGCGACAAAATAATGTTCTCTCTGATTCTGTCGACGAAAAAGGCAGGATAATATTAAAAGTTTGTCATGACATCTTACCTAGAACATAAAATCATTTTATAAATTTATTGCACGGTTTCCGAGTAAGTTTTGCTTCGTTGCGGCTAGGTTTAGCAAAATATTTTTTTCCAAATTTTTGAAAATTAAAAATTTTTTTTGGTTTTTCCGCACACAATTTCAAAAGTAAAACGGAAAGGTGCTATATGTTTTTTGAAAATTTGCTCCTTCACGCTCCAAACTGACCATTTTCAGTTTTAGATAAAGAGTTTTGTTTTCTGATTTGCTCCTTATTTGTCGTTTATCGCTAATAAAGTTTTCTTATCGCTGTGGTTTATAGGAGCTTAAGACCTGTATTCTCTAATAATAAGTCGTCAATTACATAAAGATCCTTAAAAAAATGCTAAAACTTGGTTTACACCCAAAATTTTGATGCATTTGTGTCATAAGTTTAGTTGAAAATCAAGCTTTTCCTTTCGTGAAAGCATCTTTTCATAAGGGATTAGTTGCAGAATACCCAAGTAAATAAAAGGGTTCGCCTACTTTATTTGTTGAATTGTTGCATTTTCTAACCTTAAAACTGTGGATATTCGAATTATTGCAGCTCAAGCTCACATTAAATCGTGCGTTTGTTGCTTCCAAACTCATTAATCTTGGACTATTCTCAAAGCTAATTTTGAACGGCGTCAAGAATTTGAAAAAATTTGCCAATTTTTGCCATCGAAAGGATCTAAATTTTGAATAGGCGGTGCCACACACATCAAAAGGTGTATTCCAGAATTTTAAGTACCGAGAAATATTCAAAATACCAATTCGTAATAAATTTATTCAACGCAATTTTCGCTCAATGAGTGCGACCGAGAGAGAAAGTGATGCGCTCTCTCGCACCCGTACGCAATAAAACTTTTCGTAGCGGTCGGCCATTTTGTTCGACAAATTAAACCTTGACGTTTGACGTTTAGAAAAATGTATATCGCGATTGTGAAAAAACGGTACGTCCAATCGAAAAAACTGTAAGAACCAATTTTGTGCGCCAAATCGAGCTCTTAGCGTAGGTTTAAACGGCGATCGATTCCGACCGGAAACGGCCGAGCCACGCACGAAAGAGCGGTGCGCGTAAATAATAAAACTTGCCGCTCAAAAATGAGGCATTTCCCGAGGCGCGACCTATCAATTTTTTTCCAGAATCGCAAATCTAAAATCAAGGCGAACCGACCGAGCCTAAGAAGATAAAAATCTGGCCACAAATGAGCGCTCCAAACGAAATCCCCGCGATACGCCCTAAAATCTAAACGTAGCAAAAATTCAAAAATCTATTTCCGACAAAAGTTCCTATTTTGCGTCCCACACCCCCTCCCAAAATTTAATCAAAATCGTCGAAAAACCGCGGAAGGAGTAGCAAAAAAACGAAAAAAAAGCGGAAGCGTCGCGACAGGCGCACCGGAAAAAAATTCAAAAAATTAAAACTACTTTCCCACAAATCCCCACCCCGAATTCCACATTTTTTCGGACCCTTTCGCCTCCCGTTTCGACCCTTCCCGTGCCCCCCACCCAAAATCCGACATTTTTCCCGTTCAATCCCCGCCAAACCCCATAAGCCCACCAAATTTTGACCCTCCACGACCGCCCCACCTATACCCCGTAAATTCCGAGTCAGTCAGTGACGGGGTTAACTTTATATATATTAATAATAATATTATTAATATTTTATTTCATAATTAAAAGTACACCCTGTATATAATTCATTTAAATTATTATAACCAATAAGCAAAATTTTGTATTTAAATAAATAAAGTGCACATAGCACATACCATGGTAAAACATATCAAGTGCAATTTAACAATGTAAACTAATCAAAATTAATAGGTCAAAACTTTATGAACTGTAATCGATGTAAATCGGCATTTTTGTAATTTTGTATATAAACATTGTAAATATTTTTAATAATCGTACTATCATCAGGACCGTCGTTCAATAACAAGACGACGCGTCGTCTTTTTATTACTTCGACTCGCTTTGGTTGATAACTTAAGACGCTTTTCCGAATATCCCGATTGAGTCTGATCGGGAGCAACTAATCCCGATTGAGTATGATTGTCACAAAACCTGTGACAAAATTAATAAAAGGACTTGAAATAATATAAAAACTTGGAGTTATGACTAGAGACGGTCATTAGGCTGGTTGTTAGCGAGACCAACTGCTAACGCTAAGGCGGCCGGTTCGAATCCGGACAGAAGCTCACTTTGTTGTGGCCGTTTTCGTGCCTCGAAAGGTACGTAAAGCCGGTGGCCATCCTATGTCGATAAATTTCCAGCATTAACAAAAAATATTCACATCATACTTCAGATGTAAAGCAATTAATGCTCACGATACTAAAAGTGGCTTCGGAATATAGCCGATGCTACTGACAATTAATAAACAGGTCAACATATCTGGACATACAGGGTTATCCGAGCCAAGCAAAGAAGTTATAACTTATGATTTTGGAAGAACAACATTAATGTTATCCCTAAAATTATGTAACAAAGATAAACCTGTAAGCGAAAAAATATATAAAAATACAAAAATAAAATTGGGTAGGACCTTGTTTCACAAGTAAAAAATTAAATTAAATTAATTGTTCAATTAATTTTTTCACCATTTTAATTAATATACAATTGGCTTTTTTTAAAAAATAAACAAACACAACCGGAAAAAATTCAAAGAATTTAAAATGAAACCCAAATTTAAAAATTATTTTAATTGTAAATATTTTAATTTTTAAAAAACCCAAAAATTTTTCCCAATAAACCGTGTTTCAAACCCAAATTTAAAAATAATAAGGATGAATTATTTTCTTTTGTTCAATTTTCTTCGAAACCGTTGGAACCCCAAATTGGGGAAATTAAATAAATTTTTTGGAAATATTAAATTTATGAATGATTTCAAGTTCCTTTCCCCCAACCCCCAAATTTAATAAGGGAATTTTTCAAACGGAAAGATAGACTAAGGGTTCGGGCGTTCAATTTCCACGCCCCGGGCCATTTTTGCCTAACTTTCGCCCGTTTGGCAACATAAATATTACTCACAATAATTATTCTTCGACTTTCTCGGGGGAAATTTCCCTGTATGCCCAAAATTTTTTAAAAAGTAATCGGCATATGTTTCTAAAATTAAAGTACATTTAAAATAATAAATTTTAGAAGAAAGATTTAAAAAATCAAAATTAGGGAAATTAAAAATAAGAATTTTTCAGGCAAAATTAATTTTTTGGAATTCCAATTTTTAAAAGATTTTAAAAATTTTTTTCCCAAAAATTTTAAAATTTTAAAAACCCCTTTTTTTTTTTAAAAAAAAAATAAAAAAAATTTTATATAAATTTTGGGGGGGTTTTTTCCCCAAAAAAAAATTCTTTATAATTTTTTTTTAAAATTTAAGGTTTCCCCCCCCTTTTTTTTTTCCAAATTTTTTAAAAAAAAAAAAAAAAAAAACCTTTTTTAAAAAAAAGGGGGTTTTTCCCCAAAATTTAAAAAAAAAATTTGGGGTTTTTAAAAAAATTTTTTAAAAGTTTTTTAAAAAAAAAAAAAATTTTTTAAAAAAAAAAAAAAATTTTTTTTCCCAAAAAAAAATTTGGGGTTTTTTTAAATTTTTTAAAAAAAAAAAAAATTTCCAAAATTTTTTTTTTTAAAAGAAAAAGAAATTTTTGGAAATTTTTGGGGAAAAAATTTTTTTTTTAAAAAAAAAATTTTTTTTTAAGAAAAAAAAATTTTTGGGGGGGGGGTTTTTTTTTTTTTGGGGGGGAAAAAAAATTTTTTTGGGTTTTAAAAAAAACCCGGGGGTTTTTTTTTTTTTTTAAAATAAAAAAAAAATTTTTTTAAATTTTTTTTTTAAAAATTAAAAAAATTTTAAAATTTTTTCCCCTTTTTTAAAAAAATGCAAAATTAAAATTTTAAAAATTTTGGGTAAAAATTTTTAAAAAAAATTTTTTATTTAAAAGGGCCCCCCAAAAAACAATTTAAAAAAAAAATTTTTAAAAAAAGGGGAAAAAAAGTTTTTTTTTTTTTTAAAAAAATTTTTTTTTTTTCCCCAAAAAAAAACCCCCTTTTTAAAAAATTTTTAAAAAAGGAAAAAAAAAATTTTTTTTTTTCCTTGGAAAAATTTTAAAAATTTTTTTTTTTTTTTCCCCAAAAAAAAGAAATTTAAGGAAAAAAGGGTTTTTTTAAAAAATTTTTAAAAAAAAGGAAAAAAAAAAAAATTTAAAAAATTTTTTTTACCAATTTGAAATCAATCAGGTGGTTTAATTCCAATCTTATCACATAATGAAATAAAACAATTGAATTTGTATCCTTTAGCTGAAACTTAGTCCAGGATGTCCTTATTCCGTGCCAAATTGCAGTTAGTATAATAAAGTGGTAGAAGGTTTAAGGAGTGTTCTCAAATTCGGGGATAGCAACAACGTTCTACCACTTTTATTAAGAGGAATTTGAATTCAATTGGAGATCTGGTAATCAAGCGGTGTTTGTTCAGGTTAGGCACACAAAGTCATATTGAGGTTAAGAATTCAGGAACCAACTGGGGCGGATTAGTTACCAGTTGAAAATAAATAACCATGGAACCAGGGCTTAAAGACCATTTTCTCTTATCAACTGTGGTACAATTTCGAATTGATACAAGTTATGAAATCTTCATAAATTATTATACGGAAATTGCGTAAAGAATGAAAATACGTTTGCAGCGTTTGGTTAATTGAAAACAAATTGAATATTTGGAAAATTTATAAGGGAATTTTGCCAATTAAAATTTAAAAAAGTTTTTGTTAGGTTTTTTTCCTAATGGGGTAATTTTTAATTATTTTCCCATGTGAGTGGAACAATTTCGAGCTTATCTATGGTAAGCGTTATAACAGCGCATATGAAGAACACATACGTATGAAGATGTACATAGAAAATTGCAAGAAAATTATCAACTTGAAATGAATCAATTTGGAGACCCTCGAACTAAAGAATTCGTCACAACATAAATGGTTTGAAAACAAGTCGTTCTTGGTAGTTTTGGAAATAATGGATGCCAGAATGATTTGATGACCAACGCTTACAACTACATCAAGTCAAATTAAGGAACGATATTACTTCCACTTATAGGAGGAATTTACTGCAACTCCAGTTCCACCGATATGGTTATTGATCACGCGGTAATGTTCTGCTGTATAAATTCAATATGAGCTTGTTTGCTAATTTTATTTATGAATAAACTATATTTTTAATTTTATGAATAACAATTACTAAAAAATGCAATTAAAAAAACAACAGATAGTTGTCAAAATAACATGCAAATTAAAAGAATCCAACATATGGATCCATCCGATATATCAGCCATTACCAGGAATTTATTACGTGGACATAATATAGCATCATCATGAACATAGTTTATAACCGTACTGCGATTATCTCTTGACCGCTATGCTGCATTTTCTCAGCTTTCATTACTCAACTCTCTTGAATATACGAAATACAAATATTTTCTATGTGGCATTGTCTTTATGCGGTCCTATTTACCGCATAAAAAAAGTGTTTTTAAATGTGTTGCAAACAATATATTTTAGAGCCACTTATGAAGTTTCGGGACATTTCAGGAGCTGACACACACAAATAAAAAGAGAAGACACTAATTAACAGCAACAATCGATTAGTAAATTGTAGATTTAAAACAAATAATATGCTCACAGTTCTAGCAGTGACTTCGGATCTTATCCGAGGCTGCTGCTGGAAAACACAGGTCGCAGACCTCACGTAAGAAGAAGAAGAAGAATCGATTAGTGGCTGCGACGAAGTGCTATATAAACGAATTATTGCACGACAATAAGCAACCCATCCATGAGGGAAATTGGGATATCGTTCTGAAGGCACCAATATATTACTTCAACTCGTAGAAGAGCGACACCTTGTTGAATTTTTATAATCATATCTACAATATTAGATACTTACCCAAACAATGGCTAAAGTCAGCATTTACTTGTGTTTACCAGTATTTACTTCGTTCATTGACTACGATAAAGTGGGACATGACAGTATACTCATTCGCTTGCTGCCGGTAACCTGTAGAGGCTTTCCAAGATCGTGTAGTCAACCCCGGTGAATGAGGCATATCTAAAGGGCTGACGTAAGAGGTAACAGGGTATAAGGTCCTGTCCAAAAATCTGTTTATTGGGCACGGAAAATGGAATCAGACAAAGAATTAACTACTACGATGCAGGGAAGCTTCGGAACTCCACCATCGGTCGGTTTGGTGGGCGTTGGAGCGGTCCCCCACTAATCGTCAGCAAGCGACTACTCTACGCCCTGGTAGGTGACCAGCCCTGGACGTATTCCACTGCGTCTTGAAGGGATGTGGAAAGATATGAGAGTAATAAGGAGGAGGACCTGGGTGACGTCAATAAATTCAATAAAGTGATCATTTAACACTTTTTGTTTTGTTTTGTATCATTGTTGAACATTGCAGTAAAACTTGGTTTTAGTGTATGAAGTTCTCTTCCACCAACGGAAAATGTTATGACCTTTGTAATCGGGTTTTCATATAATAAAACTTTAAATCATTTTATTTTTCTTATTTATTTAAAGCTTTCTTATTCTTAAAATGTAAGTTTATCCTTCATTTTTTAATTGCTGACATATTTTCTATATAAGTACCCAAGTACTATAAAATACCTAACTTGCGCAAATGGATTGCAATTAAAATTAAAAGCATTAGTAGAATTATCTACTTCTGTAGATGAATAACATGATTTTAAATCAGTCAAGTTTATAAAATAAATACTAAAAAACGTATAAAGAAAAGACAATACTTTTGTAGGACCCTATATAATCTCTTCGTTATTACCACAAAATAAAAAAATTATTAACAATAAAAATAATAAATTCGAAGTTGTTGATTTAAAAGATTTGAAAAAAACAAACTTAATTTCAGATGTTTCTGGTTAGTAGCTACTGCAGACGAACCAATTTATAGACAAATGATTTACAACCTTAGACTAGTTTCCATAAAATTAGGAACACTCAACGAAACTTCATCTTGGACTTTCTTTCAGATTTTGACAGTATTACCATTACCAAATAAACCAACAAATCTCACAATCAATCGATCTTTTAGAAGAAATCAAATTCATGACTATTCTGAAAATATGCAATTACCATTTGAATTTTTGCCAGTCCCCACCCCAAAAACTTTTAAATAGTTTAAAACGATAGAGGTACAAACGAAAGTAAAGGATGCACAGTCGATTTAGACCAGACTCTTTGAATTAAAGATTCAAAATGGGAGGGGAAATGCACATTAATATTGTTTAAAAGCTGGATACACGGCTTCGCCGGGGTCGCATTAAAATAAAATACTTTGCCTTTGTCTGAAGTATTTTGATTTTGCAGGGTTGCTTTACCCGAGCTTAATGCATAATGACAAAATATCATCAAATTAGTTTAGAAAAACGTAGTGTAGTTATTACGCTTTATAATCAAAAAAACTTTGCGTTATATTGCAAAAGAATTAAATTTGTCTCTTAAGGGAGTTCACTATACTATCACGCGGTTTGAAACTACTAACAGTTTAAGTGATAAAAAACAAAGTGGGAGACCAAACGTGACTTCAAATCAAGAAGATCTGTTTATCGCTACAACTAGCAAGCGGAATAGAAGATTTACGGCACCTCAAATAAGGGCAGAGGTTAATATTTCAAGAGAAAATCCGGTGTCAACATCTACGATTAAAAGAAGGTTGATGGGTGCCGGACTTTTTGGCCGTGTAGCAATTCGAAAACCGCTTTTAAGACCGCAAAATAAAAAACGTCTTCAATGGGCAAAATTACATAAGCATTGGACGTTGGATCAATGGAAAAGGTTCTTTGGACCGATGAATCCAAATTTGAAATTTTGGTAGTAAAGAAGAGTATTCGTTCGCAGAAAGAAGCCTGAAAAATGATACATGAATGTGTAGTTCTAACTGTGAAACATGGGGGGTCAGTGTTTGTTTGGGGATGTTTTTGTGCTTCTGGGTAGCAGACTTAGTAGAAATTAAAGGAATCTTTCGTAAAGAAGATTATTTAAAATTTTACAAGAGCACACGTTACCATCGGGATTGAGGATAATTGGCTCTTCTTTACATTACAGCAGGATAACGATCCAAAACATTCATCTCGGTTATGTAGGGGCTATTTAGAAGATCAGGAGCAAAAAGTGTTCTGAAAATATGGTTTGGCCGCCACAGTCGCCTGATCTAAACCCTATAGAGTTGTTGTGGGATGAACTCGATAGAGAGATTGGAAAACGTCTACAACATCAAAAAAACACCTTTTATATAAACTACATGAGTCATGGAATGCCCTAGCTAAAGTTAAATTAAAAACTAGTTGCTAGAATGCCTAGAATTGTGCAGCAAGTAATTAAAAGTAACAGAGGCTATTTCGATGAACAAAAATATAAAGAATTTATGTAAATTTTAATTTTTTACATTTTTACCTTTAAATGTAAGTTATTAATGTACATATTCAAAACTTTTATATAAATAAAATAAAATATGTAGAAATACCAAAAATATTAAAATTAGTATATTATTATCCTGTTTCCAAACTTTTGGACAGTGTACACACATACACACACACAAACCCACATACATCCATTTATATATTGTGATGTAAAATTTTAGTTTGATTTAATTTAGGGGTGAAGACAAATTATTGAATGTAAATTTTGTTTTAAAATTGGTATTAAGATTGTATGAGAGACGTGTGGTTGATAGTGATTATAAAAGAATAGAACATTTTGTTATCGAATATAAATTTTTGTAATAAAGGGGTCGAAAGGAAAGAAAGTGTTGGAAGTTTTATTTGACCGCTGAGTTAGCTTGAATTAGGGTAAATGACTGTAGTGAAAATTACAGGACAATATATAGATACTAGCTAGATACTCGGCTTCCGGGACCTCACTAATAAGAAGAAAATACTTTGCCTTCGTCTAAAGTACTGTGTTTTAGGCTTTTCGACTTCGTGATTTTTAAAACAAATTTAAACGGGTGGAATGGATTATAAAATATAATATGGATAAACTTTTATAGCAATCAAGTCGATAATCGTTTTAGTTTACTACCAATACAAACATTTATGCCGGTTTCACAAACATTTAAGCTATGATTTCGACTTAAATTTAGACTTAGATATCATAAGCTTAAATAATATAATCGCAGTTTAAATGTTTGTGAAACCGGGCATTAATTATATAAATGTATTATTTAAAAAGATATTATAGTACTTTAACTAAATGGATTCATCATCATCATACAACAAGCGACAAACATGTTGGAGTACCTGGAAGACCACATTTTGTCGTCAGATGAAAGAATGAATTTGGGATCCCACGAAGCAATCTCACGAAGTTGCGATATTGAGTCACAGCAATCACTTTGTGGCACGAATCGTACAAAATACCAGGACTTGAAAACTGGTTATTATCACGTTTACATATCATCAGATAAGAACAAATCTGTTTCTTATCATGAAATTTTGCCTTCTCAATTAAGAGAATTTTTTGCTCCTCGTAAGCCTAGACGGAGAGAATTGAGAAAAGCATACAAGAAATGCAAATCAACCAAACAAAAACCTGATATGAAAAATCTCGCCGAGCAGAACGGCCTTGAAGAATATCAGGTACAAAATTGGTTAAGAAAGAAAGAACAAGAACAAAAAAGTTAAAAAATAAATACGTTAAAACATTATAACTAAATTGCCAAATTAATGATCAATCCCATGTAGTACCAGTTTACCGGTGCATTTAACGAACTCCTGTGGTCACGGACCATGGAGAGAATCACCGAGTGGAGTCTCAGAGCTGCTACTCTGGGCCAGTTACTTCTCAGATAGGACGGTATCGTAGTAGTTGTCGGCAAAACCCAAAGCTTTACTAAAGAAATTAGCAGAGGTTGCCCGCAAGGGTCCGTTGTCGGGCCTGCCGTGTGGAATCTCATGTTAGACATACTACTACATGACCTGGACTGCATAAAAAAAAGCATATGCGGGCGACGTACTAATCCTAATCGAGGGCAATAGTAGGTTAGCTTTGGAAAAGCGCAATCGAGAGGTCTTAGCTCAAATACTAGAATGGGGAGACCTGATGGAAATGCGCCCATCTGAAAAGAAGACAGTTTGCATGCTTCTAAAGGGACACCTATCCGGTAATCGCAAACCCTCAATAGTGACGGGCGACCTGAGGGTACGACTTGTTGAACAAACGAAATACCTGGAGATCGACGTTGGTGCGCGCTTGAATACCAAGTATGTCATACGGAGCGAGTGTGTGGGGACATACAATGAAGCTCGAAACCTACCGGAAAAGGTTAAACAGAGCACAGCGAATGGCCTTATACGGTTCACTTAGGGTCTGCAGGACAGTCTCCATGTAGGCGATGTAGATAATCGGGGATGCCCTTCCTTGGGATCTCGTAGTTAGATCCAAGAAGGAGCAATATAGTTATCGAAAGGGTCTCGCCCCGGGGCGGTGGGAACTGACGGGCCAAGAAGAGCGCAACAACTCAAATAGACAACTAAACAAAACTCTGCAGGAAAAGATAATGCACGAGTGGGGAAATATAAATATCATAAACTAAATGAACACAGTCATAAGTAAACTGATACCATAATGACGGACTTCTTAAGGATCGCATTATGGAACGCCAATGGGCTCCAGTCAAAAATACAAGAAACTGAACTATTTATAAAAACTAATAATATAGATATTCTCCTCATATCCGAAACACATTTAACCTCAAGATCATACATCAAAATTCATCAATATAAAATATATACCACAAATCACCCTGATGGAACGTCACATGGAGGAACTGCTGTTATAATTAGAGAAAGTATATTACACCATGAATTGAATAAGTATGAAGCTAACTTTCTACAAGCCACTACAATTCAAGTCAACAAATTACAAAACTCCATAAATATATCTACAGTGTATACTAGGCACAATATTAAAAGAAGATATAAAACCGTTCTTTAAATCACTTGGTCACAGATTTATAGCAGGCGGACTTTAATGCTAAACACACAACCTGGGGTCACGATTGATAACTAAAGGAAGAGAATTTTGAAAATTATTAATGAAAAGAATTATTACATCTTATTAACAGGAGAACCAACATACTGGCCAATTTATGTGGATAAGGTTCCATCATATAACAAATATAACAAAATATAAATGCAATGATCGAAAAATTTACAAAATGGCGTGTTTTCAAGTTCAGTTTACAGATCGGTTAATGAACGAAAAAAGTCAAGTCTTTAGCAATTAACAGAAAAGATGTATTTTATTTTCGTACACTGTTGTAATTTTCATAACTCATATTGATAACGATTTGTGAAGCTCAAAGTTGCCGATATTTGAAGGTATTATTACTCGAAATATTAATATAAATACATTTTATTTTTAAAATTTTAAAATGTACAGAAATAGTTTTATGTTTTAACTAATTAAATTTTTGAATCAATTAAAAGTATTAATTATTAATGGAGAAAACTTAACTTATATAAGGCACTGTATTTCAACCACAATATAACCACCTTAAGTGGACCACATACCAATAATAGGCCCCCTGTCCACTACTGGTTGACCATTCCCAAAAGCAAGTCACAAATAAGCTGATTATTTTCAAATGCAATCATAGGGTTGTCGGCTATTAAATCAAGGCTAGCATGGCAATTCCTATAATGGGCCAGGTAGACCACTGTAATATCATAGCCTAGAGTTGGGTTCATATAGTGGACCACAACAACAAATTTTGTGAAAATATTTATTTACCGATTACATCATATCAATTTGATTAATTAAAACAATTTCTACCATTTAAGTCTTAAACAGTGAAATAAATATCAAAACTAGTGTATACCTATAATAATTTATATAAAGCCTGCTTGGCCAAAGTTCACTTGATTTAACAATTTTATTTATTTTGTGAATAATTTGGTAAACATCCAAAATATTATTAATGCTTGTTTTCATTCTAACATTGCACTGTACTTCCTAAACTTGACTTTTAGTTCTCTGTGCAATATTTACGTACCACTATACCTATTAATAAACAAGACGTACGTAGTCTATAATTATTAAGTCATCACCATCATTAACTATTGATAATATAATGATATACTTTTTAGCAGAAATGGAAGAGCCACAAGATAAAGAAATATACTTTGATGATATTAGAGTTGAAGTGGAAATTCATCAGAAGCGGACCATATTAATATGTCGTCGGTGATAATTAGCCGACAAATAATTACCACTGCTATGCAGGAACCATAAAACAACCACCCCCGGAACCAAAAATTGAAAAAGTTGTAAAAACATCGACGTCAGCTCCTCTTAATGGAAGTCCCCAGGAGCCATCTCCGGTAGCAGCTCGAAAAATTCAACAAATCAAGAATATTCGCAAGAGAAACCTGTGGAATACACGACGACAATCGAAACAGCAAATATACAGGGTTCAGATCCTCACATTCAAATTGAAGGTTTCAATTTAGTGAATCGCACGACGATGTTCAAGTTAGTGTGAAATACACATATTTGGATTCGGTTCCTTCTGCCTAATACCAAACGTCGCATTTCGCTTCCGACGGAAGTCAGTACATACATCAACCACAGTACCAACAAAGTCAAAGTTTGGAATTGCACAAAGACCAGACGACAGTCCACCTAATTCGGTATTATACAAGGCGATCCAAATTTAGGTTCTTTTCGCAAGTCAATATTGGATTTGATTAACGATAATAAAATCGGTAGTATTTTTTGATAACGTAAAGTGTATAAATAAATATATCCAAGTGCTGAATGTAAAAATTTACTTTTTTTTATAAACTTGAATTTCTGAATTTATTGGAATTTTCCCGAGTTATGAGGTGCAAAACTCTCAATCGTCGAACAACCACGTAACCCTTATTGGTCATGGTGAAAATAGTCATCAGTATTCTGTTTCTGTAACGAGGACACCCACCACTGCTAACTCTTCGGAGTATACCACATATTCTGGTTTGCAAGCAGGATCCGAGAGCATTGCATACCAAAATTTTCCTGGAAACTGTACTACGTGGACGCAAATTGAAGATGGATATGAAGCTGGCACACCAATACAGGATGTGGACATTAAGGAGTATGTTAATTGCGGAGCAAGCATAACGCCTCTTTGTCGACGAGATGGTACTGGACATTGTTTGTGCAATGCCTGTGGACTATACAATAGGATTAATGGTGTTAATCAACCTCTTGTAGTACGTACAACCAAAAAACCACCAACGGTAAGTTGGAATAGGTTCAAAATCTTTCAACCAAATTATTTTTTGAGATATCCCAAGAACAATTCTTATGTGATTGCAAATACACGGATGAGTAATGTCTAATTAATTATACATTTATATCCATCGAATTACACTTTAATGTAAACAAAGCTAGCACTAAAGTAAGTGCTGATAAGATTTAATTAATTAATGCACACTTCAAGTACCTTCAAGATAAGTATTTAATATTGAGTTACTAGGACTTTCCTTCGCTACAAAATAATTTATAATTTTTTTAACGACACAGGTTGTTAGAGGAAAATAATTTGACAAAACTAAAAAAAAAATTTTAATTTTTACACTCGGTGAACTGAATTTCTTTTCATAGCAAGCAATTGTTAAGGTTTTAATCGGGCGTTAGAATGCCAAGATATTAAAATGCATTAAAGCTTTGCAGTCGCTAATCTCGGAGGCGGCTGGCAAATAAAGACTTGCCTTTCCGCTTTTCGGACGATTTAAAATTTATCGCGAACAATTCTATTAAAACGGCAGCTGCTAAAATGCAAATAAAAACACTTACCTCCCTGACCAGATCGGTAATTAACAAGATCTCGTTTCTACAGGTGGCTTCTAGCAGCTGCTGGCACCCACTTCCACGGGGTCAAATTTTTCGCGTTTGACACTACGGACACTGTCACACTGGCCCAGGTGAAGTTGATCGCTGGTCGTGATGGATGGCACTCCTGAAGTCTTACAACAGCGGGGGGTGTTTTGGTGTTCCGCTTATGAGTAATAGACTGGTTAGCTGGTTAACTCGGCGAAAGCTGATCATCCGGCGACTTAAGTCGGAACAAAAAAAGACTTTGCCCGAAAAATATTTGAAGTCCGCTTCACAAGATCGCAAACCTTGACCTCGGTGCGCGTAAAAATTTGCACGTTTCGTTATCGGTGAAGCTTTAGAAAGACAGCTGGTATTTCTCAACCTTGAGAATTTTTGTACATGAAATAAATCTCGATAACTCAGATCCGCCGTGGCGTCAAAATCAAAACCCGTTTTATATCGGTGGTGTCACTTAAAACCGGTATTTTTCACTATTCTCTTCCACTCGGAAAATATTTTCGAAGCTCAAAAAAATGCAGACAAACTTACAACGTTTGACCTCTTCCAACTTGACCGTTAGACTGCCCGCTCTTATTAACGCGTGCGCCGTCCTGTTCACGTTGTCCACGTGAACCCACAGGACCGGCATAGCCTTAATGGCAACGGAACAATGTAAAATTTCCGTAACAAAATGTAAAAAAGCTAATATGAACATCAACAAGTAAAATCACCTTGCTGGATGTCTTCTCTCTTGGGGGAAACGAGCGGTAGCGTTGCATTCGCCGTAGACAACGATGGTACACCAAAGATGGTACTGATGATTCAAACAATATGGCAAAGGTAAGCCAAAATAACGTGTTGCGGAGGTCGACGAAACGTTTATGGCACAACTTCAAGGAGGCGTAACAGAAAACGAACGGATAATCCTTCATATGAAGATATGATAATTTTCTCAAAATTACTTATAAAAAGCCGGTACAGAAAATATATTGAGAATCCAAAATGTTCAAAAATATAATCTCGATTTTAGTGCAGAACCAGCGCTTATAACGTTGAATTCTCATAAACCAACCGAATACTGATCCAAAAGATGGTAACGTTAACACCATTAAAAGAACCAAAAGGACGCCGATATAAAAAACCCTATAACTCGGAATTAACATAATGCGGAAATAATCGTTATCAAACATACCTCAAAGATGTTATTGAAGGGTTTCAACAATTTCAGTGATAACCAATTCTTCCAGGATGTTAAAACTTGGACGGACAAATCCTTCAAACGAAGTTCGGATAATTTCTTCAAAATTGCTTACAAAAGCCGCTACAGAAAATATATCCAAGACAATGACCAATATAAATCCCAAACAACTTGGATTGAAAAAAACTCGATGTTCGTTCAACAATTGGATCACTGTAACGTCCAAAAAACTCGATTTTTGTGCAAAAATTGCAATACGTAAAACTTTTGGAATTGGAAATAAACAGCTGAAAATTGCTAATCTACAACTTGGCGATAAGTAATATTTAGAAAACTAAATTTAAAATTCAAACTGTGTTATCGCATATGGGAGTTTTATAGAATTACTATGAAGGAATCTTCATAGGCCCAGCCCAAAAAATATAAAAAAGATGACATTTTCAAAATAGATTTTCACGCAAACAACTAAGATAGGCAAGGGTTTTAATAATTTGACCCATTTCATTTCCAGTTACAATAACCGGAACGTACAACAAAAATGAAGCAAATCGGCGAGGGTAGTCCCCTTGTGAGTGCACATCATTGATAATACTCGATAAATTTAAATATGTAAAGGCAACAAAATTGATAGTCAAAAACTTTGTAAAAAGATGCACACTAAAAATTTCAAACAAAAAAACGCACAAAAAGGGGTCGCATTAAGACAGATTTGACTATAATTCCTTTTCGAACAATTACAGAAGCTCAAACAAATTTATAGCAATTTACCTCAAACGTTTGACATCAATTTCTCCCATAAATTTCGCCATTCATTCTGCATTCTCCCATCGTCCCTCTTAGTTGTAGTTCAAACGGTAGAAATAAAACCACTTTCAATCAACAATTGGATCACTTTAACGTCTAAAACTAGATTTTTGTGCAAAAATTGCAATACGTAAAACTTTTAGAATTGGAAATCAACAGCTGAAAATTTCTAATCGACAACTTGGCGATAACTAATATTTAGAAAATTAAATATAAAATTCAAACTGTGTTGCCGCATATGGGAGTTCTATAGAATTACTATGAAGGAATCTTCAAAGTAATAAAAATATATTCGTTAGGAAAACAGGACCGTAACACAATATTATTTGTAGAATATGAATAAATTTATTTAATTCAATAAACAATGTCATTGAAGTTTGTTTTGTGGGTAATTAAATAAATACTTTATAAAATAAGATATATTGCACTTCGAATAACGGCTTCAACTTTAAAATATTATTTGTTAATTGTTTTAAAAAATATTTATTGTAATAGCAAACCTTTTTCTAAAATACCAGCAAAAGAAGCAAATATTTGTTATAGTAACAAATTATTTTGATTTTATCCGTGCAATAATCGATTGTGCAAATGATTGGAAAGTATTTAATTTCTTAGAAAAACAATAAAGTAAGCAAAAATAGCAAAACAAAATTTGTAAAAATTAAAGTGATTCTATTTATGTTGATCCAACTAAAAATATTTGCTATAAATGTAAATAAAGTAGGTAGTACTCGTACATTGTTTTCGAAATATTACAAATATCATAATCCTTGTGCAATGCCAGTCCAAAAGAATTAAATAAATTTACCCCTTTTTTTTAGTTAAAAACTTATTAACGATGATGGTAATAAAACAATGGGACTTTTAATGCTTTTTCGCTAATATCTAGAAAATTAAGTGAGATAAGAGAAAAATTGTGGATACCTTTTTGATAGAGAAAATGTGTGTGTGTGTTCAGTAGTCAAATTTTGTGTGTGCTCTACAGCAGAAACTAACAGGAATTTTGAAACCAAATTTTGGATTTTGTATCTATATATTAAGACTTATGCCCAATTTCTTCATCATACTTTTATTAAATATTAAAAAAATTATTTTTAATAATAAAAAGCAAAATCTAATCAGCTCTAAGTCTCACTTCAAAGATACAAAATACCAAATTTAGTTTTGAAATTCTCATTAGTTTTTAAAATATTTTCTATGTAGAGCTTTCTTTTATTTTAATTTACTTCACTTTCGATATCCTTAATATATAACACATATGCAAAATCTGCACCAGCGGATATTATCCGACCCAGGCGTAACATGAAAAAAATATCTAAACCACAAAGATAAAGACTAAAAACAATTGCCAGTTTTATCTGTTATCAAATTTTTAGGTAGAGTCAAGAAACCTGAACTCAAAAGTACACTTTATCTTATAACAGTGGCTTTACCAAATGAAAGAGCATTAAAATACAAGACTTTTAAGGTGAGGTAGGTTTCAGCAGGTCCTTTAATAATTTAAATTAACATATTCACATAAGAAATAGTACATGTAAATGTATTATGGAGCAATATTACGTAATAATTTTATGCATTGTATTTACACTGTGTGTACTGTAGTTGGGTTAACACCAATTTACTGCAATCGCTCCCTGCTATCTGTCGGGTTAACATCCCCAATTTTTAGAGTAGGACCTATTTAGGGGATATTTTTAATGGCTGAGGAAGGTCAGTTTTGATTAACGCAACCACAGCCAATTTTGAATTTTTAAAGTCAATTTTTTCCAAAAATTGTGGGCCGACCTCAAATTTTTTTGTTTAGTATGAAGAGAACGATGTCCTCTTTTATAATTCACTTCAAAAATCATGAAAATCTTAATTCGGGTTTCTTGTCCGTCCCTAAATTTTTGATACTTCTTTAATAATAATTAATTGTGCTTAAATATTTATAATTATAATAATAATATACTTCAATATTAAATAAATTTAATACTAAATCCGCCAATCGGCACACAGTTTATTTTACAATATGTGTGATCAGTCTAATTATTATACCAACTATTAGGCAATTACTAGTTATTCTCTCATATCTTTAGGAAATTTTACCTTACTTCTCAAGTTTCTTTCAAATCTAAGATAAAAAATTCCTGGGTCTTATCAGTTTTAATATCATACATATTGTATTGGATTTTTTTTACTTCTTATAGTTTACTCCACAATTGTGAAAGTTTACAAATTGTTATAAGAAAAACATGCAAATGGAATACCTTATCGGGTGCAATTGCTTTAATATTTTCCGACCATGCTGCTTCGTCTTGTAAAAATGGGAAATAATGCACTCCTTCTTGTTGCAATCTTCTGTTTAGTTATATTTTAGGTGTCCACAGAGTAGATCAATTTTGAGAATAGTCCTAATACTCGTTTCTCTAAAGAGCAGTTGAACATTCGTGCAGAAGGATTCCACCTGTATTAAAAACTTAATTAGTTTAAAATTCTTATAAAAATGTATGTTTTAATTACTTATAATATAGTAAAATTAAATAAAGTAGCACATCAGTGGATTCATATGATCACTGGTTCACTTACCTACAGGTTCGAATAATAAACTTCAAGGAATTTTATAGCGTAGCTCTCCTGCGAACATCACTGTCCTGATGTAGATTTACCCTACAAAATAAACTTTACTAATCATAAAAACCAACATTAGACTAACCCTAGCAAAAAATAACGGTACTGATACTACTACTACTGTTACTAACTGTAGCTACTCGTTTCGAATACAATTTAAAATGTATAACAAAAAGGCACGTAAAACGTTTATGTGTGCACACTCGATTGTTAAGTATTACATCACAAACTTAAAATTACTAGCAAAACTGTAAGTAAGAGGTTGCGTCTGTGTCTACCTCAACAAGCAGAGTAATCCTTTTTGATAAAAAAAAAATAAAAATAAATGCAATCTTTTACCCACTTAAAATTTGTCTTCATCTGCTACGCCTATGTAACACACCTGTTCGAAACATTTCTGTCGCTCATTGTAAAAGTGGTGTAACTCCATTTTTAAAATTTTTCATTTTATTGCTTTATATAATTACATTTAGGCATATCTTTCATTATAAAAATTAAGTAACTCCATATTATGCACTATAATCCCATAGATGACATTAATTGTTTTTCCAGGGTACTGAAAACACATTATTTTGCAAAAAGTTCGATATTTTAAAATTCAATTAGATAAAGATAGTTCACTTTTACAATGAACGACACATTTCACGGTGGTTTTCTATTTGTAGTTACGGCTGTTGTCAAACATTTCTATACAATTTTTCCAAACACTTTGCATCTTAAGAATGAACAATAAACAATCCTTCATTTGTCACTATTAATAAAATTATCAACTAAAATTCTCTACTTTACCGATAAGTTGAACATTTTATTGCAGTGGCGTAGCTGACAGGAAATTTTTAATATGCAGTATACAAGGTGAGTCAACGGTGAATTGAGATCTTTGGAGCCCGACGTACAATACACGAAATCCAATAAAGTCCTTCCAAAATTGTATAGTGTAATATGTAATATTATGCTTCTTTAAAAAAGATCATTAACAGTAAATCTGATATTTACTGTGCAATTTAGCTTAACATCATGTTAGTTTGTTAATAGTTCGAAATGACTATTATTTAAATTTTATTTCTTTTATTTTAATGACGGCCATATTTGTTTTAAAAGTTGAAAAAAAATTTTACAATTAAAAAAGTGTACGGAAAAAGCTTTGCAGAAAAGAAACTATTTGTATGCATCCACCGATCTATCCCGAGACTTATCTTCCCCTGTTTTCTAAATATTCCCCAAGCTTGGTATTTATAATTAAAAAAAATTGCAGCTCAGCGAATAGACTTAGGATCACTCATGCCATTTGACTTTTACATTAATATTTTACTTTCTGTGAAAATCAAAACAATAAAGCTTTATGTGTGTGAACCCAAAATTGAACAAGTACAAGGTGTTCTCCTTGGGGTACAGGGAAGAAGGTGATCAAATTTTGTCTTGTTGAAACCCTTGGAGGTATTTTTTATTACTTTTTTTATTTTATAAATAACATATCTTATTTCTATGGTTTAATTTTTCGTATATAAATCGTACATTTTAACTATTTTAGTCTCCTCTCCCCGAGTTTCACTATAATAATAATTATTTATGAGGATCGTGCACCTCACATTCTGCACAATTCCATCACCCTTCCGTCGCTCTAATGGGCCCCATTACGATTCCCTGCCCCATTCCGACCCTTCCATCGCGCTTTTCGTGGCGACGGCTCGATCTCCACGCCAGGTCTATCATGCGTCACGTCCCCCCACTAGTACCCGCCTGCGGCTTCTCCACCAACCGCCGCCGCACGCTCTCGCGCACCTCCAATCGCCGTGGCTTGCAGTCCGGCTTACGCTTGAAGGTACGCTATTCTTCTGCCACCACGCTTTACATCATTCTTGTTTTACCTCCCCCCCCCGCCTTTCTCCTCCGCCCTTCTTCCTTTTCGGTGACAGTACGAATTCCCGGATCGGGATTTTTAAAGTGGATTATAAAAAATGAGGGTCTAATTAGCGTATAAAAAAAATAAAATTTGCAGTCGGTTCACAAATTTTGGAAAAAACGGCTTTAAAAACTAATATGGAATGCAATTTTGTCATTGGCTCGTTTAAACTGTAACCCCGCTCATCGAAATTAAAATAGGTTGTGGCGACAGTGAAGATACTAGATTTGATGTCATCAGACATCAAATTTCGGAAAAAATCACTTTTTGTGTGAATTCGACCCTTGACGTAGTTGTGTTTATCAAAACCCACTTTCAGCACCCTGCACTGCACTCCGCTCCGGACGCTACAAGCGGTTTTGATAAGCGCTTTACTTACTAAAAACACCCCCCCAAGTAGCTCCTACTGGAAAAAGTATGGATGTTTATCTCTTCAATATCTGCATGGGACACATTAAACTTGCCCAGGGGGTTCAAGTGGTCTATCACTGCCTCTTTGTAGGATACAGTATCCGCTCTATTTGTGTTTTTCATCTCTGGTCGCGAAGTCTTCGCTCTCTTCTCCTGATTTTTCGGGGGTGAGAGAAGGGAATCGTGGGATCTTTGTTTACAGCTTCACCTAGAGTTGGCTGGATGGCTTGCTTTACACCGCTGCGGGTGGGTTGTTAGATGAACCTTACCCGCTCACGCGTAGTGCTCATGCGATCAGGGCCCTGTTTTGAAGTGGAGACATTCATTGGCGTATTTCAAAAAATGCCTATTGGGGGAAATCAGATTATTTCTCATAATCTTGTTAATCCTATCAGTGGTAAAGAGATAACTTACAAATTTGCAAAATCAAAAAATAAAATAAATTAAAAAGATATTCTAAACTCAGATTTATTTAAATTTTGAAACTACCTGGTAAACATTATTTTTATCACAGAAAGCTTTAGGAATACAAGTCGAGCCATCTTTGGGCAATTTCTTCCCTTCCCTAAATAAGCCCATGGAGGCATTAGCTTTCATCGCTCGTGGGGCCCTTCTTCGCCTTCTGGCTTCTGCGCCTCAAACTCGATGCCTTCCTTTAGGAGATTGATCTGCGACGATGTTGGACGGGGTATCTTGATTGGACGGGGTAACTGGATTGGACGCACCCGGCTGTGTGAGCAGGGTGATCTCTAGGAACGCACCTGTCTGCATTGGTGGGGTCACAAGGGACACACCCGCCAGTATTGTTGCTGATAGTTCAACTGATCTATTATTTCCATGTTCGATTTGGTTAAGTCGCGTTTATCTCTAGAGCTCTCCACCCTCCCGGGCCTTAAAACGGAACGCCGAGATACCCAAGAGATATAGCTCCCAGAGAGGTGAGGAATTGCAATCGCTCGCGGGCAGGCTCAGCCACTAGGATCCTTTCATCTCACCGTACAGGTTTCCATGCACAGCACAAACGCGCGGGTGCCTATATTCGTCTGATTATTCCACAGCGGCCGTCATCCCGATTCATTAACACCCCGATTGGTTAACCACAAGAGGGTTTTAGGTCCCTGACTTGAACCCGGGAAGCCAAAACAGACCAAGAACGTTTTAACCCTCTGTCCCGTATCCTAACAGGTACACGTCCACAGCTTTCTCAAAACACGCAAGCCCCCTCACCATGTCAAGGTTCAGTCACATTTGAGGGGGGAACCGCAATAGTAACCTATCCATATTAAATCAACTCTCAGTCTTGTAAAATAATAAATTGTTTTTTTTTAATTTGTGTTATATTATGCAATTTAAAATAGCAATAGTTTTTATAATAACACCAAGCGCAGTTTAAAATATTAGCGCCAAAATCGAAATCTTAATATTATATAAAACAGAAAATTTGTATGTCCAACCCATGAAATTCTCCCCAACGAAAAGCTCTAACAAAGTAAAATTTTAACTGGTGATTCTGGTACGAACTATTAGGTCAACGCCGCTATTCCCAGCTCTAAACACATTCCAACAAAAATTTTATTAATAAATCCATATATTTAATTGCAAATATTTTTACGTAAAAATAAAATTTTCATAAAAATTTAAATTGCGATAAAATGCGATGTCGTGAAATATGTTAATAATTTATAAATAATAAATTTTTATAATCTTACTAAAAGAAACACAGCTATTGTACATCGCTCCAAGACGTTGTTTTCGCGATGTCTACAAACATCAAAGTTGGAATTCTCCTATTGGTTAAGTTTTTTTGATTAACTTAAAATTATGAGCAGCCAATCGAATTTCTCATCAATCGAGTTCCACTGTATTCACTCACTAGGAGGTCACGAAGGCCGGTAGGCTGCCTGACCTGCTAGTGATAAGTAAATGACATCGACAGATTGAGGGTTTTGTGTTAATTACATTTTATTTTATTTGATTGCACAAATTATGTCAAGTTTAAGGCCGTCCATAAAGGTCGTTCGCAATTTTTTTCCAAATTTTTGACCCCCTCCCCCCTTTGTCTCGGTTGGTCACAATCTGTCTTCCCCCCCTCTCCGGAACGCCCAATGGTGACAAATCAAAGACCTCCTCGTTTATAAAATTGAACTTTATGCTCATTTCAGAAAAACAATAAAATTTTTAGCGTTTCTATTTTATTTATAATTTTTATATTAATACATTTTCAAATAGTTTAAGAGGGATCATAATATTTTTAAATTTTTAAATTACGTAGGTATAACAAAAGAATACTTAATCACCATTTTTTTACAAATCCCAAAAATGAAATTTTTATGCGAAGGTCACATTTAGCTAACCGCCCTCTCCCTTGTCACATTTTGTGCCTCCCCCTTTTCCACTAGACAAGAACGTCCTTTATGGACGACCCTTTATCACACTTTTTTATAACATTACTAATGAATAAATGAGTGAGACCAAATTTAAAATCGAAAACTTCCAGTACAGCCTTATCTAAAAGCAATTATAATTTTCTGACTACGCCCCTGGGTTGATTTCAATGCTGTCGGTAATGTAGTGATTTTAAGTTTTGTAATGTCATTTTATTATAGTAAATGTAATGAATTGTGTTTGGTCGTAAATATTTAATTAATAACGTACAATATTGCAAAAATTAAGAAAACGTTGAACGCTAAACGAACAAATAAATTATTTCCACGGATATGTGCATGGGATAAAAATAGAATAAAGTGTAGATGGAAGGATTGCTCTGGATCAACATTAAACATGTGTAAGTAATTTTTTATCATTATTTATGATTTTATTTTATGATTTTATAGATATGAGTACAGCTGGTGTTTTTACTGGAAACTGCTAGTCTTAAAATCGGCTGACTGATTTATTTAAAAATTTAAGACCGTAATATACCAAGTGCATTAGCTGCTGGCAACGTAGGGAGATATACATACTACATAGATTGTGCATTTGAATATGAAAAAGATGCTCAATGTCTTCAAATTATTTGATAATGAATTTAAGACGAATTTGATGAATAAAGCAGGTGCGTTATATTTTTTAAATGCTTTTAGCTCTTACATTAAACCAGGCATACGATCTACTCGCAGCGATAGTATGAGAATAATATTGTGTTTACCAACTACTTAAACAATCTGCAAGATACTTAGATATTAAGTAACATTATTTTTTATTAGGTAACTAAAAGCAAAATTTTTATTAAATTAAAATACTCTGTAGGTGACACGGTGGTTGATCACTTCTATTGAAATTACTATTAAAAGCATAATTTGAAACGAACATATTATGTATATAATCATCAGCAGTTCTTTAACTTTTCTTTGATTCGAACAGGTGTGTTAGGCTGCACGTACAGTGGATTGATTTTCGGACGAATTATTGCGAACAGAAATCGATAATAGTGAAGGATAGAATTCTCGTTCGTCGGAATTTGCACGAAAACGAATCTACTGTACGCGCAGCCTTACATTATATTATGCAGCAGATAAAGAAATTTATTGTTGTCTTTTGATAAAAAAAATTTACTCTGCTTGTTAAAGTTGACACATGTGTGTTCGTCTTGCAGTTTTGCAGTCATATAATATGGAACAATAGAGCGTTAGTCTAATATTGGCTTTTATAATTAGTAAAGTTTATTTTGTAGGATAGATCTACAAATTCCTTTAAGTTAATTATTTCAACCCGAATTTTCCGCTCTATAGGTAAGTTGACCCAGTGATCACATGAATCATTTTTATAAGAATTTGAAATTAATTATGTTTTTTTAAACAGGTGGAACCCCTCTGTGTGAATGTTCAACTGCCTTTTAGAGGAACGAGTATTAGGACTGTTCTCAAAATTTATCTACTCGGTGGTTGGCACCTAAATATAACTAAACACTGGTTCGGAACACAAAGAAGAGATGAAGCAACATCGTTGCAAAATATTACAGCAATTGCTCCCGATAAGGTATTTAATTTGCATGTTTTCCTTATAACAATTTGTAAGCTTTCACAATTTTGGATTAACATTAAAATGTTGAAAGAATTTAAGGTAACATGATAACCTTAACATGTGTTTTTATACAAACGTCAAAAAAAGACGACATTTATGCATCACTATCGATACGCGAAGTGTATCTTTTTTTAATATAACAAAAAAAGTGGTGGAAATCATTTTTTCACCGTGAAAAAAAAATATTTTTTCACGCGTTAAAAAAAACTTGACGATTCAGATACGAAAATAGGAATCTAATATTGTATTCAAAATTTAATCAAATTTAATAAAATCTTACAAATAAAAATTAATCGATCAATTGGAACAATCTTGTATATTAATTCTAGAGTGTCCCAGAGAAGTATTTATAGATGATTGGTTGCCGTAGGTTTTCTCACACACCTCATCACACACGTTTTTCTTCTCCCCAGAAGTGCAGATCTTGTTGTCAAGAACTTCGTCAGTGGCGTTCCTTTGAGAAGTGGAGGGTTGACAGTTTGCAATCTTATTCGAAATGCTAATTTTGTTGTTCAAACTGTCTTCTAAATAACTCTCGGCTACAGCAGTACTTTTCCACCCTCCGTGGCGCTTAATAGATGTCATATTACCTCCCGCATTGGCCAAAAGAGTGGCAGAGGTTCGCCTAAAACAATGGCCAGTGTATTGCTTAAACAATTCCTTTCCAAGCCATTTAGCGATCAAACTGGGAATTTCTCCAATTGTATTGATTCCAACATGTTGATTAACACACTTGCCGTTATTATATTTCAAGAATAATCGATGACTTGAAGTATGAGTCGGTCGCAAAGCCCTGTACTTCCGATATATCTCAATATGTTGTCCATTTGATACGGTAAAAGTACGTTCAGAATGAGTTTTGTATCTGGAATTTTCACAATTAACACAGAGCCTACATCTTCTATGTCATCGATTGTTAATTTTACTAACTCTTCTCGACGACAAGCCCCACTTATGCCCAAAATAAGCACAACCTGCAATACATTAAATTTAGCTTCATATAAAATGAATATAATTAAATACCAGTACCTTCTTAAATAAATTTGTTTCATCGTCGGCTTCTACTATAAATTTAGCAATATCTTCTTCTGTTAAAACTCTTGATTTCTTCCTCTATAACCAACTGATTTATTTTTGAGATAAGGCACCAATTTTGGAAATTTTCGGACGTCGATGTTTTCCTTTACATTCAGTGTTGCTTTCAGCATTGAAAAGTAGACCACAATGTGGGCGGTTTCATTTTGTAGACTTTTCTTCTAAATAAGCTAAAAGCACTTTCTCCGATATCTTTACCACATTCTTTGTTGCACACCATTCGCGAAATTTAATATACGTATTCTCATACTGCACTTTTGATTTGGCAGGTAACAGATTTGAAATTGCGGTATTTGCAATTTCTATTACCTCTGGCGGAGTATCGCTTTCACTGCTATAGTCCATCACTTCGAAAAGTGTGAATTATGTAAATTATGTAATGCGTGGAATTATTACAAAATTATAAATTGTAACTGAATTAATAACAAACAATTGCGCGTTTCCTAAGTTACAATGTTATCATAAAAAACCGATAATTTGATTTTATTTTTATAATAATAATCAAAATTTACTTCAATTAAATCAATTCAATTAATTAATTTTTTGACGTTGTATAAAAAATATTGTTTGTATTTCGGGCGCAAAATAAGTGTTTAATGGCACTTTCGAATGAATTTTTTGTCTCGACCTGACGGTCTCGCCAAAAAATTTACATTCTCAAGTGCCATTCAAAAAACACTAATTTTGCGCCCTAAATACAAAAATAACTATTTTATACTTTCATTAAAAAAAGTTAGGTTTTTAAGATCAAAATTGGTGTTAGAAGTGTCACTTTTTTTTATTTTTATGCGTTGTCATGACACAGTGAAAAAAAGTAATAAACAATGAAAAAAAGTAACTTTTTTTTCATTGCACATAAAATTAATATTAGAATTATTTGGGAACAACTTGAAATTTGAATAAACAATTTGTACAATTTGATATATTTATCGTCGATGATTCAGAAACTGCCTTGAAATAAGTTTCCTCTACAACATTACCATTTTGGGTAAAACTGTCCATGCCGCTTTCGGTAGAAGTACTTGGTAAATTACACGAGCTGGTTGAAATTTCATTCGGTGAAATTAAATTTGCGATTTGTACTTTATTCTCAATTGAATCAGCAATATACCCTTCAGCTACACTTGTACTCTTCCATCCTCCATGCCGTTTGAGGTTAGTGATATCAGCTCCGGCATTCACAAGTATGGTAGCTGATGTTCTTCGAAAGCTATGTCCAGTGTAACATTTTACATCAGGTAAATTAAGATATTTAGCAATTAACGATGGTGTCTCTCCAATTTTATTAATTCCAACATTTTGTTTAGTACATTTTCCCTTTTGATAATTTATAAAAAATCGACGAGTTTCAATATTCGGTGGACGAAGTGCATTATATTTTGATAAATTTTAAGAAATTGTTGATTATTTATTACAAAAGTTCTGTCCGTTTTGTTTTGTATCTGGAACTTGTACTATTAATAAATTTTGAAGTTCTTGTATGTTGTCAATGGTCATTTTCATCAATTCATCCCGTCTGCATGCCCTGATATGCCCATTACTAAGATCACCTAATCATAAAAATGTGTGAATTTCAATTGATAATTAATGTGGAATTTTAACTTACTTTCATTAGTAAATAAGTTTCGTCTTCAGCGTTTATTAGGAATCTATCAACTTGTTCTTTGGTAAATGTTTTTGATTTTTTTGGACGATAATTTTCTGATTTTCTTTTTAAAAATGGTACCAGTTTACTAAATTTGGTTATGTCAATATTGTGCTTTACATTAATGGTACTTTTTAACATGGAATACGTTGACCATAATGTTGACGATTTTACTAATTTAGATTTTTCGGATAAATACGCTAGCAGTATCTTTTCAGAAATTTTTCCAGCACTTCTTTTTTTCGTACACCATTCGTTGAATAGAAAGTATGCGTACTCATATTGCTTTTTAGACTTTACTGCTAACAAACTATCAATAGCCAAACTAGCCTCTTCTGCAATTTCTGAATCTTCACTGTCGGTATTACTAATTTCTCCTGGTGGATTTTGTATGTTCATCTAAAACCTATTCTGCTGTGCAGTAGATGCTAGCCGAGTATAGCATTGCAATATTTAGTTATGGGTTTAATTTAGTTTTTTTTTTAGATTGAAAAGAGCATCAAAAATGTAGTATACAGAAGCCGTTCAATATTTTTGGATTATTTAAAAAAAAAAATTGGAGGAATTACATTCAAGCTCTTTTGGTTACTTAGGTTTTTAAAACTCGTTACAACCAAAAAACCAAATAATTTGTTAGATTGTCCCTACAAGCCAAAATTTGGGATTCGATCGGTTCACTAAAACTTTTCCAGGGTTGATCCATTTATTTGATCATATTGACTTCTTCTTCTTCATCGTTTGCTTCTTGTCAGAAGCGTCGTGACCCAGCTTGGCCGAAGCCAAGATGAATTTTCATGGGAGTATAATTTATGGGATGGTTTCCCGTTGCCTTCCCCATGGTCCACAGATTGATATTGGACCTTTGATCGCAGCAGTGTATCCGACTCGACTAGGATTCCAACCGCGGTCTACCGCTTTCCAGTCGGCCGGTGTATGCTTTGCGCTACACTGCTGGTCATTGCTGGGCATGCATATTGACTATAAGATAGAAAGTAATATTTGATAGTTAAAATAGTTACATAATCTTTAGATAATCTAATGATGTTTCAATCAAATCAAGTTATTATAAATTTTCATACAGATTTGGCCAAGACACAAAAAACATAATTCAGCTGGAACCAACTATTTTACCATAAAGTGTGCCAACTCAATGTACAGTACTGTGCAAAAGTGTTATCACACATAATTGATTCCTAATTACCGTTTAATCTTAACTGTTTTAAATACAAAATACTAAAATGCGTATAATTTAGGTAAAAGAACACTTTGGTGGACCACTTTGAATATTGACAAGAAATCTTAACATCAATTAAAATTTTATGATGTTTAAATTTGTAGCTCGTAAAAACATTTAAATCATAAATTAATCATAGACCTCGAAACTATAATTAATTTTTTTTTTGTAAAATTCCAAATTTTATAGTATAAAATAAAAATAAAATAAAAAAACTTATAATAAAAAAAATAAAATAGTTTTGTCCCTATGTGGACGGTTTCTTGTTTTAAGCCAACAGGTCACGTAAAACCGAAGTCTGTAACGTACATTTTCGGATTGCTCTATTTGTAACTTACTGGTTTATGTTAATCGTATACTTTTCATAAGTCGTGGATCACCGTCCGAGGAAAATCCTAGTTTTTCAGTACTCGCGTTTTTAGCCGTTTGTTTCATAAAATTCTATTTTGTTCAAAACCTCTTTGCAGGTAAACTTATTGTTTGTCCCAGAAAGACATACACAAAATCCAGGTGACATCACAAAGTGGTTGTGCCATTATAGCATAATTATGCATAATTAAACTTTCGTCCTTGAAAATAATTTTCAATAGTTTTTACTAAACTAGCTTTAAAGGAGTCTGTATCAAAGGTGCCATTTCTTTAATAGGTACTAATAAAAACCCGACAGTTTTGTTTGATGTTGGGCAATGTTCAATTCGTCTTGTAACTCTTGTAGCGTCTTCACTTATTAAAACTTAAAGAGATAGACCTCGTTTATTTTTTTATCGTTTTATAATCGTTTAAAAACTATTTTAACTGAGCGAATTAAAAATCATTCAAATCATCATCATCAAATCATCATCAAAATCATTCAAGTGATTGGATTCTTTCAATGACCTCTTCATTGACTGCTCGGTGATAACGCTTTCAACGATTTTTAAAAACATCTCGAGTGTTCAAGGGAACATCCGTAAATAACGATGTCGTTAGGATATTCCATTAAAGTTGTTTTTAATCAATTTATTGATCAACAGAAAATCAACTGAGGTATCAGCCCAAAGATTCCGAGTTTCTGATACAGGATTGATAGCCATCTGTACATTTCACCCATATTCATGAAGTAGAGCAAAAAGCTACTTTGATTAAACACAATAATTCACGTGTAACCTGCGTAATTAAAATGTCTTTTATCCTTTTCGCTAGAACATAAAACTGGTAACACGACTCGATACTACTTGACATGCCACAACAAAATGTTTTCGGTATCCGCTCGAACGTTGCCAAAACAACGGGAGAGTTGGGTAGTGGTTGGATGCTAATTCAGAACTCGAGGTTTCCAGCCGTCATAGAATAACTCCATTCCGGCAAGGAATAACTCCTTCAATATTGTTTTATCTGTTGTTTCTATTCCCATTGCTACTCCAGAAGCTAAGTAGTTTGTTCTGCTTCTGGTTACCTCATTTTTAAAAAACGTCTTTGTAGGTAAACTTATTGTTTGCCCTAGAAAGACATATACAAAATTCAAGTGACATCACAAAGTGGTTGTGCCATTATACCATATGCATAATTACATTTTCGTCCTTTTCACTTTCAAACTTTAAGCGGTACACCTCGTCCATTTTAAAAACTCACCTTATTTGATACGAAAATGGCCATTCATTTTTCTTAATTAACCCTGAATTGTTGATATAATTAAATTAGAAGATAATGTTTTATACAACATATTACGATTTCTATATTAAAAATGTACGTTGCAAACTGATTTAAGGGATCACTAAATTTATACCCGTTTGAAGATCGTTGCTTATTTTCAAGCGCCGATTGTTTACACATGTCTATGAAATTTGTAGAAATTATTTCTGAAGATAGAATTTCAAAGGAAAGGATTCTCCTTTTCTATTAACAATTTTGTCATTTCTTTGATTGCGATCGGTATAAAATAATTTATTAGATTTTGTTGACTAATAGACGATTTGCATTTCCTCTTAGCTTTTACTTGTGTGGAATATTTTTTTCGATTGGTTTTACCGTCAGTTTTCTTTACTTTGTTTTATAATTCTTTCGGTAGATTTTTCCCCCACTAAAGTATTGGAGCAACCCTGCCATTCTAAAAATCCGACTTGCTGTTTTTTTCTGGAATAACTGAGGAATTCGGATTATGTTCGGTGATATCAGAATCTACAATACCTCGTTTTGAGATTCATTGTTGATGAAGTCTAACATCTGAACTGAAGTGTAACATCTGAACTGAAGTGTGACATCTGAACTGAAGTATTTCTTATGACCGTCTCGCGCGTACTGTTGATTTTTCTCAACACAAAGCGTTGATTTTCAGCCTATATCTATATAGATCGATACGGTATATTGCTTTGCACGCAATAGGCTTAGAGAAGAATCGTCTATTAAAGGAATCTACTTTCCACAAAGTATTACACCTAATTTCCTTTTTAATCCCAAAGTTTAACTAAGCCGCAACACCCAGATTTTGTTGAGTCTTCTCTTTATCCTACTGTTGTTAAAAATAATCTGGTCGTGAGATGAACGTACATCGCTAATTGTTTGAACATTCCACGAAAAGTGTCCTTTTCACTTTCTGTGGCGTTCTGTTTTATTTCCACCTGGTGAGTGGACTGCAATCTATCGTACCAATCATATGTGGAAATTTCGGTAATATCACTTTTAAGGGTTTTCAAAACCCTTGAAATTACGATGTCGCTAGGATACTCCATTAAAGTTATTTTTAATCAATTTATTGGTTAACAAAATCAGCTGAGGTATCAACCGAGAATCGAGCTTCTGATACAGGCGTGATAATCTACATAACACATTTATTTATTAACATGAAAATTAACAGTACAATTATTGAAAGTAGGGTTATTTAAACCAAACGTACCAGAGGTACCAGCAACAGAAAATTGATCTTCAGTAGCTTCCATAGTACCTTCTGTTGCTTTAACTTGTATACGAATTTTTTTACAGGTGTTTTCCTCGGTGTTAGTTATTTTCCTCGCTATGTCGATTTTATTGGTCAGCGAATCTTCTACATAACTTTCTGCCACAGAAGAAGAACGCCAACCTCCATGCCGTTTAAGTGTTAAAATATCTGCCGAGGCATTAGCTAAAAACGTTGCCGATGTTCGGCGAAAACAATGTCCTGTATATAAATGGGGATCTTTCAGGTTTAAATAGTTCGCTATCAAACTTGGTATTTTTGCTAATGTGTTTATACCTACTGGTTGCACTGTACATTTCCCCAGACGATAACACAAAAAGAATCTTCCTTCACCAAGAGCTGAAGGGCGCAACGCTGCATATTTGCGATAAATTTCTAAACCGTTTAATGTATCTTTTCCTTCACCACTTGTTACAACAAACGAACGAGACTTGTAATTTTTGGTTTTTAAAATTTTGACGACCAATAAATTTCCCTTATCTTCTATGTCAGTTGTTTTGAGATTGACTAGTTCATCGCACCTACAGGCCCCCATAACTCCCATTATAGTAACTACTTTCAAAAACAAGAACGTCTCATCGGCAGCTTTGTTGATAAACATCTCCACATCTTTTTGATCAAACGTCTTCGCCTTTTTGGTTGATATCCTTTCGATTTACTTTTCAAAACAGCTATCAACATTTTAAACCTACAAATTATTCACATGATTACATTAAGTAATTTTGAAAATTTAGCTCTTTGAAACTTACTTGCTAATATCTACTTTCTCAAAACAAATAAGGTCGATTTCAACATCGAGTATGTAGACCACAAAGAAGGAGGCGCGTACTTTTGTATTAAACCATTAAAATAAGCCAAAATAACTTCCTCCTTTACAACAAATACATTTTTTGATTTCATCCAATCACGAAATTTTTCTAGTTCTTTTAAGTACCTTGCTTTAGATTTTGCAGGCAGTATACTAAATGTTATGTCATCAGCTTCTTTCAAAATGTCTTCAGGCACAATAATATCGTCTTCTTGCTCCATATTTTCAAACATTAAAAACGATTTTAACTTTTACAAATTAATTAATTTGCGAATGTTTTATTTTTGTTTACACAAACCATAGCAACGCAATATATACTATCTACCTTTATTTACATATTTATATTAAATTAATAATTTTTATTAATAAAATTTAATAGTTTTTAGTAACGTTTCAATCGCAGGATCAAACAAAACGCTATACAGCACTCGTGAAGAAACGAATTGCTCACTTATGAGCCATTCCACCTCGGCTAGCGCCTCGTATGTAAATTGGCCCATGCGTGAACAAAACACGTGCTTTCTTCACTAGTACTGTAATATACTATTTATATTAGAAGACAAAGTTGTGTACAATATTCGACTTGCAATAATAAAAATGTATGTTGCAAACTATATCTGGTATGCAAACCGAATTGGTATCCACCAATTCAAGTGATTGGATTCCTCCAATGACCTCTTCATTGACTTCTCGGTGATATCACTTTTAAGGGTTTTCAAAAACACCTTGAGTGGTCAAGGTCACATCCGGAAATGACGATGTCGTTAGGTTATTGTTAAAGTTCTTCTTCTTCATCGTTTTTGCTTCTTGTCAGAAGCGTCGTGACCCAGCTTGGCCAAAGCCAAGATGAATTTTCATGGGAATATAATTTATGGGGTGGTTTCCCGTTGCCTTCCCCATGGTCCACAGATTGATATTGGACCTTTGATCACAGCAGTGTATTCGACTCGACTAGGACTCGAACCGCGGTCTACCGCTTTCTAGTCGGCCGGTGTATGCTTTACGCTACACTGCTGGTTTATTGTTGCTGGAACATTGTTAAAGTTATTTTTAATCAATTTATTGGTTTACAAAAAATAGGCTGAGGTGGTAACCCGAGAATCCCTAGTTTCTGATACAGACTTGATAGCCATCTGTACATTCCATCCATATTTATACTTATATTCGAATATTTATATGAATATTTATATTCCGTTTTTTTTATTTATTTATATAAAAAAGTTGTAAAAGGTAATACTTTCAATAATTAATTGCGTTTATTTAAGTTTATTATCATTAGAACTAAATTTCCAAAATTTTTATCCAACAAAGCATGCCTTCAAGGAGCGTTGATAATTTCGGCGAACGAAAACAATCTTTCGGCAGATGCAGAAGATGGTAAACACGTGTTATAACGATAAATATATGTTTATAAAATTGTGGTTATAGGTACATTCTGCAGCTGCAAGCACTATTTGCTAAATTAAACCATTGACATTTATATCGCTCTTGCTAAAAAAATTTACTATGGCATTTACATTTTGGGAAGGCGGCAATAATTGCCTCTTGGGTTTCTATGTTTGAAGAGTAATTCCAATACTTTAAAAGAAATAATTCAAATACTTAAAATAACAATATTTAAATAAAATCAAAAATCTATCGGTACCGGATGGAATATTTTCTACTTGATTATTTGAAAAAATTCGAAATAAGACTTGTAATCTGTGCTTGTTTATTGTATTGTTTGTGTTTGGTACTTATAAGACTCAATTTTAAAATGTGCTAATATTAATCAATCTATTGTTGTGTTTGGGATTGTTGAAAATTATTTCAGCCCCTTATTGGAGAAGCCAATTGTAATGTTATGATGATTGAAATGATTATATTGTTGATGCTCGAAATAATGTAATAGTTGTAAAATTGTGCTTTTTATTGTACCGTCGATGGTAACCTTATGTTGTATATTATGTATTGAAATTTTGACCACAAATTTAATTTTTAACTGTTTTATTTGGATACTCATAAATAAATAGCGATACAAATCTTGATTTTTTTAAATAAATTTTTATATTTGAATAAAGTTGAATACAAAAAGAAAGAATCAGTTGGTAATTCTGTTTCCACTTCACAAAGAAGGTCAAACTTACAATGACTTATCCGGCGTCTTATACTAATAAGTAGGTAATTCTATTTCATAAAGCTGAAAGTTCTTATATTGTGTAGATACTTCTAATATCAGGTAAGTAAACGATCTCATCTATCAAATACATTGTTATTATGTTTCATAATTGAGAAGGTAACAGGTAGACAATTATTATATATAAATTTCGATTTAACATTTTTTTAATTAATCTATCCAAAACTCTAATTTTTATATTTCATTCGTAATTCAATATCAAACTCAATACTCATTGCAGAACAGTTGTTTCAACCTTGACACTAAACTATAATTTGTAATTCTACTGTACGTTATATTGTAAATGTCTGAATTTAATAATATTTTTGAGTGACATTAACGATGTTTCTATAGTTAGCCAAATTTAAGTTTACATCTCGACGCATTGATAAAAGTTTACAAATATTAACGAGTTCAAGGTTTGAATAAATTTCAGATTAATTCGTTTATATTAATTAATCTATTAGTATTTGATAAGTATTGAATTATTATACGTGATTCTTTATTTAAATTCATACATCAAGAATGTCCATTAAATATTAAATAAATTTTTTAATTTTTCAAATTGTAATAATTTTATTCTTAATGGTTAAACATTTCTCATAATATAAATATAATTTAATAATTTCAAAATACATTTTCTATATACTTAAGAGTACTAAACTCATAACATTCAATTCAATCTACGTATTAAACACTTAAAATTAATTTAATTTAAATTGCACAAATACAGTTATACAATTCTAAATTTAACTTAAATTCACTAAATGGTCATTAATTCATTCAAAATTCCGTTCAAAATAAAAGTCCAATTCTTCAAAATGTCAATAATTTATCAAATTTTACAATAATTTAATTAAATCTTCTAATTTCTTAATTCACTTAAATCTTTTTGCTTTATATTGTTACTATTTATTTTGAATGCTTGTCGAAATGAATTTATTACTTATTTATTGGTCACATGAAATTGTTCTTTGAATAAACTCACTAAATACATTTTCGCATCGAATTTTCCTTAAAATGTGAAATTTGCAATTGTTTCAACAAATACTCCAAAACTGGATTGTGATTGGTTGAAAATTTAGTAACTATTTCCATGAAATTTTCACCTAAAATTAAAGACTTCAAAGCCGTTTTCCACAAAATTATTATAAAAATTTAGCTGTAGCGCTGCTTCACAACCGACCTTCAAAGTATGAATTCTTCGTTGACCCCAATTTTAATTTTAAGACTCTTTATCCATTTTAACCACTTGCATAACAATCTGCTTTTAATTTCTCTTCTTTTAACACAAATTTTATTCACTTTCTTAGACTAATAACACTGTAATTACTAAATTTACAATTTTGACATATTTTTAGGTTAAAATTACATATTTCTTAATGGTGAGGATTTAATTTACATCCTACTACCCTTATTTGGATGGCAAACAGTTCTACATAAAATTACGCTTCTTTTGGTATAAATTTTATACCATTAACTCTTACACTAACTGTAGAAAATATTCTAATTAACATATTTTTTACTACTGAAATCTTTCTTTTTTAGGTTTTCCGAAAGATGAAATTTACTTTTGTTATTGACTTTATTATATTCTTTTGGATTTGGATTTAGATGCAAAGGTGACAAGAAATGTGAACGCTACTATTTACTATGAAATCTTTTTCCAATTTTTATTCGTGGCATGGATATCAGTGAAATTAACTTCCTGAACGCTTAAGGCTTTCGACAACTTATTAAATAAAGTTTGGTACTTTAATTGGCTCTAATGGTATTCCATCAACATCCTACAACTGCTAAATGACAAATATTATAAAATCTTCACATAAAGTTTCCACCCGAAGATACAATTTTATTTACCGAGGTTAACGGAATGACCAACTCTCTACGAAAAACATTGCTCTAGGCTTTGTGAGTTTGACTACATTAGTATTACGTTAAATAATCATGGCTGTATCCTTTTGTATGAAACTTTCTACATTCCAACTTCTTTTTAGCCTCAATTTGCTATAAATTGTTGTGAACATGACACTATATTCTATGATGCAGGTTTATATATAATCATTATCTTGTTTGTAATTATTATTATCTAATAATTATATATAGTAATATTTATTTGATAATGTATAAATTAATTATCGCATTCTTAACATTGAGGTAATTTGAGGGGTACGGAGTCTATGCGTACTATTTCGATGTTATTGAGTTATTTGAAAAGGTACCCAAAAAAAAATTTATACTTGAAAATTAAAAACATGTACCTTCATTTGGCAATCGAAAATATTTGCTTTAAAATCAAATAAAATGCAGATAACATTGAAAGATTAACAAATTCAGCACTTTGAAAAATTGCTTTTCGGTTGCTACTTTCAAATTAAAAGTAAAAACAATCAACTTAAAGAAATAAACTATTTCGCCGTAATAATGAAAGTAATGATTACTCA